>JANAVB010043419.1:23724317-23736817 GCA_029216955.1 Iris pallida
ATCTCCTACCTCCCCAAAATAAAGGTCTTGTTTCACTATCGACTGACAGAGGAGAGATTATGTGGATTCACCCAGATCTGGTGGCAGATTTTGAAACGCCTTCCTCTTCTAAGCAAAAGAAGCCCTCCAAAGCTAAATCTAAAAGCTGCAACATGGTATCCTTTGAACCAGTAACAGAAGAAGAAATTCTAATGGGTACTAGATCTGGGAAACCCTATCTTCGGGAATATTCCGAAAATCAAGAGAATCCTGCTCCATCTCCTGATGCTCCTCCTACATCATCTTCTCCTGCAGAGAATATACCATCTATATCCCCGCTGGTAGCTGAACCAACTCCTTCTAAACCCACATCAGCAGACAAGGAAAAACTTCGTTTTGATAAAGCATTGAAAAAGTCCTCGTCTTTTGGACTCGAAAAGCCATATAACTTTGATATATTGGCTCAATTGGCCAATACTCCAGCGAGATTGTCAATCTTTGAACTCTTACGTCTCTCAAAAGAAACTCAAAAAATGTTAAGTGAAGCTTTGATGCAGGCTGATGCTTGTCTTACTCTTCTCAAGAAGCCTGAAAAGGAACCAGTCAGCTGTGCACATTGTCATAGTGTATTTGAATTAATGCCCAACATTACATTTACACAAGATGACATGTTATTAGAAGACAATCGTCATGATCGTCCTCTCTATTTCATGGGATATGTGGACACCATGAAAGTCGATTGCATTCTGATTGACCCAGGGTCCGTACTTAGCATCATGCCGAAGTCACTACTAGATGCTTTGAAGATCCCAGTGCATAACCTTCCTACAACTATCACTACTATCCAAGGGTTCAATCAAGGAAGAAGTGAACCTTTGGGGAAGATACGCCTAAAACTGCAAATTGGCAATCTTCGTACAAAGGTGACTTTCTATGTTATTGACAATCATGGCTCATACAAATGCTTTGTTAGGAAGGCCATTCCTCCATGAGCACAATATTGTACCTTCTACTCTCCACCAATATTTTAAATATGTGGATGGTAATGGAGAAGTCCAAAAAGAGGTTGCAGATCTGAATCCTTTCAAAGGAGTTGAAGCATACTGCAACGATTCTCGCATGTACAAGGAGGAATTTATGAAGGTGGTACTGGCAATGGACACAGATGAAGAACAGAAAAATGTGTCGAATGATACTCTGGTGATCCCGGTCAAAGGACGTACCTCCTGTCCTCGGTCTTCCAAACCACTGACTATCTATCTTCCTTTCCATGAGAAGCAGCCTAAGGGTGATAGTCAGGAACAAAGGGAGCTCACCTCTTTTGAGCCGCTTGTAATCGACCTTCGTCGTAAGAAGCCCCCTCCTCCTTCTCGTTCTTCTTCTCCCCCTCTTGTCATCAATCTGACTAAGCCTGCTAAGACTAAAGTTCCTGTTGTAAATGATGGTGTAAAAATCAATAAAGCATCTCCTTTATAGTATACTGATGTCTCTTATTATACTCAATATTATTTGGATATGCTGGATAGCTTTAAACCACTTACAATCGAAGTCGTATCATCTCTGCGAAATGTGGTATCACTGGATTCAATACAAGAGTCGTACTTTTTAGTACCGTCTCGAAAGAAAGATAAAAGGCCTATATTCTTCAATAAAAGAGAAGAACCAAAAATCATGCTCTATAATGATAATAGAGATGATATAGGAAGGCTATAATTATGTCGCTATAGTCCACAATCTAAAGCAATCATCCGTAAAATGGGCTATGATTTCAGAACAGGCCTCAACAACGGTAAAGGAAGACGAACTCCTCTTCGTATTGCTGTTCCAAAAGAAAAATTACAACAATACCATGGTAAAACGAAGCGGGGACTAGGTTATGCTTCACCACTTCCAACTCCAGAACTTTCTGAATCTGATGAAGAAGAACGATCTAACTCTTCAGATTCTATTTCATGGGATTCTGATACTAGCATTGGTCATGTTCATAGGGTGATAGTATCTTCTAACATGGTGTCTGCCGAATTCTCGGAAGATGAAATTGAAGAAGACCCGAAAGTGGACTCTTGGGCACAAAGGATGGATAATCAGTGGGAACTTCGTTTTGAATAACGAGAGCCACCTACTGAGGATCAACTAGTCCAAATCGATATTGGAGAGAAGGGTGTATCACGACCAATCTTGATTAGCAAAAATCTCTCAGAGGATGATAAACAAGAATTAATTCATCTTATTCGTGAATATATTGATGTCTTCGCCTGGAGTTATGAAAATATTCCGGGATTAGATCCTCAAATTGTAACTCACAAGCTTAATATTTTGCCGAATGCCAAGCCGGTCAAACAACAACAACGGTAATTCAAGCCTGAAATGATGGATACAATTGATGATAAAGTCAAAAAGTTTATAGCTTGCAATTTTATCAGAGAAGAACAGCATCCTGACTGGGTAGCCAACGTTGTACCAGTTCTGAAGAAGACTGGAAAGGTTCGAGTTTGCATAGACTTTCGGATCTCAATGATGCTTGCCCTAAAGACGAATTCTCTCTCCCAATTACTGATGTCATGATCGACAATATATGTGGATTCGAACGAATTTCTTTCATGGATGGATTTTCTGGATATAATTAAATTCGGATGAATCCTGAAGATGAAAAACATACTTCGTTTGGTACTCCTCGTGGAGTGTACTATTATACAGTCATGCCGTTTGGTCTTAAGAACGTAGGTATAACTTACCATCGGGCTATGAGTACTATCTTTCGAGATCATCTGCGAAAGACTGTCAAATGCTATGTTGACGATATTGCTGTCAAAAGTCATCTCAAGGAAGATCACATTCAAGATTTAAGAACTATCTTCAATCTAATGCGCCAGCATCAACTCAAAATGAACCCCACCAAGTCTTTCTTGGGTGTCTCTAGTGGCAAATTTCTCGGCTTCGTCATTACCTCTAAGGGTATACACGTTGATCCCGAGAAGATCAAAGCCATTCAAGAGATACGTCCTCCACGTAACCTAAAAGAGCTACGAGGATTCCAAGGTCGACTTGCGTACATTAGGCCGTTCATTTTGAATTTATCTGGACGTTACAGACCATTTACTCAGTTAATAAAGAAAGGTGTATCTTTCGTTTGGACGGAAGAATGTCAACGAGCATTTGATGACATAAAGCAGTATTTAATGAGTCCGCCGGTTCTTGTACCGCCGATCTCAGGAATACCTTTCTTAATGTATGTCCGGGCAATGGACCATTCATTGGGAGCTTTGCTAGCTCAGAAGAACAAGGAAGGTCATGAACAAGCCATCTACTATCTTAGTCGAACGATGATTGGAGCTGAACATCGTTATAGTCCGGTGGAGAAAGAATGTTTAGCCTTAATGTTTGTCGTTCAGAAGACAAGACATTATATCATAGGCCAAACTATTCATGTCATATCCCGAGTCAATCCTCTTCGGGTCTTAATGAAAAAGCCAAGTACACTCAATTCCAGGCTTGCCACATGGGCAATATTATTAGCATAATATGATATGGTTTATGTTCCTCAAAAATCTGTGAAAGGTCAGGTACTTGCTGACTTCTTAGCAGCTCATCTTGTCCCTGAATGTCTAAACTCTATGATGAGAATCCGGACGAAACATTGAAATCAAATATGATCTCAGAAGAATTTTCTACCTGGAGGTTGTTCTTTGATGAAGCTTCTAGAATTGGACCTGGAGGTACCCTTGTTGCTGGAGTGGGAATTGTTCTCGTTTTACCCGATGGATTAGCTATTCAAAGGGCTTATTCTTTAGACGAGTCATGCTCTAACAATGTGGCAGAATACAATGCCTTGCTTATTGGACTCCAATTGGCCAAACAACTGGATATTAAATATCTCGAAGTATATGGCGATTCTAAGCTGATTGTTAATCAGGTTAGAGGCATATATAAAGTTCGACATCATGATTTGGTACCATACCATGAAGCAACAACCAGGATAGCTTCTTCGTTCAAAGGGTTCTTCATCGAACATGTACATCGCACATGCAATACAGAAGCTGATACCTTAGCTAACCTAGCTGCGGTATTGGCAATTTCAGTCAAAAGACAACAAATGGTTGTTATCTCTAATAGAGAACTATTTTGTGTTGAAAACAACCACAACATTGAAGTCAGCAATCTAACTAAAGTCAATGTCATTAGCGAAGTTCGGAGAACACTTTTTATTGATTTTGCAGTACATGACATATTGCCAGAAGACCCTAGGGAAGCTATAAGTATCCGTCGCTGATCACTTCAATTCTACTATAATCATACTACTAAAACTCTCTATCGAAGAACTTTTGATGGGTTACTTTTGAGATGTCTCGCTGGTGATGAAGCAAAGAAGATATTACGCGAAGCTCATGATGGTGTTTGTGGAGCACATCAGCCTAGTCCTAAACTTCAGGATCGTATTCGACGTATGGACTACTACTGGCCCTCTATGGTATCAGATGCTATTGACTATACAAGAAAATGTCTTGCATGTCAAATTCATGCAGATTTCATTCACCAACTGTCAGAATTTCTTTATCCGACTGCTGCCTCATGGCCTTTTAAAGCTTGGGGCATGGATATAATTGGCCCTATCAATCCTCCTTCATCTAAAGGACATCGGTTTATCTTGGCTATAATAGATTATTTCTCCAAGTGGGCAGAAGCTATACCTTTGGCTGAAGTAAAAACTAGTAGTGTCATCAACTTCATCAAACATCATGTGATATACAGATTTGGTGTTCCTCGCCGAATCATCCATGATAATGGGCCATAATTTATCAGCCAGAAGTTTAATAGATTCTGTGATGACAACAGAATCAATAATGTTGCCTCTACGGCCTATAATCCTGTGGCTAACGGGTTGGCTGAAGCATTTAACAAGACCATTATCAAACTCCTTAAGAAGTTTGTCTCTATTAACAAACGTAATTGGAGTGATAAACTTGGAGAATGTCTAAGGACATATCGCACTACCGTCCGTAACCCCACAGGTTGCACACCTTTTTCTCTAGTATATGGATGTGAAGTTGTCTTACCTCTGGAAATTCAAATTCCATCATTGAGAATTGCCATTGCTAACAAGCTTACCACAGAAAATAATGATCGTCTTCAGCTTCAAGAATTGGAGGCGCTCGACGAGAAAAGGCTATTAGCTCAACAGCACATCGAACTTTATCAAGCCCAGATCTCAAAAGCTTTCAATCGCAAAGTTAGAGTACAAACATTTCAGGAAGGCGAGTTAGTTCTTAAAGTCAGACGTCCTATGACTATGACTCATATGAGCAAAGACAAGTTTGAGGCGAAATGGGAAGGACCGTATGTGATAAATAAGGTTTTCTCAAATGGAGCCTATCAATTAACAGATATGGATGGCAGAGTTGCTATGATGCCTATCAATGGCAAATTTCTCAAGAAATATTATATACAAAAGCAAAATGTACTTTATTTTCAGAGACATAATGTAAATAAAGTTCACTTTATTTCAAAAGCAGAACAGAATTACATAATATTAAGGACGGGGAGGAGGCCCCGATCCTTCAAGATTAAATATATAGTTTGCCAACAGTTCAAACATCTCATTGTCTGAACTCACAAGAAACTTGCAGGCAACCATCCTCAATGCCTCTTCTTCGACAGTCTTCCCAGGCTCCACTAGCTCAGCAATCAAGTCCCGTTTTGGTACAGGAGCAGTTAAGCTTTCACCCATTTTCTTTCTGAGGAGGCACTGGAGGCTCAGCAGGGGGCGTCTCGGTCTCTCCTTCAATCTTCGGAGTGAGTAAATCTTTGGAAGACATTTTGTTCAGAAAGGAAAGAGATTGAAGACATCTACGAAAGTTTTGTTCTATTTATAGACAAAACAACCAGATAGTCAATCTCGAGAACTGATGTGACTTTTGGAAAGAAGCACGACTGTTCGTTCATTTATAACTGTTTATTTATTATCCTCTCTTCAAAAAATGAAGCGATTGTTCATTCGTGTCTCTTCCTCGAGAGTTGAAGTGACTGTTCATTCATTCAGTGTCCTTTTTCTCGAAAATCGGAGTGACTGTTCACATTTCATAACGAGAGTTCACATTCTCCATGCTTCTGAATTCTGTTTATTTACACCAGCAATTTGTCACATCTCTATTTCTCTTTGGTTCTATTTTTCCTTATCACCACATCAAAAAATCAAATCATAAAGGAGAGAAAATCATTCTTTATTTCCTTCTTTAAAAACATATATACATCTTAATGGAAATCTATTACATCTCGGATTTTCATTCTAAATATAACATGAAGGTCTATTACATCTTTGGATCTTCTTATTTGTTGGTGTCAGTTCTTTGTCGTCTCGACCTGAAGCAACGAGCCAGACAATGGAATCAACTCTGGTCTTTTCTCTCAGAAAGACGAGAGGAGAACCACAGAATACAACAGCTCAAAGATAAGCTGCTGTCAATACAACTGGTGGAGAGAAGACGGCCCGCCAGGGGAACTAGGAACGAGATCACCCTTGTGATACGATTCCTAATTCTGTCTCTCCACCATCCAACTCTCATGTATAAAGGCTCTTCCTACCATCTGAGGAAGACCCCTCTGGAATACAGAGAGTCCTGAGCTGTCTGATCTGAGTGTCAGAATCACATGAGCTGTCTGATGTGGGTGTCAAAAGAATGCTCTTCATAGCATCCGGATCGCCAATGCCAGTTTTGAAAAAACTTGTCAACAAAACTTCTACAAATAGGAACAAAGAAAAAAAAAGTCAGTAAAATCAAAACTGCACACACATCGACAGTGCGTTGATCGATAGACGCCTATCAGCAATGTGCGCATATTCTCAGAAGCACAGGTGCATCTCAACAGTATTCGCTGATCAACTGGCGCCTATAAAAACAGCGTACTGATCAACAGGCGCATCTCAACAGTGTGCACTGATAAACAGGCGCATGTCAAAATAGTACGCTGATCAAACGGGCGCATATCAACACTGTATGTCGATCAACATACGCATATCAGCAGTGCGCACCTATGATCGAAGCCAAGCACTAGACCACAGTACGCGCCCATTCTCAGAAATAGTTAGCGTATATCAATGGTATCTACAATATGCAGATCAGTACCTATCTTCAAAAGTGGCGCAAAAGAAAAATACTCATAACATTGATCCTTTATTGAGACTTACCAATTTTTGAAGGCACAACATGCAAACGAATAGCATCGGGACGAAGTGGCGCAAGTGAACTTATGAATAGTAAGACCTTGTGAGAAGCCATTTGTTTTGAGAAAGTATGAATGACTCTTTCATTTCTGGTTGTCCTTTTAAAAGTGTTAAAGATAAAACAGGCGTGTCATTCTAGGAGCCTATTTTTAGAAAAGGACTAAACAATAGGCAATTGAAGCCATGTGATGACTGCCATGTGTCCCTCAATGAAACAGTAAGCATTGAATTAGCCAAAGGAACGCATCTACATGCGCCATTTGAAATCACATCCACACAATATATCAGAAATTTATATTTCATTGCATAAAAGATGGGTGGACCCCTACAGACAAAGACACAAGAAAAGAAAATAAAAAGTTGTCATGCTTAAACATTATTCCTTTTTTTTTGTCTTCATCGGTCTGACGAAGGGCGACATCAAATTCTTGCATATTGCGGATTTTCGATCGACGCATCAGATTAAGGAATCCCTCCGAATCGCCGCGCTCTTCAGAGGATGGCCCACCACTCGAGCGATTAAAGACAGTTGGGTTTAACCCGAAAGCAGTCTAGGAAGTTCACCGCCCTCAGTGCCGGGTCAGCCTCCAACAAATAAGTCGAAGGCGTGACGTCGGGTTTCGCTTCAGGAGACTCAATTTCGATGACAGCATTGGTCTCCATCTACTTATTAGATGCCATCGAAATTACAGAGGTGAAGAATAAAGTATAAAGATTAACCCCTACATATATCACCAAATTGACTCTTCATATTCCTCATGGAAAACTGAAAATCATCAATGAAACTCGAGAAGACGAAGAGGAGATTGAATGTTTTCGAGAAAAAAATTTAATTGAGATGATTGAGCATTGACTGGCGCAACTTGACTCAGTCAAAACTTTTATAAATTCAAAGTATTTCAAAACTTTAAAATGTTTTAAGTTTTGAAAACTTTGAAGGGGGTCTTGTAGGGCCTAAAAATCAAGTCGCGCCATGTATCTACTACTAAGTGATCAAGTTGTGCCCTAAAAATCAAGATGTGCCACTGTTTTGAAGCTCAGAGATCAAGCTGCGCCACTGATCAGGTTGTGCCTGATATCAGACTGCGCCCAATTATGTTGTGCCAAAGTCTACATGCCGTCTGACATTTAATGGCCATCATTACCTGACAACACTGATAACTGACAACACAGTGAACGAGGAAAATCTCTTCGAATCCCTCGAATTGTGCCGCTCGAGGAGATTGGACTGACATCTGTCCTGCACATCTGATGAGTTGCGCTTAGGCGCAATCTAAACAATTTTCTTAGTTGCGTCTAGGCACAATCTGAACGACTTCTTCTCAAAAGCTGCCACATGTCTGGGCGCAGTCTAATCAGGCGCAGTTTAACTTATTGACTGAAGCTCGCGCAACCTGATAAAGTTGAGACAGCTTTCATTTCTAAAATAGGATGACGTGGCGCACATGCTACTAATCTCTCAAGATGTGTCTACTATCCTGTACACGACCATGCGCATCTCAATCACATGATGCCATGCGTCTAAATACAGTTAGTACACGACTGATAACTGAATGAAAGTTGGCACAACATGAGGTTGGCGTAACCCAATGTGGCGCAATCCAGCCTTGCGCATATCAAAATAATTGCTAAAACAGTTATTTCCTGAACTCTATAAATAGAGTTTCCAATCATTGTTAAAGGAGGACACACAGACAGAGATCAAGAACTTTTGCAAAATTGCTGCTGCATTCTTCAGAGGCTCTAGTCTTCAAAGTTCACATAGTCCAAGGGATAAAGTGATCGTCTTCTGATCAGATTCCTACAGTTGTACTTCTCCAGAATTCAAATTATACTCTTGTACTCTTTTTCAAAAGTTTGTAATAGAACAACTTTTTGTTTTTTGCAAACACACTTGTGATGAATGCCCAGCCCAGGCGGTCATAGGCTTTTGCCATGTCAATTTTGAGTGCATACGAGTGCTTCTTCTTAAGGAAGGACTTCATAGCATGGATGAGCTCTTGTGCGATGATGACGTTGTCGATGATGAGACGTCCTGGAACGAATGCATTCTAATAGGGGGATATCAGTATATCCATTAGCGGACGTAGACGGGAAGTCAGTATTTTGGAGATCACTTTATAGGCAACATTGCAGGGAGATATAGGCCGAAAGTCTGAAGGAGTCGCTGGGGATTTATTCTTTGGAATGAGGACGATGTTTGTGTGATTGAGGGAGTGGCCTAAGTTTTTGTCGGAGAAAAAGTTTTGCACAGAAGTGGTGAGTTCATCACCGACGATGTGCCAATACTTGTGGAAGAATAGAGCTGGGAATCCGTCTGGCCAGGGGCGGACACACATGAGGGCATGTGGGGTCATCTGACCCCACTGAGTTTTCAAAATTTTATTTTTACAGAGCGGAGCACATTCTGAGACACCAACTCAGTGGGGTCAAAGCAGAGCACAGTTTGTTACACTGCACACACCATCCAGAATTGCACACTACATCCTATCTGGGTCTCTTCAAGACTTCAATGAAAAGTCTTCAACAGAGCGCAATAATCAGTACACATCCTTTCCGGGTCTTTTCAATGAAAAATCTTCAACAGAGCACAGTATACATAGAGCAAAGCAGCTGCAAAGTGCCTCTTCAATTTCCTATATAGCAATTAGCAATGCACCATGCTATTAGCCAGTGAGCAATTTCCTATATAGCAATTTTCAATTAGCTGCCAATAAATCAATCCTCCTTTCTTCTCTTCAACAGAGAGCAAAAACAAAGAAGTTAGAAATCCTCCTTTGTGTTCAAACTGAAATTTTCTTTTGGAGTAACTTGCTTCTCGGCCAATCCTATAATTTTACTCCGAGTAAGTAACATTTCAAATTCAAACTGGATATCTTTTTGTGTGTAAATTTTTTTTGAATTCTTGATACATTTCAACCTGAATATATTTCTTAACTTAAGTGTCCTCCTTTGATGATGATTGATTTACTCAAGTAACAACACTTTAATTTTGCCAAATTAAACAAGAGTTGGTAATTACTTATGGTGTGCTTCTTTGCTCTCTGTTGATGGCTTGATGCTCTTATATCTAGCAAATTCATATTACAAAAAGGTAAGTTTCAATATTCTACTTTTTTAAAAAATATAATTGTTGTAAAAATAGGGTCTGAGTTTTTATTTTTTATGTTAATTTTTTTTCTAGCCATCTTTGTGTCGAATGGAATATATGGACTTGCTATTTTGCTACTTGTAAAACTAGTATTGTGCTCGATACTTGATAGTCCATAGATATGTACATATATTACGTTTCTATTAAATTTGAACCTAATTAAGTATAAAAAGTAATTAGAAGAACAAAGTAGACAGTTTATTTTAAATTTACACCTATGAACTTGTTATGTTGCTACTTGTAAAACTAGTGTTGTGCTCGATAGAGATGTACATATATTAGATTTCTATTAAATTTGGACTTTCTTTATGTTTGATGTTGACCCCCCTCTCTTAAATTTCTGCGTCCGCCCCTGCGTCTGGCCCAGGCGCCTTAAGACGCCCCATGTTTTTAATGGTTGTTTCAATCTCTTCTTTGCCAGGCACCGAGCCCATATCCGTATTTTCCTTTTCAGTAACTGAGCTGTGCGTCGTAGAGAGGGATCCATCGGAATTGTGTTGTCGGTGCCAAAAAGGGATGTGAAATGTTGTATAATAATTGAGGCAATCTTACATGGATCTGATGTCCAGCTGTCGTCCGACATTTGTAATGATCTGATTTCATTTTTTCCTTCTTCTGATCGTAGCTTTAACATGAAAATATTTAGTGTTTCTGTCGCCATCCTTAATCCATTGACATTTGGCACGCTGTCGCCCGTATGATTCGTCGATATAGAGGAGGTCATTGAGCTCAGAAGTAATAGTTTTTTCCCGGTCAAGTGAGTTTGCCGAGGTAGTACATGATTGGATTGCCATCAGTTCCTCCTGAAGCGAGGTGATTCGCGCTCTGATTTTGCCGAAGGTGTTCCGCCCCCACTTGTGTAGGTTGTTCAATGTGGCATGAAGGTGTTGCGTAAGTGATTGACTAGCATCTGTTTTGGTCACTTGCCAAACCAAAGCAACGATGTCTGGGAACGAAGAATCCCTCATCCCGAAAGCTTCGAATCGTAATGGGCGTCTCGCTCGACGAAGTTGGTTGTTTGTATTAAGGAGGATGGGAGCATGGTCACTGTTATATCGGGGGAGTGTGGAGACCACTGTATGAGGAAAGGCGTTGCACCAGTCAGCGACTGCCATTGCCCTGTTGAGTCTTTCTTTGATATGGTGCTCCGGTTGATGGCCATTTGACTAGGTATACGTCGGTCCGATGCATCCAAGATCAATTAAGCCGCAATTGTTAATCATTTTGATGAATGGGCCTGCAGAGCTATAGTTGAATCCTCTCCTACCGACCTTCTCGTTGGGCTTATGGATCGCGTTGAAATCGCCCAAGCAGCACCATGGCCCTGTCAGGGACTCAGAGAGAGACTCAAGGTCTCCCACAGCTTTCTTCTGTCTTATTGTCTAGGACACTCATATACGCAGAACAAGTGCCACGGTTGGTTGTTGCCGGCTTGGTTTATAGAGAGAATGATGAGATTGTTGGATGAGTGTGTGACAGTGGCGTTTATGTTATCCTCCCAACCAAAGGCCGCCGGAGAGGCCAATCGGAGGAATGTAGAAGACATTAGGATAGCCAAGGTGGGGGAGGTGCGGGATGTGTGGTTTGGATTTGAGATAGTTTCAGCGATGAAGAAAATGGATGGGTGGGTGGCAGCGAGGAATAATCGGAGGGTACGAACTGTCAAGGCATTCCTCGTACCTCGACAGTTTCAGGCCAGGATTAACATGGCGCGTGCGGCAGTTGAAGGTCAGCCGCCACGACCATATTATTTGATAAGTTAGAAAATTTATGAATTTGTGAAGTTAGAAAATTTGTGTATTTTTTATTATTGATTAATGGAGGATATGTTAGACGGATCATTTTTTAGACCGCGTTATTAAAATAGTAATAGTCATGTTCACTCAGGATGCGGTAACTAAAATAATTCTAATATTATTAAAAAATAGATAAAAAAATTTAAACTATATTAAAATAGTTTAAATATGATTTGAATATATATCTTAATTAAAATTTGATATACATATATTTATATAACTTTGAATATATGTTAAGATAATACTATGTAGTTAGTTTAATATGATTTGAATATTGAATATATTTTACTTTAGATTTGTCATAGATATGCTTATAGGATGTTGGATATATGCCCTAGTAGTTAGAAAGATTTTA
>JANAVB010043419.1:23741817-23746620 GCA_029216955.1 Iris pallida
GGTTAATAGGACCAATGACATCCATGCCCCAAGCTTCAAAGGGCTATGATGCCGCTGTTGGGTGTAAGAACTCTGACGGTTGATGGATAAAGTCTGCATGAATTTGACAGGCTTACATTTCCGACATATTGAATAGCGTCAGCCACCATCGTGGGCCAATAATAACCCATACGTCGGATACGATCTTGAAGTTTAGGACCTGATTGATGAGCTCTGCAAACACCATCATGTGCTTCACGGATAATCTGCTGTACTTCTTGCCAGCGATGCATCGGAGGAGAAGACCGTCGTAGGCCCGACGATATAATGTCTTTGTAGTATGATTATAATAGAATCTGAGAGATCTACGCCGAATAGACGCTGCTTCACTCGGATTATCGGGAAGTATGTCATATAATACAAAGTCTAGAAACGGGCGTCTCCAGTCTTCAGTTATGGCTTCTGTTTCATTAGAAAAGACATATTCCATAGTAGAATCGGAAGAAGACGAGGATACTTTGTCAAACTTTAATCCAGCATCAAGGTTGAAAGAATCTTCGTCTGGTTTATAGGGAAAAGCTAAAGCCAAATTATTCTCAACACAGAATAGTTCTCGGTTATAAACCACTATTACTTGCTGACGTCTGATTGGTATGGCTAACACAGCGGCAAGATTAGCCAAAGCATCAGCTTCTGCATTATAGGCTCGTCGAACATGTTCAATAAAGAAACCTTCAAAGGAGGAGGCCATAGAGAGTGCTGCTCGATGATAAGGTATTAAATCCTGATGACGGACTTCATACATTCCTCTGATCTGATTGATGATAAGCTTGGAGTCTCCATAAACTTCCAAATATTGAATATCTAGATGTTTAGCAAGTTGAAGACCGATGAGCAATGCATTGTATTCGGCTACATTGTTTGAACATGATTGATCCAGAGAATAAGCCCTCTGAATAGTTAGTCCTTCTGGGGATACGAGAACAATCCCAACTCCGACGATAATATCGCCATTAGGACCTATTCTAGATGCTCCATCAAAGAATAGACGCCAGGTAGGAATTTCTTCAGAAACCAGATTTGAATCTAAGACTTCATCAGGAATCTCGTCATATAATTTAGAATCTTCTGGAACCGCATGAGCTGCCAGAAAATCAGCAAGAGCCTGTCCTTTAACTGACTTCTGAGGAATATAATGCATATCGTATTGAGCTAACAAGATTCCCCAATTAGCTAGTCTGGAGTTGAGAATACCGGGTTTCTTCATCATAATCCTGATGGGATTCACTCTGGAAATGACGTGAATCATTTGACCGATAATATAATGTCGCGTCTTCTGAACAACAAACATTAATGCTAGGCATTCTTTCTCGATTGGAGAATAACGCGGTTCAGCGCCTGTCAATGTGCGACTGAGATAATAATAGCCTGTTCATGGCCATCTTTATTTTTCTGGGCGAGTAATGCACCAAGAGAATGATCCATGGCTCGAACATATAGAAGGAATGGTATTCCCGAACGGGAGGTACCAAAATCGGAGGGTTCATGAGATACTGTTTGATATCGTCAAATGTTTTTTGACATTCTTCATTCCAGACGAAAGATACACCTTTCTTCAGAAGTTTGTTGAATGGTCTGCAGCGTCCTGATAAGTTGGAAATGAATCTCCTGATATAAGCAATTCTTCCTTGAAATCCTCGTACCTCTTTTAAGGTGCGTGGAGGACGCATCTCTTGAATGGCTTGATCTTCTCGGGATCCACGTGTATACCTTTAGCGGTAATGACGAAGCCGAGAAATTTACCACTAGAGACGCCATGAAGGACTTAGTAGGGTTTATTTAAGTTGATGCTGACGCATTAAATCAAAGATAGTCTCAAATCTTGGATATGATCCTCCTTTTGTCGACTTTTGACTGCAATATCATCAACATAGCATTCGACTATTTTTCGGAGATGTTCGCAGAATATAGTGCTCATTGCTCGCTGATATGTTGCTCCTACATTTTTGAGACCAAACGGCATCACTGTGTAACAGTATGTACCGATCGGCGTTCTGAAGAAAGTGTGCTTTCGTCGTCTGGAAACATTTTGATTTGATTGTATCCCGAATACCCATCATGAATGACATTCGTTCGAACCACATGTGTTATCGATCATGACATCGATAATTGGAAGAGGAACTCGTCTTTAGGACAAGCTGCATTGAGATCGCGAAAGTCTATACAAACTCGGATCTTGCCAGTCTTTTTAAGGACAGGAACGTTAGCCACCCATTCAGGATGTTGTTCCTCTCGATATCCGGAAAGCCATAAGCTTGTTGACTTCAGCTTCAATTGCATCCATAATGTCTGGACGAATCGTCGCTGTTGTTGTTGACTGGTTTAGCATTGGCATGATATTAAGTTTGTGCATTACGATCTTCGGATCTAGTCATGGCATATCCTCATAACTCCAGCGAAGACAATCGATATATCATGAATAAGCTTGATCATGTCTTGTTTATCTGTTTCTGAAGACTTTTACGGATGAATATGGTTTAGGGACCCCTCTTCACCAACATCAATTTGGATCAGTTTATCATCAGTAGGAGGTTCTCTCTGTCGAACCTGAATTCCTATTGATTATCTAATCTTGAGCCCATTGTTCTGATTCGGGTGATATTTTAAAATCATCCTCATCTTCATCATTTTCTTGCGGGCCATCAACAGAGACCATATTGATGGATAGAATAGAGTGATGGAGATCGCCAATACTTGTGTCAGAATCCCAAGAAGGGAATCGGAAGACTCAGATCGTTCGTCTTCATCGGATTTTGAATCTTCATGGACTATGTTTGATAAAGGAAGTAGGAGCAATGTAACCTAAACCACATTTTGTCCTTCCGTATTTAATGGAGGAATTCGAACAGGCATTCTTCTTCCTTTTCCATTATTGAGGCTAGTTCTGAAGTCATAACCCATATCTTGATGATATTTTTGGATTGCTGACTGTAGCGACGCAGTTGTAACATTCCAGTATCGTCGTTTGTGTCATCTTCTTCCATGTTAGGAGGATTCTGGGGTCCTTTATAGAAGAATATTAGATTTTCTTCCTTCTTTAATAGGGACCAACGAAGTATGATTTTTGTATGGACTCTAATGATACGTTGTATAAAGAGTTTGAACAACTCCTATAGTTAGTGGCTCTAAGCTATCTAGTAATTGTAAATAACTTTGTACATGATTACAGACATCAATATACTGTAAAGGAGATGCTTCATTAATATTAGATACTGTATTTACAACAGAAGGCTGAGCCTTATCAGATTTAGTCAAATTAATGACAAAAGGGAAAGAGGAAGAGCGATCAGAAGTTTTGTTTCGATTAAGATCGATAACAAAAGGCTCAGAAGAGGTGAGCTCCCTTGAAGAAGATCGTGGATAAGTAGTACGTCCACTGACTGGAATGACTAGAGTATCTGGTCTAGCCTGAGAAGGTGAGGGGGAGTGGCACGTCCCTGACAGGAATTATCAGCGAACTTTGTGGAGCTTGGGAAGATGACACAGTAGTACGTCCACTGACAGGAATTATCATGAACCTCTTCAGATGATTTAACAGACTGCGGAAGAGTAATACGCCCTTTTACAGGAATAAACAAAGGTATCGACTTTTGATATCTCATCGTCGTTATCCATAGCTTACAAGACTTTTGAGTATTCATCTTGTACATGCGAGCGTCATTGAAGTAAGCTTCGCTCCTTTGAATGGATAGAGATCTGCAACCTCCTTTTGAACTTCTCTATTATCATCACATATTTGAAGCACTGATGAAGAGTCGAAGGAACGACATTATGTTCATGCAAGAATGGTCTCCCCAATAGCATTGTATGAGCAACCATGATTGTCGATGATGTAAAAAGTAACTTTAGTGCGAAGATCGCCTATTTGAAATTTGAGGCGAATCTTGCCCAAAGGCTCACTTTTTCCTTGATTGAATCCCAGGATGGTAGTGATAGTGCTGGAAAGACTATGCACAGGTATTTTCAGTGCATCTAGCATAGCTTTTGGCATAATACTGAGAGCGTCCTGGATCAATCAGTAGACGATCAACCTTCATAGAATCAATATATCCTGTATGATATAAAGGACGGTCATGTCGATTATCCTCTAGCACATATCGTCCTGCGTAAAGGTAATATTTGGAATAAATTCCAATACATTATGGCAATGAGACAGGTTCTGTTTCCAACTTCTTGAGGAGAGTTAGGCAGGTTTCTGCTTGCAGCAATGCTCACTTCACTCAGAGTTTCTTGAGTCTCTTTAGAGAGGCGTAAGCGCTCAAAGATTGTAATTTAGCTGGTGTATTGGCTAATTGGCCATATATCAAATTATACGGCTTTTCAAGTCCTGTAGGAGATGACCTCTCAATGGTTTGTCGAAGCGGACTTGTTGTTTGCCTTGTCAGCTGCTGTTGATTTAGAAGGAACTGTCTTAACAGGAACATTTGAAAGCTCTTCAGTAGAGACTGTGTTGAGCTGTAACCGAGGGACATCAGAAGTTTCTTCAGGAATTTCAGCATAATCTTTCAGATATTTTTCTGACCGAGTTCCAGCATGAACTCTCGACTTCAAATTCCGTTCAGGGTCTATGGAAACCATGTTGCAATTCTTTATCTTGCTTTTGGTTCTTTTATGCTTGATAGAGCTTCATTCCAGAAACCAAGGCCAACACGAGATTGATTATGTCTCATAGTGATGGCTAAGGTGTTCGGAGTCCTTTGCCCGAGTTCAAACCAGGAGCAGTGGCTAATCATAACCCATCTTCGCCATTAATTCACGAGATTG
>JANAVB010043419.1:23746633-24116633 GCA_029216955.1 Iris pallida
AATAATAGAGTAGAAACATCATTTAATGCTGATTTTGACTCTTGACCTCTTGGAACTTGCTATAGCAGGTCATTATTCACTTTAAATTTTTCAATGAACATACTAAATTAACTCATATTTACTCTCTTTCGTCCATTCAATTTATATTTTGTGCATCTACGTATAAAATTTCGTAAATAATTGTACATATAATATAAATTTTGTAATTTGTTTTTTGTTATAAAACTACAGGCCGTAGTGGTGGTGGAAGGAGAAACGGATGAAGAAGGAAAGAACGAATCGATCTGGTTCATGTCGGACGTCGTCGAGCCCTACTCGAATAAAGAACCCACTTTGTCAACGTGACTAGGAGAAGCCACTGTTGCCGTATTCAGAGAAGCCGAAGCATGCTTCGTTGAAGTTGAAGACGTGTTCTTGTCAGCGTGAGAAGTGACAGAAACGTCTCGGGCTATTGAAGAAGACTTAGAGACATAGACAGAACGTCCCCTTCTGACAGCAGGAAGAGCGGAGGAAGCAGTTCGGCCCTCCTTCGCCTTGAGCATTTCTTCGTAAGCAGATTGGTCGAATTGTACACATCGTCTTCTTCGTCGAGCCGATCGACGAAGTATCGCATTGAGTTGTGCTATCTCGGGAGGAGACAGCTTCCCCAGCAGAGTCGCCAATTTTTTCCATAAATAAATTCACTTTATTATTTGTATCTGAGAAAATTACAACTGTAGGAATCTAATCTAGAAGACGATTACTTTATCCCTTGGACGATGCGATGAAGAAAACTCGAACTTCGAAGAATTGGACAGCAACTAGGCAATCTCTCTGTTCTCTTTTAATTGTCTGTCGTGTCTGATGAAGATGAAGAAACTCTCTTTTATAGAGTCTGGATACTGTTCTGAAGCATACGCTCAGTCAGTTACTTGAGTGTGCATAACTGCAGGGACGCGTGGCAAATTTGATGGAGACAGTGGAGTACGGTTGAAAATAGTGGAATATATCTAGGAGAGATTGATGGCATGAATGCCACGTTGCATAACTTCTAAATAAGTGGATAACTGAGTACAGGACACGTGAGAACGTGTGTTGACTGTATGTTGAAAGTCATCCGGATACATTTGCTATGATACGCTGTCTTTGAAGAAGAGCCATACGCTAGCTTTTGAAGGCACATGTCTTGCATACACTGACTTGGATCATATAAAGCTGATACGCTCACTTGATTGGGAAGGAGTCGTATGGAGTCCATACGTCACTTGATAGCAAGGAGTCGTATGGAGCCATACGCTCACTTGGTTGGCAAGGAGTCGTATGAGGTCCATACGCTCATTGGTTGGCAAGGAGTCGTATGAAGTCCATACGCTCACTTGGTTGGCAAGGAGTCGTATGAGGTCCATACGCTCACTTGGTGGGAAGGAGTCGTATGAAGTCCATACGCTCACTTGATTGGCAGGAGTCGTATGAGGTCCATACGCTCACTTGTTGGGAAGGAGTCGTATGAGGTCCTAGAGAGTCGTATGAGGTCCATACGCTCACTTGGTTGGAGGAGCCGATGCATTGAGGAGTACACGTGGCTGTTTCTCAATCTTCTCAATAAGCCATATCTTCAAATACTGACAATATTTCTGAGCGGTCGTGTTGCAGATATGATGCTGACAGACTGTCAGAAATGACAGTAATGATGGCTCTTTATTATGATGGCTGCTGAGCTGTCCTCGTAAGAGACAAATCTTTTCTCGAAAAACTATACGACGGCTAATCTTCATGGGCAGCTATCTTTGCACGAAAGACGAAGTGTCAGATTCATCCTTTATTAATACATGCTGTGCTGTCATCTCAGGAAATAATAAAATATTACTGAGCGCCGGCCTTTAGATGAGCGTATGGCCTTGGCTGAGCGTATGGCCTTGAGCGTATGCTTTGATGAGTGTATGGCCTTTAGCGTATGACTTTGGCTGAGCGTATGGCTTTAGCGTATGACTTTGGCTGAGTCTTATGTCAGCGTGTCAATTTTCACACCCTACAAGACCCCCTTCAAAGTTTTCGAACTTTATGAATTTCAAAAGTTCGAAATTACTTTGAACTTAAAGTGGGAATAAGTCCTGACACGTTGGCATAAGTTTGTTATCTTCCTCAATATCAGTACAAATCTTAGGGATTCTGTTTACATGATCCGATGATCGTCGCAGAATCGAGTAAATTTCTGACTGACGAACTGCGTCGTTATCATGAATAATACGTCGAGGAACACCAAATCGATAGATGACATGATGTTTGACGAGTAGTTGATAACACTAGAAGTTTTGACTTCAGATACGGGATTGCTTCAGCCCATTTGGAAAAGTAATCGGTTATTGCTAAAATAACCGATGTCCTCTTGATGAGTGGGTTAATAGGACCAATGACCATCCATGCCCAAGCTTCAAAGGGCTATGATGCCGCTGTTGGGTGTAAGAACTCTGCCGGTTGATGGATAAAGTCTGCATGAATTTGACAGGCTTTACATTTCCGCAGATTGAATAGCGTCAGCCACCATCGTGGCCAATAATAACCCATACGTCGGATACGATCTTGAAGTTTGGACTGATTGATGAGATCTGCAAACACCATCATGTGCTTCACGGATAATCTGCTGTACTTCTTTGCCAGATGCATCGGAGGAGAAGACCGTCGTAGGCCGACGATAAATGTCTTTGTAGTATGATTATAATAGAATCTGAGAGATCTACGCCGAATAGACGCTGCTTCACTCGGATTCGGGAAGTATGTCATATAATACAAAGTCTAGAAACGGGCGTCTCAGTCTTCAGTTATGGCTTCTGTTTCATTAGAAAAGACATATTCCATAGTAGAATCGGAAGAAGAAGGATACTTTGTCAAACTTAATCCAGCATCAAGGTTGAAAGAATCTTCGTCTGGTTTATAGGGAAAAGCTAAAGCCAAATTATTCTCAACACAGAATAGTTCTCGGTTTAAACCACTATTACTTGCTGACGTCTGATTGGTATGGCTAACACAGCGGCAAGATTAGCCAAAGCATCAGCTTCTGCATTATAGGCTCGTCGAACATGTTCAATAAAGAAACCTTCAAAGGAGGAGGCCATAGAGAGGATGCTCGATGATAAGGTATTAAATCCTGATGACGGACTTCATACATTCCTCTGACTGATTGATGATAAGCTTGGAGTCTCCATAAACTCCAAATATGAATATCTAGTGTTTAGCAAGTTGAAGACCGATGAGCAATGCATTGTATTCGGTACATTGTTTGAACATGATTGATCCAGAGAATAAGCCCTCTGATAGTTAGTCTTCTGGGGATACGAGAACAATCCCAACTCCGACGATAATATCGCCATTAGGACCTATTCTAGATGCTCCATCAAAGCATAGACGCAGGTAGGAATTTCTTCAGAAACCAGATTTGAATCTAAGACTTCATCAGGAATCTCGTCATATAATTTAGAATCTTCGGAACCGCATGGCTGCCAGAAAATCAGCAAGAGCCTGTCCTTTAACTGACTTCTGAGGAATATATGATATCGTGAGCTAACAAGATTCCCCAATTAGCTAGTCTGGAGTTGAGAATACCGGGTTTCTTCATCATAATCCTGATGGGATTCACTGGAAATGACGTGAATTTGACCGATATAATGTCGCGTCTTCTGAACAACAACATTAATGCTAGGCATTCTTTCTCGATGGAGAATAACGCGGTTCAGCGCCTGTAAATGTGCGACTGAGATAATAAATAGCCTGTTCATGCCATCTTTATTTTTCTGGAGTAATGCCCAAGAGAATGATCCATGGCTCGAACATATAGAAGGAATGGTATTCCCGAAACGGGGAGGTACCAAAATCGGAGGGTATGAGATACTGTTTGATATCGTCAAATGTTTTTTGACATTCTTCATTCCAGACGAAAGATACACCTTTCTTCAGAAGTTTGTGAATGGTCTGCGCGTCCTGATAAGTTGGAAATGAATCTCCTGATATAAGCAATTCGTCCTTGAATCCTCGTACCTCTTTTAAGGTGCGTGGAGGAAGCATCTCTTGAATGGCTTTGATCTTCTCGGGATCCACGTGTATACCTTTAGCGGTAATGACGAAGCCGAGAAATTTACCACTAGAGACGCCCATGAAGGACTTAGTAGGGTTTATTTTAAGTTGATGCTGACGCTAAATCAAAGATAGTCTTCAAATCTTGGATATGATCCTCCTTTTGTCGACTTTTGACTGCAATATCATCAACATAGCATCGACTATTTTTCGGAGATGTTCGCAGAATATAGTGCTCATTGCTCGCTGATAGTTGCTCCTACATTTTTGGACCAAACGGCATCACTGTGTAACAGTATGTACCGTCGGCGTTCTGAAGAAAGTGTGCTTTCGTCGTCTGGAAACATTTTGATTTGATTGTATCCCGAATCCCATCATGAATGACATTCGTTCGAAACCACATGTGTTATCGATCATGACATCGATAATGGAAGAGGAAACTCGTCTTTAGGACAAGCTGCATTGAGATCGCGAAAGTCTATACAAACTCGGATCTTGCCAGTCTTTTTAAGGACAGGAACGATGTAGCCACCATTCAGGATGTTGTTCCTCTCGAATAAATCCGGAAGCCATAAGCTTGTTGACTTCAGCTTCAATTGCATCCATAATGTCTGGACGAAATCGTCGCTGTTGTTGTTTGACTGGTTTAGCATTTGGCTGATATAAGTTGTGCATTACGATCTTCGGATCTAGTCATGGCTATCCTCATAACTCCAGGCGAAGACATCGAGATAATCATGAATAAGCTTGATCAGTCTTGTTTATCTGTTTCTGAAAGACTTTTACTGATGAATATTGGTTTAGGGGACCCTCTCACCAACATCATTTGGATCAGTTTATCATCAGTAGGAGGTTCTCTCTGCTCGAACCTGAATTCCTATTGATTATCTAATCTTTGAGCCATTGTTCTGATTGGGTGATATTTTAAAATCATCCTCATCTTCATCATTTTCTTGCGGGCCATCAAACAGAGACCATATTGATGGATAGAATAGAGTGATGGAGATCGCCAATACTTGTGTCAGAATCCCAAGAGAGGGAATCGGAAGACTCAGATCGTTCGTCTTCATCGGATTTTGAATCTTCATGGACTATGTTGATAAAGGAGTAGGAGCAATGTAACCTAAACCACATTTGTCCTTCCGTATTTTAATGGAGGGAATTCGAACAGGCATTCTTCTTCCTTTTCCATTATTGAGGCTAGTTCTGAAGTCATAACCCATATTCTTGATGATATTTTTGGATTGCTGACTGTAGCGACGCAGTTGTAACATTCCAGTATCGTCGTTTGTGTCATCTTCTTCATGTTAGGAGGATTCTGGGGTCCTTTATAGAAGAATATTAGATTTTCTTCCTTCTTTCTAATAGGGACCCGAAGTATGATTTTTGTATGGACTCTAATGATACGTCTGTATAAAGAGTTTGAACAACTCCTATAGTTAGTGGCTCTAAGCTATCTAGTAATGTAAATAACTTTGTACATGATTACAGACATAATATACTGTAAAGGAGATGCTTCATTAATATTAGATATGTATTACAACAGAAGGCTGAGCCTTATCAGATTAGTCAAATTAATGACAAAAGGGAAAGAGGAAGAGCGATCAGAAGTTTTGTTTCGATTAAGATCGATAACAAAAGGCTCAGAAAGAGGTGAGCTCCCTTGAAGAAGATCGTGGATAAGTAGTACGTCCATGACTGGAAGACTAGAGTATCTGGTCTAGCCTGAGAAGGTGAGGGGGAGTGGCACGTCCACTGACAGGAATTATCAGCGAACTTTGGGAGCTTGGGAAGACACAGTAGTACGTCCACTGACAGGAATTATCAGTGAACCTCTTCAGATGATTAACAGACTGCGGAAGAGTAATACGCCCTTTTACAGGAATAACAAAGGTATCGACTTTTGATATCTCATCGTCGTTATCCATAGCTTACAAGACTTTTGGAGTATCATCTTTGTACATGCGAGCGTCATTGAAGTAAGCTTCGACTCCTTTGAATGGATAGAGATCTGCACCTCCTTTTGAACTTCTATTATTCAACATATTTGAAGCACTGATGAAGAGTCGAAGGAACGACATTATGTTATGCAAGAATGGTCTCCCCAATAGAGCATTGTATGAGCAACCATGATTGTCGATGATGTAAAAAGTAACTTTAGTGCGAAGAGCCTATTTGAAATTTGAGGCGAATCTTGCCCAAAGGCTCACTTTTTCCTTGATTGAATCCCAGGATGGTAGTGATAGTGCTGGAAAGACTATGCACAGTATTTTCAGTGCATCTAGCATAGCTTTGGCATAATACTGAGAGCGGACCTGGATCAATCAGTAGACGATCAACCTTCATGAATCAATATCATTTCCTGTATGATATAAAGGACGGTCATGTCGATTATCCTCTAGCAGCATACGTCTGCGTAAAGGTAATATTTGGAATAAATTCCAATACATTATGGCAATGAGAGACAGGTTCGTTTCCAACTTCTGAGGAGAGTTAGGCAGGTTTCTGCTTGCAGCAATGCTTCACTCAGAGTTTCTTGAGTCTCTTTAGAGAGGCGTAAGCGCTCAAAGATTGATAATTTAGCTGTGGTGTATTGGCTAATTGAGCCAATATATCAAATTATACGGCTTTTCAAGTCCTGTAGGAGATGACCTCTTCAATGGTTTGTCGAAGCGGACTTGTTGTTTGCCTTGTCAGCTGCTGTTGATTTAGAAGGAACTGTCTTAACAGGAACATTTGAAAGCTTTCAGTAGAGACTGGTGTTGGAGCTGTAACCGGAGGGACACAGAAGTTTCTTCAGGAATTCAGCATAATCTTTCAGATATATTTTTCTGACGAGTCCAAGCTGAACTTCGACTTCAAATTCGGTTCAGGGTCTATGGAAACCATGTTGCAATTCTTTATCTTGCTTTTGGTCTTTTATGCTTGAGAGAGCTTCATTCCAGAAAACCAAGGCCAACACGAGATTGATTATGTCTCATAGTGATGGCTAAAGGTGTTCGGAGTCCTTTGCCGAGTTCAAACCAGGAAGCAGTGGTAAATCATAACCCATCTTCGCCATTAATTCACGAGATTGTGAACTGTATAGATGAAATACAGGCTTGTATCTATCTTCAGATTGAGGTACAAATTTATCTCCGTAGGGAGTGAATTTTCTCAAGATGAAAGTAGAGGTTAGATAAATCGGGTGTGGAAACTAGAAGTCACATTGCATGACTTAGTTTTTCCGAGCTTCTTTTTAGATAAAGGAGTCTTCCGAGGAGAAGAGGAAGACGTCTCAAACTCCGTCATTAAATCCGGGTGGATCCACATGATCTCTCCCTTCTTAGTTGTGACAGGAACAAGTCCTTCATTCTGTGCTGGTGGGATATTCACAACTTCGAGAGTGCTTGGGGATAGAAAAAATCCCATTTTTCCACCATTAAAGGAGGGAAGTCACCGAACTGCATTGAAATTACATTTGCTGTGACTGTCTTGTCTTTAGGTGTCAGTGTCACGCTCATGATTAATCATCTCTTGGATCTTTCTTTTAATACATAGCAAGACCGGATTGTATGACCCAGCATTCTATGATATGGACAGTATTTTGGATGATCTGTCTTATTGGCTTCATCAGGCTTTTTGATTTCTGGCAGTGAATCTTGTTACCTTTGAGCAAGCATTCAAAGATACCCTGAACATCGTCATCATCGAAAGAATATTCTTCCTCGGCCGAGGAGGTCTCTGTTGTTGATTTGTTGGAGCTGGAGTAGCTTGGGTAGTCTTTACTCTTGACTACTACTTTGGAGATTGACTTCAAGAGGTTCTTTCCCTTTGCGATTATTGGGTCGAGTACTATTACTAGCACTCTGATTTGATTCCTTGGGAGCCATTTGTACCCCAGGCCTTTGAAGGTCTCAGCATGACTTCGGCAGCCTTGATACTAACGATGAAAGAAGGCCAATCTTGGAACTGAGTGGACCCTGTCCACATGCTGATGATTGGTAAGAGATTCGACTTGCAAGTGTCGATAGTAATAGCATCGGGAGTTCCGAGAGGCATTTGAGGGCTTCTTCTGAATCTTTCAATGAAGTCTTCGGTGGTTTTATTATTTTCTGTTTAATTCTTATGAGGGCTGACATGGTCCATGTCATTGAGTCCTTCATAGAACCGTTCAAGAAATATTTGCTTGAAACCGGCAAATGAGGTAATGCACCCATCAGGGAGACTTCTATACCATTCATAAGCCGTTCCTTTGAGACACCCAACAAACACCCGAGTAAGGAGGGCGTCACTTGGTTGCAGTTGATCAGTCATTACTTCAAAGTGATTAATGAACTGACTTGGGGAGGTAGTCCCATCAAAGAAAGAGATGGTCGGAGGTTTGTATTTTGGTGGATACGATACTTGCTTCCATTCTATCGGATAAGGTTGCTTGATGCCTAACCTTTGTAATCCATCCTTTTGTTTAAATGCCTCAAACTGAGTTCGGAGATTCCTTAACTTTTCAGTAACAATTCTGGAAGATTGTGGAGTTGTAACTTGTTGAGTGTAATTGGGAGGAGGGACTGCAGCATATGTACCACCCCCAGCTCCAGACTGACTTGGAGTGGGTTG
Source organism: Iris pallida (assembly GCA_029216955.1). NCBI lineage: Eukaryota > Viridiplantae > Streptophyta > Magnoliopsida > Asparagales > Iridaceae > Iris > Iris pallida. Next base: position 23,755,277 of record JANAVB010043419.1, read on the forward strand.
TACAGGAACATTAGATTGTACCCCCAAAATAGTAGAGGGTTCCGGGTTTGGAGCAACAGGAGTATTTAATACAACTGGAGGGGCTGTTTGTTGGACTTGCTGAGTTTGATGCTGAGCTTGCATAAGAGTGTGCATAGCATTCAATGTATCTGCCATAGCTCGCAACTGTTGTTCTAAGGAAGAAATCCTTTGCTTATGAGCTTCAGTGCTAGTTGAAGGTTCATGATTGCCCTCTGCCATGTAAGTGGTAATCATTCGAGGAATAGATGATAAAACAGTCTGTTCTGAATCATCACTGTGTGAGTCAGTATCTTTCTCGGGGCTATTTACGGGAGTCAATACTGGAAAGTTGGATTCTCCAAGGAAGTCCTCTGTGATCTCTGGATTACCACTTGGATGAGAAGAAGAAGAGACCCTGGCCAAGGCTCCGGTCCTAGATCGGGTGCCGAGATATAAACACCATCTTCAGAGTCTGATATAGCATCAGACCGTATGCTACCCCCAATATTTCTGGAGGTCATGTTGACAGAAGCATAAAGAGGTTCATCTTCATCCAATATTGGTTCATATTGAATCCGTTCGAAAACAGATCGTCTTTTTGGTGAACAACAACACTGAATCACAACCCGAGGTTGGAAGTTGCAACCATGCTTTTCATGGCAAATATGAGCAATGTCATAGCCTGATGGAGTATCGATTCTTCGTTTATTTTGCAAATACTCCCGTAGATCTGTAGGAACAGATTGGGAAGTACTTGAAGATAGTTTCTGTGTAAAACTTGTCTTTTGTTCTTCTGTCTTATCGGTTCTTGAGTGTATAAAGACTGATTAATTTGAGCCACATAGTTCTTGGCATATTCTGCATCAGGGTCTAATATACTTGTCTCAGTGGAACCGAGACGATTCTGATTAAGCTTGTTACGAAGATCCGTAGGAGATCTGACTTTGGTATCAGTCTTGGATACTTGTAATTTGCCTTTCTCAGATCGAGAAATTTTGAGAGAAGGAAGATGGGTATTATTCCGACTGGGAGTCGGTAATAATCCATCTTTAGAGGAATTAGCCAAAAGACATTTTCCTTTGTTTGATCTAGTAAGAGTACTAGTCAAATTAACTCCAGAGGTAAAGACCTTAGGAGTAGAGGAGTTGACTAAAGAGTCTTTCTCCTTGGTTGGCACAAGATGTGCAAGTTGTGGGGGAATCATTTGTATGTTCTGTGGAAGAGAACCCCCAGCTTGATTTTGAGAAACAGTCAAAGGACTGTATCTGTTAGCATACGCTGACTTCAGTTTGGACTTCTGGTCATACGCTGCCTTTTTATTAGCATACGCTGGCTTTGGCTTAGCGTACGCTGCTGCTGTTGGCTTTTGTACACTGCCTTTGCCATATGCTGCCCTTTGACTGCCATACGTACAGAGTCATCAATGGCTAAAGAGCCGACTGCTGTCGTAAGAGTAGAGGGAGAAGAGAGACTTTGACATGTCCAGAGATGGTTTTTCTTGGACACGCTGACTTGGTTAAAGAACCCACTTTGTCAGCGTGACTAGGAGAAGCCACTGTTGCCGTGTTCAGAGAAGCCGAAGCATGCTTCGTTGAAGTTGAAGACGTGTTCTTGTCAGCGTGAGAAGTGACAGAAACGTCTCGGGCTGTTGAAGAAGACTTAGGGACATAGACAGAGCGTCCCTTCTTCTTGGCAGCAGGAAGAGCGGAGGAAGCAGTTCGGCCCTCCTTCGCCTTAAGCATTTCTTCGTAAGCAGATTGGTCGAATTGTACGACCATCGTCTTCTTCGTCGAGCCGATCGACGAAGTATCGCATTGAGTTGTTGCTATCTCGTTGGAGGAGACAGCTTTCCCCCAGCAGAGTCACCAATTTGTTTTCCATAAATAAATTCACTTTATTTATTTTGTATCTGAGGAAATTACAACTGTAGAAATCTAATCTAGAAGACGATTACTTTATCCCTTGGACGATGCGATGAAGAAAACTCGAACTTCGAAGAACTTGGACAGCAACTAGGCAATCTCTCTGTTCTCTTTTAATTGTCTGTCGTGTCTGATGAAGATGAAGAAACTCTCTTTTATAGAGTTCTGGATAACTGTTCTGAAGCATACGCTCAGTCAATTACTTGACGTGTGCATAACTGCAAGGACGCGTGGCAAATTCTGATGGAGACACGTTGGAGTGCGGTTGAAAATAGTAGAATATATCTAGGAGAGATTGATGGCATGAATGCCACGTTGCATAACTTCTGAATAAGTAGATAACTGAGTACAGGACACGTGAGAACGTGTGTTGACTGTATGTTGAAAGTCATCCTGGATGCATTTGCTATGATACGCTGTCTTTGAAGAAGAGCCATACGCTAGCTTTTGAAGGCACATGTCTTGCATACACTGACTTGGATCATATAAAGCTGATACGCTCACTTGATTGGGAAGGAGTCGTATGGAGTCCATACGCTCACTTGATTAGCAAGGAGTCGTATGGAGTCCATACGCTCACTTGGTTGGCAAGGAGTCGTATGAGGTCCATACGCTCACTTGGTTGGCAAGGAGTCGTATGAAGTCCATACGCTCACTTGGTTGGCAAGGAGTCGTATGAGGTCCATACGCTCACTTGGTTGGCAAGGAGTCGTATGAGGTCCATACGCTCACTTGGTTGGGAAGGAGTCGTATGAGGTCCATACGAGGAGTCGTATGAGGTCCATACGCTCACTTGGTTGGGAAGGAGCCGTATACATTGAGGGAGTAGACACGTGGCTGTTTCTCAATCTTCTCAAATATGCCATATCTTCAAATACTGATAAATATTTCTTGAGCGTCGTGTTGCAGATATGATGGCTGACAGACTGTCAGAATTGACAGTAATGATGGCTCTTTATTTATGATGGCTGCTGAGCTGTCCTCGTAAGAGACAAAATCTTTTCTCGAAAAACTATACGACGGCTAATCTTCATGGGGCAGCTGTCTTTGCACGAAAGACGAAGTGTCAGATTCATCCTTTATTAAATACATGCTGTGCTGTCATCTCAGGAAATAATAAAATATTCACTGAGCGTACGGCCTTTAGATGAGCGTATGGCCTTGGCTGAGCGTATGGCTTTGACTGAGCGTATGGCCTTTAGCGTATGACTTTGGCTGAGCGTATGGCCTTTAGCGTATGACTTTGGCTGAGTCTTATGTCAATGTGTCATAATTTTCACACCCTACATTTTTGTATTTTAACGATAATATTTTTTACTTTTCTAATGATAATATTTTCGAAGAGAACAATTTTTTTTATATTGTGACATTTTGTCATATTAACCATCTTTCTAATATTTACAGTATTTTTAATATCATTTACCAAAGTATATTCAAATTTTTACGTTAACAAAGTATGGTACATTTAGGACGGGAAATGACCATTCTCCGTGCTTTTAATACGGAGAATGACCACTCTCCGTGCTTTTAACAAAGTATGGCACATTTAGGATGGGAAATGTTCAAGTATCTCATTCATTTTTCTATCAAATATTTACAGTATTTTTAATATCATTTACCAAAGTATATTCATTTAATATTAAAGCATGTTGAAGAAAATCTGAATATCATTTAATCAGCCTTCCACTGTCTGGCTGCACAAAATATGGTGACGAAAAGAATTTTTTTGCAAGTGTTTGAATATAATTAACCTACTATCCAAGAGAATTTTTCTTACATTACATGTTTTGCTTCAGCAATAACAAAGGATGAACATGCATGATTACATTATGCATTACACTTACATCGAATTCATACTAATGGCATCGATGTACTGATTATTTACATAAAGCAAAACACATTCCAATCAAATAAAGTTTTAGTGATCCTAGGAATACATCCGGAATGAGGCCAGCTGTAAACCTTAGGAATGCACCCAAGACTCATGAAATATGTGAAGGCCATCTGCAAATCAAAGGAATACACCAAAAAATCAAAATCATCTGTAAAGGCCAACTGCAAATCAAATAAATGCTTCAACCAAACAAATCATAATTAAATTAAGTATACTTCATTCTAAGTCCAATAAACTGCATAATCCATGTTAGTAATTCAACATAGAACCTGCATAATTCACAATACAATAATCCAAACAAATATCAGACCTACTCTAAATTTAAGACCATATTACATTTTCTAAACAAATTACGAACCAGGCACCGCAACAAGTGCTTAGTATAAGCAAAAAGTTTAGTCTTACAATATTTTAAACACAAAATTTAGTTTGACCGCCAAGACCAACAAATATTCAGGACCATATTATAATTCAAATATTACTTCCAAATTGAAATAAAAGTTTCAAAACTCAAAAGATGAATTTTCATCTCCATATCCATCTTTTTCTTCTTTTTTCTTCTTTTCTTCTTCTTCTTCTTCCTCAAAATATCCTTCACCTACACCTTGAGGGACGGAATAAGAAATTATAGTCAGTATGGACTTACTGTATATGTAGAAATGACATCCAGAAATATAAATAAAAGTATCAAAGTGAGGGATAGCATATAGAGTGTCAATGTGCACAGTGTGTATTTTTTCATAAGAGTATCAACGTGCACACTGCAGGTTCTAACATTAGAGTATCAATGTGCACAGTACGGGTTCTATGATGCGACTCCATTTTGTATCTATCACTGAGTAGTGCGTACACTCTCCAGTTAGCTCAAGTGTTAGGTTACTCTTAAGGACTCCCTCTTGTGTCAGGATACCAAGCAAGTTTAAGTACCTGGCTTACCCTTAAGTACAACCTATATTATAGAGTGTGCTCATGCTTATAATACCAAATATCACTGACTGAGGGAGTGTTCCAGCTCAGTCCTAACTCTAGTATCAGACATACATTATATGACTTGAGGCATTTCCACTATGTACATGCATTGGACCATCATCTGTTTAGTCCTAAATCACCATTTAAGGGTGCAATTGGGCAGTATTAGTACAATTATCAGAGCATCAAGTAGAAAAAGTATCAGTGTAATATTAACTACTCGGTTTAGCTGAGTATCAGAGCATCAATTAGTAGAGTATCAGATAATCAAGTAGCAGAGTATCAGTACAATATTAACTTTTATTGTAAATTATTTGCAGTATCAGAGCATCAAGTAGCAGAGTATCAGAGTATCAAGGATATCCAGAGTAGCTTTGATTCAAGACCACGTGCTTCTGTCCTAGAGTGTTTAATGTAGAATATAGTGGCTAAAAAGTTTTGATATATCCTTAAGCATCAAAGATGAAGATTCGGTTTAGCTGAGTTAAAGCTCACAAGTGTATACAATGTACACAGTAATAACTGGATTGGAGCCTTAATTCAAATACAAATAATTTCCTGAATTTCTTCTTTAGTGATAATACTGATAACGTCTTATAGCAAGTATATACAGTTAGCAAGCAAACCTAGAAGTTAGATAAGAAAATAATATAACACGGATAGCTAGATCAGTTAGTAACAAGTATAAATGTGTATATATGTGTCCTTCACATATTAGAGTATAAATGTATATTAGATTATAGAATCATCAAGAGTAGTAGAATAAGAGAGAGAAAATTGCAAAGTGGCACTAGTTGGGGCTAGCCCCATTTACCTTCTTCACGAGAGAAGAAAAATCTTATTCTTCGTCAGCAAATTCAACCTCTATCTGGTTAATCTTATCCAGAATCAATTTCTGGTTGTCGGATATAGTCTTCATCTCTTTGAAGATATTCTCAAAGTTTGCAGCAACAAAATTATATAGATCATCAAACCTGTCCTTAGTTTTTGGGATTCCATACGTTGATGGTTTTCCAGATGTTGATGGTTTGCTTGCTGCTGCCCCTTTCCCAAACATTCGAGTGAAGGTTAATTTTCTCATAGGCCATTTGTTTTTAATATAAACATCCCCTGCTAAGCTTGGGACATAATGTTTACTAGCCATTGAGCATACAAATCCTCCGAAAGGGAGGGCTGTCCTTACAGTTGGTTTTCCCACGAGATGCATCATTCTACTGAACATATAAGAACCTATATCCATCCCTTTTTTCTTTTCCACAAAATAAAAAAATTTACTCTCTCGGGATGGATGGAAAACTCATGTCCAGTAGGGTTGAGTGTTTGAGATATGTAGACATACAACAATTTATACAAAATTTTTAATTGATCTTTGTATACATTTTGAGGGGTCTTGGCACCCATTGATACACCTGTAATCTCATGAATTGCATCCCTCATGGAAATATTATCAATATCTTTCATATCAAACTCAGGAACTGGATTAAATCCATAAAGTTTATTGATGACAGTAGCATTTATCCTAATCAGTTTCCCTCTCAGAAATATCAGTTGTTGATCTTCTTCTTTTTCTTTAATTTCAACCCGATGATTTGAGTAAAATTCTCTTACTATTGTTTGAGAGATTTTTCCAAGACAGGATTTGTTCAGTTTCTCCAACTGATAGAATTTTAATATATCCAGAAAAGCTTCGTCTTCGACATCAGCCATCTTAATTGATCTTTCAGGCATAACAACCCTTTTTGAAATGTTTATTGTAAGTCTTCTTAGATTTAGAGTCTGTAAATTTTTTACCTCCTCTCCATCCTAGGACTTATTTGATGATAGATCTTCCTCTTTCGATGAGGATTTTGAATCCTCAGAGTACGCTGATGACTCTGTATCCATTGCCACCTTAGCCTTTGCTTTAGTACGCCTTCAATCTTCATAAGTTGAGTCTTCCGACGACTCTGTATCGAAGATAGATTTTCGGCCTTTATCGAGCAATGAGTTTTTTAGCCTTTTTTGCAGGTGGCTTGGCTGCTTCCGCCTCTGCCCTTTTAGCCTCAGTCCTAGCGGCCATAATCTTGACTTTCGTCGCCCTTGCAAGTTCTGTCCTTGTGGCGTGTATCGCATCCCTTTATGGATTCTTCCCCTTCAGAGACGGTCGTTGTTTCTTCGGCGACATTTTGATAATTTTAAGCAGTTGTTTGGGAAGGACTTGGAGAGGGTTTGGAAAAAGAAGAGGGAAAGGTACAGTGCTTTGAAAATCCTAACAATCGATTGCTGTAATTAACATCCACAGGGGAACTAGTTTCAAGTACTATATGACATTGGGAAGTGGGAACCTATGAGTAGAGTTGAGTCTCAAATTTTTAAGAGCACGACACTTCGAATTCTGAGACCCAAATTTGAAAAACTAATTTGTATGTACTTGAAAAGAGTATAAGACACTCAAACTTGTCTTTTATTTTTCTTTGCATATACTTAAAAAGAACTATTTACAAAACTAAAATATTGAAATACTAAAAGCCAGATATTGTAAGTACTTAACTACCCATAATAGAATATATTACTTCTTGTATTGGAATAGACATGCAGGAAAAATATTTTATTTCCATGGATTTTTTTTGTCATTTTCAGTAAGGCTGTGTTTGATTGGCTTTTTTTTCCATGGAAAAAATTTTCATCACAAATCTTTCACCAATTGTAGTGTTTGGTAGCTTATATTTTCCATGGAATTATTTTCCAAAAAGCTATCATTTTCCATTTTTTTTCTAAAATGGTAGAAAATAAAACTTGTCCAACCCATAGGAAAATATAATTTTTCATGAAAAATAACTATTTTCGTGGAAAATAATGACAATCAAACACCCAAATTACGTATTCCAAGGAATTTTTTTAAAATTCTATGGAATCTTTTTCCCAGGAAAATAATTTCATGTAATTAATTTATTTTTCACATATTTTCCACCTTGCAATCAAACACACAATATTTTTATACTAGTTTTTGTAATTAAAATTGTTACTTCAAAAATAAATAAAATAATTATCGTTGAATGATGGATTTGACGGCAAGAACTTGTCGCGGCAGCGTAATCAATTGTATGACGTAACAAGACTTGATGGGCCAGCAGTAGAAACCAAATTTACTTAACAAAATAATATATTTCATTGAAATCCCAGCTTCTTCGCCGGAACATTCCCCGACGAGGGAGACAAGAGGAGGAAGAAGTAAACTGAACAAAAAAATAGAAAAGAAAGAGGTCTAGGTAGACCCCTCGCTGGCCTCGCGAAGGACCTCCGCAAAGTCCTCCAGGGTGCACAAACCCGCACGATGGAGGAGGCAGCGTAGGCCTTCCCTCTTCTCCAGAGTCTGCCGTTCCTCTAGAGTGATCGACAGTATGTCAAAGTTGGGCGCCGGATCGAGAGGTCGAGCAATGACCTCAAGGGACAACCCAAAAGAGGAGAGGAAGTCAGCAGCCTCGGCGAGCCAGTCCGTTTTCGGCTGCCTCTTCCGTGCTTCAGCGGCCGCATAACTTTCTGGCCAAGGTTCGCTACCTAAAGATTTTTTGGAGCCATGTTTAATGTGCAACCTTCCATATGAATGAGGATACAAGTAGTTATATATACACGTTCCCTAACCGTCTCTTCATATTCCTAATTGGGAAACATGGGGTATTCAATTTGACTTAAATAAATACCGAGTACTACCTTTTTTTATCAAATGTAAGTCCCAGCTTAGTTGGTTGTGCTGTTTGGCTTTTACATGGAAGGCCTAGATTCGAATCTGTTGTGTGGGTTCTATAGAATTTTTCTATTGTTATCATTTTTTGGCTGTTATTATATGCTTTTAACAAAGTATGGTACATTTAGGACGGGGAATGGCCATTCTCCGTGCTTTTAATACGGAGAATGGCCATTCTTCGTGCTTTTAACAAAGTATGGTACATTTAGGACGGGAAATGTTCAAGTATCTCATTCATTTTTCATCAAATGTAAGTCCCAGCTTAGTTGATTGTGCTGTTTGGCTTTTACATGGAAGGCCTAGGTTCGAGTCTGGTGTATGGGTTCTGTAGAACTTTTCTATTGTTATCATTTTTGGGTGTTATTATATAATTTTAACAAAGTATGGTACATTAGGACGGGAAATGACCATTCTTCCTGCTTTTAACACGGAGAATGGCCACTCTCCGTGCTTTTAACAAATTATGGTACATTTAGGACAAAAAATGTTCAAGTATCTCATTCATTTTTCATCAAATGTAAGTCCCAGCTTAGTTGGTTGTATTATTTGGCTTTTACATGGAAGGCCTGGGTTCTGTAGAATTTTTCTATTGTTATCATTTTTGGGGTGTTATCATATGCTTTTAACAAAGTATGGTACATTAGGACGGGGAATGGCCATTCTTCGTATTTTTATTACGGAGAATGACCACTCTCTGTGCTTTTAACAAAGTTTGGTACATTTAGGATGGGAAATGTTCAAGTATCTCATTCATTTTTCATCAAATGTAAGTCTCAGCTTAGTTGGTTGTGTTGTTTGACTTTTACATGAAAGGCCTAGGTTCGAGTTTGGAGTGTGGCTTCTATAGAATTTTTCTATTGTTATTATTTTTTGGGTGTTATTATATGCTTTTAACAAAGTATGGTACATTTAGGACGGGAAATGGTCATTCTCCGTACTTTTAACACGGAGAATGGCCATTCTCCGTGCTTTTAACAAAGTATGGTACATTTAGGACGAAGAATGTTCAAGTATATACAAAATATTAATCCTAATTTATTATTTTGAGTCCGATCTATGTAAAGATTTAATGTAATACAAATCAAATTAACAACCTAATATTATAAAAATGAAGAATTCTAATTATAATCAAATTTAATTTGTTCTAATACACAAAGAAATCTGAGTATGATTAATCTAAACTAATTTTGAGTTCTTTTCTTTTGCATCCTATAATAATAATACAAGAACCTTGTTAAAAATGTGAAAACACATTTTTTCGATCTTAGCCAACAAATTTAGCTCGCATTATAAACATTTATGACGCAGTTAAAAAATATTAGATTCAATCATAATCCTATATAGTCTTGTAATTTAGCACATAGATAGCCTTGCAATGAATAAGAATCACTTAATATTAACAATCAGAACAATCATATGACATTTCATAATCCAACCACGGTTTATCACCTAGTTCAAGTGAATCATCATTCTCCTCCTTCCTTGGGTTCTGATCCTCGAAGGGATCCGTTACAAAATCTACCAAACCATGTATGTACTTGAGGTCCCCATCTAGTCGCACATTCCAGCATCCTCTTAGGTCGAGTACGCGAAGATCTGTGCACTCCATCATGACAGCTCTCAGCCCATTGTGTTGACATGCCAAACTTTACCTCGAGGTGCTCGAGACGCGGCATCGAAGAGGCCACGGCCATGGCCTCTGACTTGTCGAAGGTGTCCTTCTTGAATCCCTTCATGATCATGAACTGCGGAGGTGGCATGTTCCTCTTCAGCATTAGACGCTGGCGACGACTTTCGAGGAGTTCAATGCCATTGAACGTAATGTGGAGGCAGTAGCTGATGTCGAGTTCTGTCAGAATCGGAAAAACTCTAAATGTTCTTCCAACATTTTATCACTCACTTTGTTCATTGGCATTCGCAGGACCCTTAAAAATTTTCTACTGTATTATAAATAGTGGTATAACCAGGAAAACAAAAAATCAAAATTAACCACTTATAATTTATGAAACAAAATAGATTAAAAATATCGTGTACTGGCCTTGAGGAAGTAAAGGAGAAGGCCTCTTTGCTGAGTTTGTAAACAGACAGGGAGGTTAGATTTCCCTCACTATGCACCACTAGCTTATTCACCGCCTCATCAATTTTCGAGGTTAGGTTAACCCTGCGACACTATTGGGTCAACTTGACGTCCGACCAGAAGCAGGGACAGTAGAGCGCCTTCCACCACGACCAGCAAACGAAAGACAAGCGGACGACCTCCTCAGACGATATCTCCGCTAGTACCAAAACCATGACTAGGATCTCCTTGGGGATGTTAGCCCATCCGCAAATATAGGTTTTGCTTTTCTCCATTTTGAGACTGTTCTGAAGGGTTGCGAATTTTAAATAGTTTGGCTGTTTAGTTTGGTTTTGAATCTATATAAATTAGTTTTGAAGGCTGGTGAAGATGAATATTTTGGCTGTTTGGCTGTATATATATTATATATATATATATATATATATATATATATATATATATATATATATATATATATATTATCTTATATATATGAAGCTACTGTCACATATGAATGAAGGAAGAAAATCAGATAATAGGAAGGGGGAGATATGGACTGGTATAGGTTGGAGTTGGGGACTGTATGTCCATATATATATATATATATATATATATATATATATATATATATATATATATATATATATATATATATATATATATATGAATGTATAGGACGTTAGAGTGTCTTTTTGACTAATTAAGTGAAGGGGGTGATGTGGACTGGTATAGGTTAGAGTTGGGGACTGTATGTCCATATGAAAGTATATATGTCTTAATAGTAGTGTATCCCATATATAGTATAGTATCCTATATATGTATTGCATAAGTAAGAGTATATAGAGTGAGTATACTAGTAGTATATCGTAGTATCCTAGAGTGTATAGAGTGAGTATCCTATAGTGTATAGAGTGAACCTCCCTAATTCCTTTCTTCTCATTCGGCTCATTCAGTCGACTATTACGCATCATATATATGATATCTACTTCAACCTTAACCTAGCTAGAGAAGTGTGAAAATATTATTATTAACCAAGATTCACAGTATCGGTATCGGTATCATGGATCTCATGGATAATGTGTATCTATCTTTGCAGAATTATTGACAACTAATGGATATGAATTACTATCTACGGCATCGTTCGTGGATATACAATCGTCATCCTGATGACATGCGGTGTGCGGGATGAATTTATACACGGGGTAGAGCAATTCCTGCAGTTCGCCAAGGCTTTTCCTCAGTACATGGACCGTACCAAAATTAAGTGTCCATGTGTGAGATGTCGCAACATAAAATATCATCCAGAAGTGGACATGACATATCATTTGTACTCGAGAGGTTTTATGCCGAATTACTATCAGTGGACCTCACACAGAGAACTTGTGCCTTTAGCATCGGAGCTGGAGCATAATTTGTCGTATATGGATGTCCATGACCACGCTGGTTACAATGAAGGGTGCATGAACATGGTTTTTGATGGTGCGGGGCCTATTTTCGATCCAGATAATCATGATGCGGCTGAGGAGGCACCGAATGCCGATGCTGCGAAGTTCATGGAGTTTCTGAAGAATGCAAGGACTCCTTTGTATCCTGGTTGTGAGGATCATTCACCGTTGGAGGTGGTTACAAGACTGCTGAGCATCAAGTCCAATTTTAACATGTCTCAAGAATGCTACAACTGAATCATCGAGTTAATTATAGAGATCTTGCCGGTAGGTGCAAAGTTACCTACAGACTTCTACTGGTCTAAGAGGATGGTGAGATCTCTCTGGATGGGATACGAAAAAATTGATACATGTCATAACGGGTGCATGTTGTACTACAAAGACGACAAGGATGAAGACGTATACAGATTTTGTGGTGCTGATCACTAAAAGGCAACAAGTTCAAGTAGGACTCAGGTGCAAGGAAGCCTACCGATTCAATGCACTACTTGCCGTTGACGCCGTGGTTGCAGAGGTTGTTTATGGTGAAGGAGACTGCAGAAAATATGAGTTGGCACAGACGGAAACATATCGAAGGAGTGTTGGATCACCCATCTGATGGGGAAGCATGGAAGCACTTTGATCGAGAGTATCCAGATTTTGTTCGGATCCGCGTAATGTCAGATTGGGTCTCTCCTCCGACGGTTTTACCCCATTCGGACTTTCGAGCTCCTAGAATTCGTGTTGGCCTGTGATCGTCACTCCGTACAATCTACCACCTTGGATGTATATAAAGACTCCGTACATGTTTCTCATTGTTATTATTCCGGGTCCGAATAATCCGAAGAGGAACATCGATGTGTATTTACAGCCATTGATAGATGAGTTAAATCAGCTGTGGGAAGTAGGTGCCAACCCTCCAGCTCGAACGATGGACGAGCTCTGGATGACCGTCGTTGGTGGTCTTTAGAGGGGTACACACTACGGTATGGGATCCTACAGCGCCTTTGTGGCGACGCAATCATCCATAGCCTCCTCTGCCAGTGTGCATTTCCCACATCCCTCAGAGGAGTCGGTCCGAGTGGGGGAACTCTGTCGCCAGCTTACTGAGCTACTTGATGAGCTGTTACGGAGGATGGAGCAGCCCCAGTCTCAGCAGCAGACGGACGATGCGGCCCTTACCGTACGATTTGTGTAAAATCCCTAAATTTCTACTACAATTTTTTTAATAAATATGGTATTGATTTTTGTACTTCGTATTTGTACGTCGCGTACGATTTTACGTTTCGTAAATTTTTCGTCAAGTGCGAATAAGTGCGAAGTACATATTTTTATAAAACATTTTAATTATATAGATGTAGAAAATATTTCAAAATAATAGACGATAAATATTTTATATTGCTTGAAGTTGTAAATGCGTCGCGCCGAAGATTGCCAAGCTTTATTTTTATTTTAAAATAAGGCCATTTTATTTTATGGTACTAGTATAACTAGTAATTTAGGAAAACTGTATTTTATGTAAGTATTATTTTTACATACGAGTGTATATATATTTGTATTTTTGAAATTAATTATTATCATTAATATATTATTTCGAAAAAGGTATATTAAATATGGGTTGATTTAATATGTAATCAATTATGGTAATTATTAAGTTATTTAAATATAGTTTAAATTAGAGGTAGAATCTATCTACATTGAATTATATTTGATTGAGTTACTTTTAAATTAATTTGAATTAAATAGTGAAAAATCTAAGGGGAATTAAAAATCTTCTTAGTCCTTATCTAGATAAGACTTTTGTAAACCTCCCAAATTTTTTAAAATAAATATTTATGGAATTTTTAGATTTTTAAATTACTATTTATTGACTTATTATATAAGGCTATTTTTCTAGTACATTAAGGATCTAAACTATATTATACAAATTTTCTCAAAATTTTAGTATTTATTTCGTAACTTTTATTACTTTTTACATGTTACTTATATTGTACACTATTTACGTAATATAGAATAAATGTCAATTTAGTATTAAATATTTCAGCTTGTATAAATAAGATTAGATAAAGGTTGTTTAAATAATATTAACTCTATTTATTATCTATAGTAATTTTAAATAATGTTATAGATAATTTAGATAAATATGAACTATATTTTAAGTTAATCATAATCCTAAGTCTAATAGGAAAGCATCCATATCTATATTATATCATAACAAAGTAACTCATATCAATTTAAATCAAATCCTATCTAATTTAGGAGGTAAATCTGAAATAAGTACCTATATATACCCAATACATTCCCTTCCTATCAAACATAATTCGAAATTATTTTTAGTCCAATAGGAACTCAAAAATTCGTCATCAGAATTCAGCCCCGCTTTTTAGTAGCAAGAGCAACTTGGAACGACGATATCTCCTAGCTCCGAACTCCGTTTCGCCTCCAGTTCTTTTTAAAAGAAGCGTATCGAGGTAAGCTTTCCAGAAACATATTTTAATAGAAAAAATTTATTTTGTAGATTTCTGCAAAACTGTTTGAGTATCTAGTGTCCCAAAAATAAACGTGTTTCAGTATTTTTGCTATTTCGGGAGATTTCGGAAACGAAAATGCGATCCGTTTAGTTTTTCGGAAAGCTGATATGAAAACCTATGCCATATCATATTTTTAGAATCTATTAAATAAATGTAATAGGTGCAATGTTAATTATAATTAGATAATAGACTATTTTTAGCATCCGAAGTTGTTCCTACACCTTCCTCTTTGTGCGCTGTTGTTGATTCGTCGCCAGGACATCATCTTACCCCACTCCAGACATCAGGCAATATATCTTGTCACCTTACTCTGTGCTTTACATATTCTTATTTTTAGTTTTTATTTTCAGTATTTCTTATTTGTTGTTATTATAAAAATGTACATCCAAGTCACACTTGGGTACAAGCGACTCTATCGGTCGTTTTCTTGTTTTTGTTTTATTCTCTTGCATTGACTTAGTCTAGTGAACACCCATTTGATGATGAGGTATTGGTATATCTCATACGGCCTTGACACCTACTTTACTACGTATTGTGAGTCATATATAGGACACGTACTTGCGTAGTCGGCCGGCTACCGATACGTATGAGGCGTACGACGGTTAGGAGTAACTGCCAATAGAATTGTATGCTAGTAGACTTGGCAGTTACTAGAGGTTCATATGAGTCATAGATGCGACTCCACTAGACATGGGATGGAAAGAACAGTTCCTTGATGTATGGGCCACATATTCATTGCTATTGTACCCGAAGCTCCGTTGGAGACGCAGGTTCACCTTACTATTACTGATTTCCTCTGACGCTCATGGAGCGTTATGAACATTTTCTTACTGATTCCCTCTGACGTTCGCCAAGCGTTATGGACGGAGACGACTGGTTCCCGAAGGAAGGGACGATGCCACTGCTATACAGCCCAAGTACCCATATGTGAAGGATTGTTCTTTATTGCATATTCACTATAGTACGGTTAGGCACCCTATTGCATGCATCCCTTATTTTTCTATTACATATCACAGTTTATACGGGATGGTGTTTTTTGTATCTTGTTACGTCCCTCTGAGGACCTGGTTATCTCTCCAGGTGTGTGCTATGGTCATTCAAAGGTATTCGAGTCGTGACCGTGATCATCTTTATTTCTTCGAGGATGATTGCACTTAGATCGTCTTCGCATCGCTCCACAAATTTCTTTATTATGTATTTTCCGCTTTTTGTTGGTAGTGGATCTGTCTCCGCCCAACGACTTGTGTAAATAACAATTCATAAGTTTATTATAAATTCTTTCTTCTTTATTTATGGATGAGATTAGTTTCATGATTTACTGCATTCTACAGCTTATGTATACATGCAAAGGTTCCATATATTGGAGTATACTTCGTATGTATGCAGCTGGCATATCGACGTACTTAGTCCTAAGTATTTTGGGACTGGGACGTTACAATTTGAAATGCTCGAGCGCACCATTAGGAAGACGGGCGAGAGGACGGATCGTACCGTTCAGGCGGTACAGGGGACGCAGATGGCCATTGGCGAGCAAGTTTCGAGGCTGGCGGCTGTTATGGCGTCCACCAACTCTAGACTGCTGTCCATGGAGCGGACACTCTTGGTCATGCTTCGGCATCCACACCGACTGTAGCGGCTCCACTGCCCCCCTCTTCCTCCTACTGATGGGTCATCACCGGTGATGCTGACCCCGGAGCAGTATAGGTTCCTGGTGTCCCAGGTGCTGGCACTGCCTACTCTTCCTCCTGACCTGGCGTAGTCCTTTATTGGACTTATTTTCATTTGTTGTGTTGGTGACCCATTGTTGGATCTTTATGTATTTGTTGGTTTATGTATTTATTTTATCCCGGGTATGACTATTTGTGTTATATTATGTTGAATATTATCAGACACACATTTTATAGCCGTTTGGTAGTGGATTTATATCCACTCGGCTATTTCTTGTCTTTCTGACCGTTCGACTCTATTTATTTGATTATTGGTAGTGCATTATTATTATTTGTCTCTACATTGGTTTACCGGTGTTGAGTGTTCCACCTAAGGGGTCGGCGAACCCAGAGAATTCTACGGAGGGTTGTTCCGGGTCTATTATTTACAAACTGAAACTCTAAATGCAGGTACAATATTTTTAATGTAACTATTATTTATGTGAAATGCATACTGCCCGCTGTTTTATTTTACAAATTTTTTGGATTTAGCGACGTTCAGTGACGTTCAGCACCGGTCAGCGACGTACACTTACGTCGCTAGAACGTCGCAAACCTGAGAACCAAACGTCGCTAATCGTCGTAGAACATCGCAGATGCGTTGACGTGGCAAAATGTACAGGTCAGCTAATATAGTATCTGGACGTCGGTATTCAAGTATCTAAGCGTCGCTAAAATGATGACATGGTAACCAAAAAATTCTCAGATATGGAGTCGAAAAAACGTCGCTAATCACTAATTTAACGTCGCTAAAATCTGAATGGACAGCGACAATCAGCAACAAAAGATTACGTCACTAATTAGCAACGTTGTTGTCGATCGGTAAAAGTCGTTAATACTAGCGATGTAGTGCGTCGCCGATCTACATCGCTATGGCGACGAATAACGACGTTTTCCCTAATAGCGACTATGAATAACGCGACATGCTCGAAACGTCGCTAAATACGACGTTGTTTTCAGTTAGCGACGTTTTGTGGTTGTTTAGCGACGTCATTTGGCATCGCTAATATGAGATATTTTGGTAGTGGTCTATCTCCATTAATTATGGTGAATGGCACTGATATCGTAAATATGAGTAGAATTTGCACCGCCAAAATTCATCTTGAAGAAGGTAAAATGTCAACATTGTGTGGGGAAACGTCAAAATCTCTTAGATATGATTACACTAAGATGTTGTATTAATGTTAATAGTTCATTTTGTTCACCCATAAATACTAGGGTATTTGTTCACCCTCTACTAAAATAATTGACACGTGTCAAATTAAAGGTGAAAACCACTTTGGTGGGTGAACAAAACCACTTTAGAAGTGGTTTTGTATGGATGAAATGAACTCCAAATGAGTTCAATGAACTCGTAATGTTAATCACTGATACAGTTAGTATCAGGGCTATTTGCACCATCAAAATTCGTCTTCACATGGTCTAAGAACATTAATTTGGATAATTTTACAATTTCTCCAAAATGAACGATATCAATAGATCAGATGATACCCAGACTAAGAACATTAATAACACTTTAACATTAAAAACCCATTGCTTTGAGGATAAAATATTGATATCATATAAATATGAAAAATACAAAAAAAATGCATGCATGCATGCTAATGTTAGAAGAACCATTCACCCCAGGACTGATTGATGAGATCTAAATCACTATACATCTCGTGTCCACGTTCCCCTGGGATTACATCATCAAAGGGTCATTTAAACGTCTGTATTAAATCACAAATTTTTCTGAGGTCGTCGTTAAGGTGCATATTGAAGCACCCACGTATGTCGAGCACGCGAATGCAGTTGCATATGATAGATCATAGCGTGTCTCCGTTGAACATGCCTGAGCCCATCTCTAGGTGCTCGAGACGCGGCATCGAATTGGCCACGGCCTTTTCCTCCATCTCGTTGAACGTGTTCAACACGAATTTGTTCCTGACCATGAAATATAGAGGGGGCATGTTCCTCCTCGGCTTGACCAGACGGTGGTAATACTTGTCGACGAAAAATATTCCAGTCGACATGATATAGAGGCAGTAGCTAATGTCGAGTTCTTCCAGCACCGGGAGAAACTCCAAGTATCTCACGAAAGTTTCATCACTCACGTAGCACTTCGGAATGCGCAACACCCTTAGAAATTTCCCACTGTATTATAAAAAGGGAAAAACAACAATAGAAATTAACCAAGTATACATGAAATTTTGTAATAGAAAAAATAAAGTATTAGAATAAGACAAACTAAAATTTTGCACAGGCCTATAACATTCAAAAGAAAAGGCGGCTTCGTCGAGCTTGTACGCGGAGAAGGACAGTAGAATTCCTACACTGCGAGCCACAAGGTTCTTTACGGTCAAACTAATCTCTGCGGTTTGCTGTCCCCTCCGGTACCACTGTTCCAAGTCCACGTTGGACCAATAGTATAAGGGATCGTTGAGCGCTTTCCACCACGAACGGCACACTGGGGCCACGTTGCACATGACCTCGTCCGTCGGCATCTCCGATAGTACCAGTATCATTGAGAGAATCTTCGTAGGGATGACGGCCCATCTGCTGCTGTTGATCTTGCTCTTGCTCCTCTCCATTGCGACTCTTCTTCTTCTCTCCTTTATTTCTCTCTAGTCGGATGGGTTCTTTTCTTAATGGAAAAGACTATTTAACCCGCTCGTTTTGGGGGTGTAACCCGCCTTTTTTTGGGGGGGGGGGGTATGACCGAACATGAAAAAGACTATTTGGAAGTTCTAGTGTTAATATTAATACTAGTTCAAATAATATTGTAGATTTTAAATCAAAAATTAAATTTTAACTTTAACTATTTTTAAGTTGTGAATCTAAATCTAATTTAAATGTTAAATAAAAAATTAATTTTAATTTTAATTTTAATATTAATATTAGTTTGAACAATATTATAAATTTTAAATTAACAGTAATGTCACTGTATTAGAAACTTAGCGGATATCACGTTGCTCGGGCTCAGTTAGTGTTCGTCTAAACTCGTACGCTAGAACTAGTCGAGCTCGATCCTTTCGCGTGCGTAATATAAAAGAAGATACGTGATGATGGTAGTTATTAGTAAAAGAAGCTACTGAAACAAATTTTTTTTAATTTGATCAATTGAATTCAGAGGTTCTACAGGTATGGGTCAAACCGGCTGTATCGAACTATATCATTCCGAACCGATGGGCTACCAGTGTAATGACCCGCTCCGCCCTAGCGGAACGCCGATTCAAACGGCAAGTGCAACGACTCAAACGAGCCGTCGACCCGAAGAGTTGGCATCGACCAGATGAGGAATTGATGCAAGGCTTACATTATCCCGTCAAAGATGAATCCAGACTTAGACCTTCAAAGGCGTGCTCGAAGTATCGCTCGGCCGATGCAAACATCGCTAAGGTGGGTGGCTCCGATGAACCCGTCTTTGTTTAGCCTAGACACATAACAATACGGACACTATCGCTAGAATTGCTAGGCGATAATACTGCACATGCTAATAAATGACTCAACGCACCTAGCTAAGGCAATAATCCCATCTTGTATGCTTGTTTAGAACATGGAAAAGAACTCAAAAAATATAGGGACTCTTGCACCGCACTCTGCGCTCGTACTAAGGCACAAGCTTACACTCAAGTTTCTTATTCGTTCAACAATGAAGCAATGAATGGTTTACAACAATGAAACGGAAGACTATCGACATAGTCGTTCCGAGTAGAGTATAGCAACATTTGAAGACTTCGGGATCGATGGGTCGCCAAGGCGACTCCCGCACGGGGAGTTGCATAATGTATGAATGAATGAACAAACGAATAAGTGAATGAATGAATCAACGAAGGAATGAATGAATATGAGAATGAATGAATATGTGAATGAATCAATGAACGAACGAACAAGTGAAAGAAAGAATGAATAAGATAAGAAAGAAAGGGATGGTTAGCGACAGGTATGACGGGGACGTGCAACGGGACTCGCTACCCGCGCTGCACGGACGCCGCCGCCAACCTGGTCGATAACGCATTATGGCTAAGGTTTAGCCTATGGCTCAGAGACAGTCATTAAGTTAAAATGATAAGACAATACGAAATGGTCGTGGACAATCCCATCATATACGGGAGGTAGGCAGAATAAGGAATTTCCGCGGCACGATCAAAGGGAGGATCTTGGCCGGCCTAGGCAAAAATCAAAATGGCTTACTGTCCTGGCCTGGGTGCGGGCTTGGCCACCCAGAAGACGTAAGGCCGGGTATTTCAAGAGACTATAAAGGTGTACCAGCCAGCATGCTATGATACGTGAGAATATCAAAGGAGAATATGTCCAAATTGGCTTGTGGTGCTGTCACGACCCGCACCCTAGCGTTAGGGCACAAGACGTGGGTACGTCCAGCCTACGTCGCAGTGTCGGCGGTAGAACGCTGTCCTAGGTCAAACATCTAACAGTATAAGGCTAAGCAGTTTATACTCCCCGAATGGGGGTGACATAGCAGAATGTAAACTCAATCACATCTAAGGTAGAGCATAATGGAAGATAGATAAAACATGAAATCCACAAGGAGATACATCAGATAGAAGTCTAAGTGTCTAAGATACACAACCCAGAAACATCTTAAATCTCAATACAGTAATCCATAAATACAACTCAAGACAACTGAAAATAAGCTATAAGCAAAACCCTAG
This sequence comes from Iris pallida, assembly GCA_029216955.1. NCBI lineage: Eukaryota > Viridiplantae > Streptophyta > Magnoliopsida > Asparagales > Iridaceae > Iris > Iris pallida. Next base: position 23,776,158 of record JANAVB010043419.1, read on the forward strand.
CTATCTATACAACCTCTACTGTGTCTCCTCTAGGCTAGCAGGCAACCTCCTGACTATCTGTAAAATTTATCAACAGGTCCAGTCAGGATAGGAGCGAGCACAGTACATCTCAACAGATCATAGCAGGTTAGAAAATATAATCATGCAGTAAAGTAAGATACATGAAACGCTGAAAGAAGATGTATATGAAAAACAGAAGGATATGATAATAGGAAATATCTATATATGATAAGTAAGAACTGTAAGCAATATGTGATTTAGAGTACAATATGGTTATATAAACGGGTTAGGTTATACAATAAAATAGGACTCCTTTGTACGTGGGTGTACAATGGACATATACAATTTCTTATACAACAGGATTGATCACATAACCATTTCTACTCTCCCTCCCCAATCAATACACAAGGATCCAATTCAGTAACGTTACCTTATACAATGGCTTGTACAATAGAGCTCAATGTGATAATGAGAGTACAATATGCACAATGAGTGTACAATGATAAGGGTATTCAATAAATACAATATGTTAGTGAAACGCACATCATAATATGTATTTAGTGAACACAAGGAGATAACATCGCAAAAGAAGATCCATATAGTATACCAATCCGTGTTACCAATGTGTCGCATCAAGTAAATTAATTTAAAGCAGGAAAATAATTCTAAACATGATATAAAATGATCGGAGAATGTACTCGCCTGTATTTTGAGTATCTGAAGAATATCTACTGTCCGAGGAGTGGTGTTTGTCTCCTATAGAACAGTACAAGTCGCAACATGTCTAAAATAAGGAAATAGACTGCTACAATGCATCTACATGATGTTTGGGGTCAATCTAGGCTAAAGTCAACCTTGGTCAACTCTAGTCCTCAATACTAGTCAAACTAGGTCAACTAGGTCAAGCCTAATCCCAACAAGTCTCACTAAACCTAACCAGTCTATCCTAGCAAGCACACAACAACACAAGGCTAAACAAGCCATCACTCACAACCATCTATATATATTTATCATATATATATATACATCCAAAATAGGTTAAGGCATCTATAGATGTTAGGCTATAACAAGGCAATATATATCATACAACAAGTCATGTATTAAGATGCTAAGAGATAGAGTGTGATAGTGTTAAGTGTCAAGTGTGCATGTGATACATCATGTGAAACTAAATCAGCATTAAGACCAATGTATAAGTGTTAATACAAGTATTTGTATTATCTAGATTCACATTTTCAAGAAAGGGTTATAGTGTACAAGTGTGTTCAGATTTTACATCAAGTTAAAGGGGTTGCATGGCTTGTCTAATATACATTCATTTATATCCCATATGCATGCATATTTTAGTTTAGGCATTATATCCATTCACATATCATTAAGTTGCATACATATACTTATTTTTATTACATACATGTCATTCATGCATATTACATACTTACATGCATCTATACATTATATACATTGTATACAACATGTAAAAAATAGAATAGGGAAAAAAGGGGGAAAAACTGAAAAGGAAAGGGAAAGGAAGAAAAATGTAAGAAAAATGGAAAACAGTAGACATATACATGCTTGCATCATATATTCTACATTACCATACATGCTATCATTGTATATTGCATTATATTATTTATATATTATGCATTCATATCTATCATTACATGTATACCTTGCATTCATATCTAGCATTCATTATATACTTTCATGCATACATTGTATATCATTCTTTCATTCATGCATTTATGTATTGCTTACATACATTATATTAATTGCATTCCTACATGCTTGCATTCAACCATATATATATACATTAATGTATAGAGGATATATATCATATATATATCATTTCATTCATCTAACATATCATGTATTACATACTCTATATTCATTTAATATCCATACTACATAGGCTCATAGGTTACACAAAATACATATATCGTACATTTACTCTTCTACTTAAAATCAATACTGTACCAATTGGACCTCTACTAAATTCTAGAATTAAAGTATGTTGTAGCCCTTCGTGTTAGCTTTCCGAAACTTCAAACGGATCGCATTTTCGTGTCCGGAAGCTCCAGAAATTGCGAAAATACCGAAACACGTTCGTCTTTCGTACAGCTGACACTTAAATAATTCTACAGAAAGTTACAGAAAGAATTTGGCTTATTAAAATATATATTTGGAAAGCTAACTTCGATACAGTTCTTTAAAAAAACGGAAGATAAATCGGAGTTCTAAGCTAAAAGTTATGACATTTCTAAGTTGTTTTGGTTAATAAAAACGTGGATGAATATTATGACGAATTTGAGTTGTTTTGGACAAAGAACACATATAGGCCAAGATACTTGGATACAAACATAGGTATCCAAATGAAACTCATTCTAACCATCCTAACTAAGATCAATCCACTCTCTAACTATTATAAAACTGAATTTAAGTATCTATTTAAACTATTATCATACATACATACACATGGGGTGTCCTAATTTGGGATCTATCAAGTAGGACACAAGACACATATCTAAAATCCTCAAGAGAGCTCCAAATGGCCTCAAATTTGAATCCAAATGGGACACATACATGAGGATGGATCCTACGGATTCAAAACTAATTTATATGCAAAGGAAATCGATTTAGAGGATGGGTTTTACCTATTGGGAGTGGAATCCCAATGAAATCCTTTAGGATACGGCTCCGATACGAAGATCTCTCAAAGTGGACGCTCCTCCTTGCACTCTTCTTCCAATCCTTGGTAGCACCCTTCCCGTGGAGAATGGGAATGATTGACGGAAGGTTTGGTGAAGGAATGATTTGATTTGGAGATCAAATCAATGGGAAGGCTCTCTAAAATTGGGGAAGAACAAAAGAAAAATAAAAGAGGCAAGATTGTAATGAATGAAATGAATCATTCTCCCCTAAAGATGGCTGCCATAAAGAGTCCATTAGGGCTAATGGAAAATGTCCTAATTGTCCCTCTCTAGTCTCATATGGTTAAGTCTAGACTAGGTTCAAGTTTGGGGTCAAAATGATCTAGTTTTGAGTCTCTAACTTAACCATTCTAACATGATAAAAATTAGTTTAATTAACTAACTTAAATGTTGGGTCTTGTGAGCTATGCTTAACTTAATATTGGGTCTCATCTACAGTTTAAGCTACCCGGGTCACAATACAAGTCGGAACGAGACGAAACTCAAACCCGACTAAACAAATCCAATAAAACAATATTAAAAATATAAAATTTTTCCAAAATATTAAAATATAAAAAATGACCAAAATCATAATACATCAATTTAAATATTATTAAAATAATCTAAAATTCACCAATTAATCAAAATTTAAATAATTCAAAAGTCACAAAATGACCAAAATACCCTTAGCCTAAAAAGTTGTAAATAGTCATTCTAATTACATGGTTAGGTTCCCATGGTCATGGTTAGTCTCTAGGCTCAACAGTTCTAGAGTTTACCAGCTAACACATCAAAATTATAATTCACCAATTTTAAATAGTATTAAATTAATTAAAAATTTCCATAAATCATAAATCCTATTATTAAATAATAAACTTTTACAAAAGTTGAAAATTACCCTCATTTTAGAAAAGTGGGTGTTACAAGTCTACCCTCCTTAGAAAATTTTGTCCTCGAAATTAAGATGGTCGTACTTCTTTTAGAGTCTCGTCCCCAACAATCAAAGTCTCAGAACTTACCTAAATCATACAATTTAAAAAAATGGCATACAGGGTCATGGCATACGGTGGTAGTGAAAGTCTCATCTAGGTATACTAGTCATGCTAAACCAAAACGGTCATAGGGTATCAAAATATACAAGCAATCAGGGGTGTTAAACTGGAAAGATACAGAAATAACAAATCATCAAAACTGTAAGGCAGTCTACCATCCTATATAAAAACTGATACTTATCAGAAAATAAAATAAGATAACTACCAATTATCTATAAATGGGTACTATTCAAAGAAAAATCAAAATCAAAAGTTAAAGAATGAAAGTCAATTGCATTTAAATCTAATCACAATATATATGTAGAGAGAGCGTTAGAGAGGGAAAAGCTAGCATTATATAAAGGTTATGTGGTTAGTGTATGTATGGGTGTATGTGGACATGTTCATAGGGTTAGATAGTAGACGTGTGTGTGTGTGAAATATACATGAAAGTGTATAGGAGGATTTGGGTTTCAAAACAATAGCTATCAAGTTACACTACTCATGGCATATTGGTTAAACAATCTACAATGCACAACCTATTTACTCATAGCATGCATGGCTAACCATATATATATATATATATATATATATATATATATATATATATATATATATATATATAAAGAGGTAGAGATTTAGTTATGTATCTATATACATTATAACATGTATGCATAAACTCTATATATATCTATATAGATATATGAACATAACATAGAGAGGAAGGGTTAGGTTTAAATGGTAGTGTATACTAAGTTAGGGTGTGTGTGTCCTTGTACAGGATTATAGCTTTAGTATTGAAAGGTTAAACCCAGTTTTAGTTCAGCATTTACATACAAAATCTGAAAATAAGCTAACATTTAAACCAGTGTAATATTAACATAATGCAGTTTCAGATTTTAGGGGTTTGAAACATCACAACCAACTCAATGCTCCCAACACATCCTAACATGATAGAGATGAAACCTAACATACTATCCATACATTTAGCTATACATACAGTTCAATATTACATATTAAATCTGAAATTGAACTAAGCATTTGAAATCAATGTGAAAATGTTAACATGTATTCAGTTTTAGGATTTTGGAAAAATTCGAACATCAAACCAACCCAATGTTTATCACAACCTAACATGTAACAATATGAAACCTAACATTATATCCCTACATACAACAAAGTATATAGCTCAAAATATTACATTTAAAAATAGCAAATTGAACTAATCACTTAGAATACAGTATTAAGGGTTAATATGCACACAGTCTCAGATTTGACGAATTCAAACACAAAACTTAACCAATTTCCTTAAGAATTGAAATCCTGTATATAACATACATGTGCAGTGATGTAACAAAACTAATAACATTAAATTTATATTTAAATTAAGAATTTAAGCTGGAAAAAGTAGAGAACCAGAAATTTTGGGATTTTGAGAATTTAAACACCAACAACATATTAATATACATTTAGATAGGTGGGAAATCAAGTGTAGCATGCATACGTGTCAGGCAAAGTGTCCACTATATATATTTCATGTCCCATTATAAAAATCAAATTCTATATCAAGACCAACATTTAGATTCCTACCAATATTATAAATTAGGTGATTGATATAATCAAGACAGTTTTATTATTATTATTTAATACAAGAATAATAGCAAGACGGAAATAACGATAAAATCAGTTCTGCTTATATGTTTAAAAGAAGGAACCATTTTGAAATCAGAGCTATAATATCAAATCCAAGATAAGGTCTAGCAGAAATCATCAATTCATTGTATTAAAAAGAAATTCATAGTAAGAAGTTACACAAAGGTTTATAAAAACAGCTAAACCTACTCCTAAGTTAAATAATGAGAAGCAAAACAAAACAAACAAATAATAATTCTTTTTTTTGAAGGACTGGAACAAAAGTAGAAAAAATATGTTCAAAAACATTTAAGGTACAATCTGATAATCATATACGTCTATCCAAAATCATGGTACTCTAAATCCTCGTCATACTAGTAAGCAAGGCTACGATAATCACAGAGTCCTCGACTTAGGCACATACCTCTAGAATTATAATATTTAAAATTTTTGCGATGCCGCTAGCTTGGCTGCGAAAACCTTAAATTTCTACACCCAAGAAATATATCCAAAATCAGACTATATGTCCTCACCATGCTGGCTAATGTGATTATAGAAGACTAGATTCCATAACTTAGATGACCTAGCCCATATAATTTCATCTTGACAAAAATTAAATTAAATCAACAATGGATACCCAAAAATCAAATTTATCAACGAACATCAAGATTCAAAACTGAACAATAATCCATCAAATCATATAAATACAAACTCGGATGCAACAGCTAACATCAAGATTCAAAACTCCACAATCATCATCAAAATCAATAAATACAAACTCAAATTCAACAATAATCTATCAAAATCAAGTTCAACAACAGAAAGTAAAGATAAATCAAATCAAGGGAAGAAGAGTTTTCAAATTGAAGTTAAAATAAGATTCTCAAGGGTCGTCCCAGGAATCTCTTAAGAAATCCTAACTGTGATTGAGTACCTTAAAAAATATATCCTAATTCTACTGCAGGCTGTAGTGGTACTCTATTTCGAATACCACTACACAAACTCGACCTGCATGGGCCACCACTAAAAACGTGTCACGATCCGCACCCAGAGTTAGGGCACGAGACGTGGGTACGTCCAGCCTACGCCGCAGTGTCGGCGGTAGAACGCTGTCCTAGGTCAAATATCTAATAGTATAAGGCTAAGCAGTTTATACTCCCCGAATGGGGGTGACATAGCAGAATATAAACTCAATCACATCTAAGGTAGAGCATAATGGAAGATAGATAAAACATGAAATCCACAAGGAGATACATCAGATAGAAGTCTAAGTGTCTAAGATACACAACCCAGAAACATCTCAAATCTCAATACAGTAATCCATAAATACAACTCAAGACAACTGAAATAAGCTATAAGCAAAACCCTAGCTATCTATACAACCTCTACTTTGTCTCCTCTAGGCTAGCAGGCAACCTTCAGACTATCTGTAAAATTTATCAACAGGTCCAGTCAGGATAGGAGCGAGCACAGTACATCTCAACAGATCATAGCAGGTTAGAAAATATAATCATGCAGTAAAGTAAGATACATAAAACGGGTTAGGTTATACAATAAAATGGGACTCCTTTGTACGTGGGTGTACAATGGACATATACAATTTCTTATACAATAGGATTGATCACATAACCATTTCTACTCTCCCTCCCCAATCAATACACAAGGATCCAATTCAGTTACGTTACCTTATACAATGGCTTGTACAATAGAGCTCAATGTGATAATGAGAGTACAATATGCACAATGAGTGTACAATGATAAGGGTATTCAATAAATATAATATTTAGTGAAACGTACATCACAATATGTATTTAGTGAACACAAGGAGATAATATCGTAAAAGAAGATCCATATAGTACCAATCCGTGTTACCAATGTGTCAGAATCAAGTAAATTAATTTAAAGTAGGAAAATAATTCTAAACAGGATATAAAATGATAAGAGAATGTACTCGCCTGTATCTTGAGTATCTGAAGAATATCTACTGTCCGAGGAGTGGTGTCTGTCTCCTATAGAACAGTACAAGTCACAACATGTCTAAAATAAGGAAATAGACTGCTACAATGCATCTACATGATGTTTGGGGTCAATCTAGGCTAAAGTCAACCTTGGTCAACTCTAGTCCTCAATACTAGTCAAATTAGGTCAAGCCTAATCCCAACAAGTCTCACTAAGCCTAACCAGTCTATCCTAGTAAGCACACAACAACACAAGGCTAAACAAGCCATCACTCACAACCATCTATATATATTTATCATATATATACATCCAAAATAGGTTAAGGCATCTATAGATATTAGGCTATAACAAGGCAATATATATCATACAACAAGTCATGTATTAAGATGCTAAGAGATAGAGTATGATAGTGTTAAGTGTCAAGTGTGCATGTGATACATCATGTGAAACTAAATCAGCATTAAGACCAATGTGTAAGTGTTAATACAAGTGTTTGCATTATCTAGATTCACATTTTCAAGAAAGGGTTATAGCGTACAAGTGTGTTCAGATTTTACATCAAGTTAAAGGGGTTGCATGGCTTGTCTAATATACATTCATTCATATCCCATATACATGCATATTTTAGTTCAGGCATTATATCCATTCACATATCATTAAGTTGCATACATATACTTATTTTTATTACATACATGTCATTCATGCATATTACATACTTACATGCATCTATACATTATATACATTGTATACAATATGTAAAAATAGAAGAGGGAAAAAAAGAGGAAAAACTGAAAAGGAAAGGGAAGGGAAGGAAAATGTAAGAAAAATGGAAAACAGTGGACATATATATGCTTGCATCATATATTCTACATTACCATACATGCTATCATTGTATATTGCATTATATTATTTATATATTATGCATTCATATATATCATTACATGTATACCTTGCATTCATATCTAGCATTCATTATATACTTTCATGCATATATTGTATATTATATTTTTATTCATGCATTTATGTATTGCTTACATACATTATATTAATTGCATTCCTACATGCTTGTATTCAACAATATATATATACATTAATGTATAGAGGATATATATCATATATATATCATTTTATTCATCTAACATATCATGTATTACATACTCTATATTTATTTAATATCTATACTACATAGGCTCATACGTTACACAAAATGCATATATCGTACATTTACTCTTCTACTTAAAATCAATACTGTACCAATTGGGCCTCTACTAAATTCTAGGATTAAAGTATGTTGTAGTCCTTCGTGTTAGCTTTCCGAAACTTCAAACGGATCGCATTTTTGTGTCCGGAAGCTCCCGAAATCGCAAAAATACCGAAACACGTTCGTCTTTCGTACAGCTGACACTCAAATAATTCTACAGAAAGTTACAGAAAGAATTTGGCTTATTAAAATATATATTTGGAAAGCTAACTTCGATACGGTTCTTTAAAAAAATGGAAGATAAATCGAAGTTCTAAGCTAAAAGTTATAACATTTCTAAGTTGTTTTGGTTAATAAAAATATGGATGAATAATATGACGAATTTGAGTTGTTTTAGACAAAGAACACATATAGGCCAAGATACTTGGATACAAACATAGGTATCCAAATGAAACTCATTCTAACCATCCTAACTAAGATCAATCCACTCTCTAACCATTATAAAACTGAATTTAAATATCTATTTAAACTATTATCATACATACATATACATGGGGTGTCTTAATTTGGGATCTATCAAGTAGGACACAAGACACATATCTAAAATCCTCAAGAGAGCTCCAAATGGCCTCAAATTTGAATCTAAATGGGACACATGCATGAGGATGGATCCTACGGATTCAAAACTAATTTATATGCAAAGGAAATTGATTTAGAGGATGGGTTTTACCTATTGGGAGTGGAATCCCAATAAAATCCTTTAGGACACGGCTCCGATACGAAGATCTCTCAAAGTGGACACTCCTCCTTGCACTCTTCTTCCAATCCTTGGTAGTACCCTTCCCTTGGAGAATGGGAATGATTGAGGGAAGGTTTGGTGAAGGAATGATTTGATTTGGAAATCAAATCAATGGGAAGGCTCTATAAAATTGGGGAAGAACAAAAGGAAAATAAAAGAGGCAAGATTGTAATGAATGAAATGAATCATTCTCCCCTAAAGGTGGCTGCCATAAAGAGTCCATTAGGGCTAATGGAAAATGTCCTAATTGCCCCTCTATAGTCTCATATGGTTAAGTCTAGACTAGGTTCAAGTTTGGGGTCAAAATGATCTAGTTTTGAGTCTCTAACTTAACCATTCTAACATGATAAAAATTAGTTTAATTAACTAACTTAAATATTGGGTCTTGTGAGCCATGCTTAACTTAATATTGGATCCCATCTACAGTTTAAGCTACCCGGGTCACAATACAAGTCGAAACGAGACGAAACTCAAACCCGACTAAACAAATCCAATAAAACAATATTAAAAATATAAAATTTTCCTAAAATATTAAAATATGAAAAATGACCAAAATCATAATACATCAATTTAAATATTTTTAAAATAATCTAAAATTCACCAATTAATTAAAATTCTAAATAATTCAAAAGTCACAAAATGACCAAAATACCCTTAGTCTAAAAAGTTGTAAATAGTTATTCTAATCACATGGTTAGGTCCCCATGGTCATGGTTAGTCTCTAGGCTCAACAGTTCTAGAGTTCACCAGCTAACACATCAAAATTATAATTCTCCAATTTTAAATAGTATTAAATTAATTAAAAATTCCCATAAATCATAAATCCTATTATTAAATAATAAACTTTTACAAAAGTTCAAATTACCCTCATTTTAGAAAAGTGGGTGTTACAGGTGCCAGCGACCGGTGCATATAGATTAAGTAGGCTTTGCTGGTGGCAATCCACGTGCAAGTCCTTGCATTAAAACAAAGTAGTCTAAGTTAAATGAATGAAGTGCCTTCTGCACAGGCTTGAAATGTAACACACCAAATGATAAAGAGTACTTCATACAAATGAGTTAGAGAATATGTCTACGACGTGGTAGAATCTGAGGCAGGGACACGCCCTCGACACTGAATGTTCACATGAATTACGTTAAGTTGTTATGCATGAATTGTTGACTAACTTGGTTTACTTTGGACAGGGAAGATCGGACGGTAAGTATGGGTAAGTCGTGCATGTATTTCCATGCAAACACATCAAAATCGGTAACACGAGATAGGTTATGAAATATGCCATGAAACTGACCTTAAGGAAAGATTAGAAAGACAATGAATGATAGACGGTGCACAAAAGTAAATAGAACGTGTTTGGTAATGATAGCATTGTGGACGAGCTAGCCTCACCACCAGTGCATAACAATGTACTGATAACCCCACAGTTTGCTTGCAGGAAGAAGGAGACATCATCGGGTGCGGAGCTTCCCTCGAACGTGCTAAGGCGCGGAGCCAACTCTGGAGCCTTGGAGCGTTGCAAGGAGCTGAAGCACCATATACAGGACATAATATATCGGAACATCGTCATGAATCATTCCATGTTGTAAGCCACTTGGCATGCCTTATGTTTCAGAGAGAGAGAGCTTGAGAGACTTGTAAACTCGGCCTAGCGCAGCTTGTAAACTTTTTAAAAATCAATAAAGAGTTTGAATTCGCTTCAACTTGTGTTTATTTACTTTTTGCTGCAAATGGGGACACTCTGTGCGAGTCTGTGGCCTAACTCAAATCGGCCATTTCTGGAGATTAGCCTTGCACGGGCGTAACCTAGGCCCTTGCGGCATCACGCCTTAGCGAGGACGATCGCTCCTGCGGGAGCGGGGCGTGACAGATTGGTATCAGAGCACGACTTTACGTCCTTGGACTTCATTTCGATTCTCTCAGTTTTGAAAGCTCGCTTGGAAACAAAGAAGTATATGCTCTCTCTCGTTGTGCCTTGGGATGTTCCATACAATAAGTCTAATATTTTCAAAAGCTCATACGAGTACTCGGTTGGACGGGATCGATAGGCGAAGGCCTTTGTGCCAAACCATAACGGACTTAAGTCGAAAGAAAACTAAAATGCTAAAAGTTAGCAAACGCAAGACGAGCTTGAATAACCTTACGCTGACAATGGCGAACGAGTACACGAGACCAAAGTATAGTTCGAACGGGATGGTTATGCACGCAGCCTTTTGGCTAAGTTGTGCGGAGTATCGCGCACCTAGACCTTCTGGTGCGAACGACTTTGCGAACGAGATCGACTATCGTTCGGACGAGAATAAGTGAGACTTAGAATGTATGTCGATAGAGACGCTACTTGACCCACGCTAAAGTGAACACGGGAAATGATTCTTAGACCTTGAGGAACAGGCAAACGCACAATTGAACATATCAATTGGAAATCGAATGACCTTTTGAGAAATTGTAGAATGACTTGACCCTGAATGGTGTATGTGATAGCTTTAAAGAAGAATAAGAGTGAGTATCGAAGACTAGTCGAGTGGCTCAAACCCTGAGTGGTGTATGGACGTTATTGAAATTGTTCTAGCGAAACTAAAAGATTTACGGATAGAACGAGTATGTCGGCAAGCGATGATATCGCACAAAGCCTTAGAACGAGTAATGCTTAGTTGGTTGCGATTTTGAGAGTCTCAAACGAGATATCGTTCGGACAAATTAAGAATGCGTAGTACGAATTACGAAGCAATTGAATAGAGATTCGAAACGATAAAATAAAATAGATGTTCTGGTCGAAAAAATGTAGTGGATCGTGCATGCGATTTTGAATTTAGTCGAATGGATTGAAACTTGAGTTAAGACAAAATACTCAGATGAAACCAAAGTTAGCACGATTGGAAGATAGCGTGCATGAAAAATGTTGGTTTGAAGATATGAGAATGACTAAGGATTTGGAATAGATGTTGCTCAATGAAGAGTTAGCACGAGACAATGTGAATTGAGGAATTAAGTTGCACGACTCAAAATTCATTGCAAAAGGAAGATCGTCAGGTTATGTACATTATCGATGGTATTGAAGCGTATCAAAGATCGATGTACGATAACTCGGGGGTACTTTGATTCGATGAATGATGATCGTGTTAGAAGTTATTGTTTTGAAGGATACTATGTTGGAGAATTTTGATAGAGATGAATGTTTGGAATGAGGAAGGGAAGTGACTTGATTATTCGGTGATAACCACAAGGACAACGATCTTGTCTTGTACGAGTGCAACTCCAGCCTCGTACATACGTCACGTCGGATTTGAGACAATCATTCTGCGTGAGCGTTGGCATGGTGATTTATGTCCAGCATGAATGATCGAACTCGAAATATCATGACATGGCAATTTTGATTGCTACGACTTGTGGTTTGAAGCGAAGGCGAATTGGAAGATTGATCGGACTTATGATGGACGACAAAGTAAAGTTGAGGATTGAGTAGACCCAATACGCGTACCGAAAATGAGTAAGTCTAGACTCAACGCAAGAGTTATGTCCCGATGAGGACGATTATTCTGCGGGAATATTGACATGGTGATTCATGTCCGCCATGGATAATCAGACTTGCGTGAGATCGGAGCGTGACATATTGCAAGGCTAGACGACCTTGTGATCGACTACGTGAATTGGATAGGATGGATAGGTGAATTGTATTAAACATACTTGATGAGATAGACTACGATAATTGCTAGTACGGACACACGATATTAATATGTCGAAGATTTGGTTGAGGACAACCTATCGTAGGATGACTTTCCTAAACGAGCTCGGACTTGAAATGGAGAATGTGTTGATACGAATAGGGTGAACGCTGCTGGATGTTTAGAAATTTGAGTAAAACGAACATGGGTAGAAACTTTCGTACTGTCACTCTCCATTTCCGAAATACGTAAATTTTTGATTTTTCCTGTATATGGTATCTGGCACCTGTATCTTGAATGTATGTATCATATATTTGTAACTAGCCATGGCATGGGACAGTATCTCGTCACGGATTAGTGTGCCATCCCTTGTCCTTGTTTGGTTGTAGGCGTGGTTCACTATTTCGATGATAGAATTTCTGAACCATGTTGTGGTTAGAATTTTTTTTTAATTAATTTAATTAGTTGTATCATGTAGCAATTAACATGTCATTAGTCATATGGTTAAGAGCATGCTTAAGCTTAGGGTTTCTTTGAGTCAACCCAACCCCTATATATATTCTCTTCCTCACTCTCTCTCCTCATTCACTCTTTTTATTTCTTTTCCTCCCAACCAATAGGCAAGTACATCTTGCACCAAATGGAGAGATTCTTGTATTTTTCATTTTTTGATTCTTCTTAGATATTATTTGTCTATATTGTTCTTCTCTTCATTCTCTACAAGTTTAGTTCTTGGAGTTTTTGATTTTAATGGCTAGTTTGGTGTAGATCTAAGTTTCTATAACTAGGGTTTTATGGATTTTCATGGTTTTGATCTATCAAACTTGGTTGTTTTCGAAAACTAATGGTTCTATGTTATAGAGAATTCAATTTCATTCAGTTTTGGCTTTTGTTTCGCTTGATTTCTACTTCGGATGAGGAAGTTATGGCCATAGCAAGTTTTCGAAACTTTCATGGCTGAACTTGCTGTTTGGGGACGATGACCCCCATGCGCCCGGGAGGCCATGCGCCGGGAGGCTATGCGCTGTGAAGTCCCGACAACGCATCCCATGCACCGATTGTACAGGAATCCCATGCGCCGATGGTGCAGGAATCCCATGCGCCGATTGTGCAGGAATCCCATGCGCCGATTGTGCAGGAATCCCATGCGCCGATTGTGCAGGAATCCCATACGCCGATTGTGCAAGAATCCTATGCGCCGATGGTGCAGGAATCCCTTGCGCCGATTGTGCAGGAATCCCATGCGCCGATGGTGCAGGAATCCCATGCACCGATTGTGCAGGAATCCCATACGCCGATGGTGCAGGAATCCCATGCGCCGATTATGCAGAAATCCCACGCGCCGATGGTGCAGGAATACCATGCGCCGGAATTGCTCTATTTTACTGTTTTTGCTTGTTTAAGTTGTTTTGTAGCTAGAATCTTGAAAAACTCAAAATATAAAAGTTGTAGATCTTTGTATTGGCTTCAAGGGTCCTCATGTCTCACTTTAACCAGAATTCGTATGTGACTTTTATGTCACGAGGAGTCCGAGTGACTTCCTGACTTGACCATGTTCCTGACCTGATTACCTGTATACGTGCTGGTACATATTCTAAGTGTGTATTGAGATACAATATTAGTATGCACTGCGGTGCTATTTAATGAGTGCACTGAGGTGTGACTCTACGTGCTAAGTGATCATTCGTGTTATATGTCAATACATGTGTACCTTCCAGCACAGTCATGGTAATTGGTCAGCAATAGTGTCGTGGTATAATGATTGTTGTTTGAAGCATTACACTAAGCATGGATCTAGATTTGGGACTCCTTGAGCCGATGTGGATTCGTGCTTAGGGTACACGTACTATGGTACGACATACAGGAGGATGACCATGTGACCACGACATGCAATTCCAATATCAAAATAGGGTTAATCTAGCAACTTAAATTGGTAGATGCATTGGGTGGGAAGAATCCCGATATCGTGTCATACTGGCCATCCCAGGTCCTGTCCTGACGTGTCGGGTTGGCCGCCACGGATACAGTTTCATCCGCCTATAGTGGATGACTATATTCGACTCCTACGTGCTATGTGTTATATGTTTTAGCACGGTGGCCTTACAGGGGACCGGTACATAATCAAAGTGCTATATGTATATGTATATGATACGGCATTGGCTAGCCCTGCTGGGTTGACACGATCTGAGGATTCCTATATTGCATTACTGGACTAATCCAGGCAAATAGTAGAAAGCCGTAGAATTTGATTGGCCGCTTGTAAGCCGACTTGTTTGTGATATGTTATCTTTTGTTAGCAACTGAGAAACATGGACTATCGTGGTGCGTGGTCCAACCCATGTCCTTGTTTGGTTATTGGATTGGGCTATTGTGCTGCGATAGGCTATGGACCGAAGTCACGATCAGAAGCCCTTTTACCTGCCCATGGTTATAGGATATATCTTATCTCGGCACGATATTGGCACCGTTTGTCCTTGTTTGGTTGTAAGGGTGTCGTATTGTCTCGATGATATGGTATAAGCCTATAACTCATGAATCAGGTCTTATTTAACTCATTGGGTTTTATTTCACTCTTTTGTGCTCCCTTGTGGTACTTGCTATTCGGGGCCTGATCCCGCTGGTTTTGTTTGGCCAGATCTCGTAGCGACTCCCGAGGATCCAGCTTTCTACCCGAACAATGGTACATACCAGGAGTATGGGCGCCAGGGACCATGAGTGGGTTTCTTCTTCACCACTCTGATATATTCTATTTTGTACTTGGCGTTTAGCCACCGGCACCTGTTTAGCCGGCAGTTCTGGACATTAGTTTCCTTTTACATAATTGTAATTAAATCAGACTGCAGCTGACTATAGTTATGTACTATTGAATCTTGGAACTAGCTCATTATTTTGTAAAGCTAGACTCATGAATCATTTTGATGAAGCGTCGGGGACGCCTTACTGCTTTGTCTTATATGATCATTATTTACTGCTTCTTGTTTTGATTGATTGAGACATAGATGCTCTGTGGGACCATAGGAGACCTGATTATAGCATGCACCCCCTAGTCTCTTGACAGCCACGATCGCCGTATGACGTTTATATACCTCATACGGTGTAGCTGGCCTAATCCGTCTCAGTATTCCGGTACTGGGGCGTGACACGTACAAACGAACAAATGGTTTAACCAAAGGATTTGGGGCGAGCATCGTGCAATGATTTTGCATAATGAACCGAGAACTTGACTTGTACCTATGACCTTGTGAGATGACCTAGCGGATAGGCGGACGACCCTATGCCGAGTGATTGAACCTGTGCCATTGACATTACAGTATCATCTGGACGGACGATAGACTTGGGGCAACAAGATTTAGAGTAGGACGGGGACCTGGGAGTGTGCGTAAACGATAACGAGATTAGCCCCAAATAAAGCGAATGATAGGAATGGATGATGCGCAAGTAAAGTTGGGATAACGAATTAAATCATTGATAGGAAGATATATTCGATGATAGTGCAACACTTGGTCTTGAATTGGACGAGAATTACTTAGACTTGGTCGACTCCACTAAGAAGAAATCGTATTGGTCCCATAGACAAGAACGCTTGAGAAACGAATCGGATCATTTTGAGGACCGAGATAAACGATAGTGAGACGCACATGAGTTCGATTTTAATCGAAGTAAAAGTAAAAATGATCGGCAAATCGAAACTATCACGAGTAGCTTGTCCGACTTCGCTAATCGCTAAGTTTGGTTAAAATGTACGTATTCGGGGGACGCCTTGAATATGTGTACGATTCAAACTCAGCGATATGATGAACTCGAATGCAGCTGCAAGTGGGTGTTGAGATGCGCATAAACGAAAGTGAGTTAGCCTCAGCCTACGGCTCTCGTATTTGATGAATTATAACGTGTCTCGTGTAACCATTACAGCCCCATAATAGGGCACAACAGCAACCAAGTCGAAGAAGCACGACAATTGAATAAGTACCATCAACTCTAAATAAATGAAAAGTCATTCAATAAAATCGACCAAACGTATGCGACACAAAACTTGGAAAGGTATCGAGTGTAGTTCGGTGCCATCGAACAATAAAGCTATTCGATAGTAATTATCTAAGGTACATACACGACATGAGTTAAGGAACGATAGGATGACCTACACTCAGAAAGTCTCGAGGACGAGACTTATTTTGAGTGGTGTATTATGTAATGACCCGCTCTGCCCTAACGGAACGCCGATTCAAACGGCAAGTGCAACGACTCAAACGAGCCGTCGACCCGAAGAGTTGGTATCGACCAGATGAGGAATCGATGCAAGGCTTACATTGGCCCGTCAAAGATGAATCCAGACTTAGACTTTCAAAGGCGCGCTCGGAGTATCGCTCGGCCGATGCGGACATCGCTAAGATGGGTGGCTCCGATGAACCCGTCTTTGCTTAGCCTAGACACATAACAATACGGACACTATCGCTAGAATCGCTAGGCGATAACACTGCACAAGCTAATAAATGACTCAACGCACCAAGCTAAGGGAATAATCTCATCTTGTATGCTTGTTTAGAACATGGAAAAGAACTCAAAAAATATAGGGACTCTCGCACCGTACTCTGCGCTCGTGCTAAGGCACAAGCTTACACTCAAGTTTCTTATGCGTTCAACAATGAAGCAATGAATGGTTTACAACAATGAAACGAAAGACTATCGACGTAGTCGTTCCGAGTAGAGTATAACAACATTTGAAGACTTCGGGACCGATGGGTCGCCAAGGCGACTCCCGCACGGGGAGTTGCATAATATATGAATGAATGATTGAACGAATAAGTGAATGAATGAATGAATGAATGACGGGGACGTGCAATGGGGCTCGCTACCCGCATTGTATGGACGCCGCCGCCAACCTGGTCGATAACGCATTATGGCTAAGGGTTAGCCTATGGCTCAGAGATAGCCATTAAGTTAAAATGACAAGACAATACGAAATAGTCATGGACAATCCCATCGTATACGGGAGGTAGGCAGAATAAGGGATTTCTGCGGCACGATCAAAGGGAGGATCGTGGCCGGCCTAGGCGGAAATCAAAATGGCTTACATTCCTGGACTGGGTGCGGGCTTGGTGTAACGCACCAGTCCTAAAATACTTAGGACTATGTACGTATTCATGCCAGCTGTATACATACGAAGTATACTCCAATATATGGAACCATCATATGTATACATAAGCTGTGAAATGCAATAATCCATGATACTAATCTCATCCACAAAAAAATCAATATAAAATAGAAATCAACACTGGACTGTAATTTGTACAAAAGTTGGGCAGAGACAAAGTCCACTACCAACTATCTCAAATAAAATTTACAAGGAGTGATCGATAAGATATCAAGGCGATCCAAGCGCAATCGTCTTCGAAGAAATAGAGAAGATCATGGCCTTGGCTAGAACACCTGCAGTAAATCATGAAAGCACACACCTGGAGAGATAGCCAGGTCCTCGGAGGGACAACAAGATACAGGAAGAACATGCCATATGAACTGAATATAAATGCACCATAAAATAAAGATAAAGTAAAATGTCCAAATCATAACACGGCTCAAAATCCCATCATCGAAACAGTAGGCTACCCCTACAACCAAACAAGGACAAGGGGTAACATACTACTCCGCGATGTGACATTTTTCCATACCATGATTGAAACATAAAATTTGCTAAGGTCTCCTAACCTTTCTAGTAGGCAATTTAGAAGACATCTCGATGTATGGGCAGGTGAAGGCTGACTCCCCCAGGATAAGGTAACAACTCATAACACGCACACGTCAAGTACCAATACTATCAGCCGGCATAACTCGAGGCTAGCGGCCCACGTGACCCATCAGTCCACATAGCTCGAGGCTAGTGACCCTCGCGACTCGACTACCGTAGTACGCAGTTACTACAGTTGTTGGATTTGGGGTAGCCCATACATTTAACTGTCTTCTCCCTCCCAAGGTCACTAACAGAAGGTAGTTCGCTAAGACTAGGTCCATATGCATACAAAAGCAAGAAGGAAAAATAACTTAAAGCAAAATAAAGTGAACTAAAAATAGCAATTAATGGATCCAACTGAGAACAAAAATAATATGCAGTAAATAAATAAATAAAGGTGTATATAATTATAAACAGTAAATAAGGCAAGGTATCTTGCCTGAGGGTGGTGCGAGAAGCAGCAAAATCCAACAATCAGAATCGTCAACACAAAAATTAAAATCCACAAGAGGCTCCGGATACTGAAACAAACATCACGAACGAGTTTGAAATAAAAGATATGCCTAGGAAACGCCGGTCCAAAAGTCAAATTCTGGAACAGTGGCAAAATCGTAATTTTGGGTCAAAACGATGTCCGCCGTTGGACCCGTCTTACACCAAAATGCGTGCCAGTACCTATAGTCTCTAAAGTCGTCAAACTACATGTCTATGGGTCCGGTTTGAGGAGACGAACTCAACGGTATGTCCAATTTTGGATTCCGATGAGCCGTGCACAAATTCGCTCGTTGGAGCGGGTCGCGGGCCCGCCAAACAGGCGTTCCATTCGACCTTCTCAGAATCGGACCAAACTTGGCATACAGGACCAAAAAAATGATACGATCCTGTTGGCACAAGTTTTTTCTCGATACGGCGAACGTACACGAAGTTGTGGCCAAATTTGCAAAAGGTCAATACGGGGGTATTTCGACGGATACGCACAGATTTCGTCGCGCACACGCAACGAAATCGAGTTCCGTCAGTTCCCACACGTCAGCAACATCCATACGCGCTTCGATGCGTATAGTACGTGATCACGTCGCCCGGTTTGGCGGGACGCACGTCATATCGGATGTTTTCATAAAATTTTTGTTGTTTTGAAAACTATTTTTGTCCATTTTTGAAATTTGTTATTTCGATGCTTAGTCGACGAAGTCAGAGTCTACCAAAAGGGATTCACAGACCTATAGGTTGCCTAAGTCTGTCATTAATTAGATTTTTGAAACTATGGAAGAATCGACAGAAATCTGCCTTCAAAGTTAGGGTTGCGGTTTGATTCTCTGTTCTAGTTTGAACAGTTTTTCTGGGGTTTTTTGAGGGTTTCTTTCGGACAATCTACTGTCTAAAAAATTATTTGACTAGAAGAGGATTGAAGAGGGATAGGTTAGCTGCATACCCGAAGAAACGTTTCGGAAAACCATCGAGCGAGATGGCCAAAAACTTGCGACGAACAGGGGTTCAATATTGCTGCTATTGCCCTGTTTTATGGATGCATGGTTGCTGTCGTGGCTCCGTCGCCGGCGAACCACGACGGCAGGCGGCCAGGAGTGTTCGTCGGAGGTCTGGGGAGGCGAGGGGTATTGTGGCTCGGTTTGGCTTAATCTCTCACTCTCCCTCTCGACACTTTTGTATGCACAACCGGTTGTGGTCGGCTGTGCTCTTCGTATGGCTCGATTTGTTGGAGGATGGTTTTAGGGTTCAACTGAGGGAGAACTAAATAGGATTCGGATGGATTTGAATTTTTAAAAAGATTTGGTGAATGATTCAATATAATCAATCTGCATGGAAATTTCTTTTGAATACCGCTGGAAATCCATGGGTCGGGGTCAGGGGTGAAGGAACAGTGCAATGCACTGTTCCATTGTTGGGAATTTGTTTTTAGTTTTTTTTTTCTTTCTTTTCTAACTTTTTATATATACCCACAATTATAAATCTTAAATAAATCTATAAAAATTTCTTAGAACCTCAAAAATATTCCTAAGAATATTTTAATAAATAATATGTAAAATATACATACTAGCTACGTATAATATAGCAATTTCCTTTTATTGCTAATATTATCCAAATTCATTATTTAAATACAAGCACTTAAAAATTTAAATAAGGATATATTGCTAACTTTAAATAAAAATCCTTCTAAGTATAAAATTAAAGACTATTTTTTTTCTTCTGAAGTATTTAATACATAAATTGTTACAATTCATCTATGTAAGTACCTGATGTAGATTTACTTGCTACCAAAATTTGACAAAGACCTACCATTAAAAGTCCTAAAATTTTAAAATATTGTAAAAATTTAAAAGAATACATCTAAAAATTTAGGACGTTTACATCCTACCCAACTTATAAAAATTTCGTCCTCGAAATTAAAAATTTTAATATATATAAATCATACAATAAATATCAATAAAAATATGACAATAATCTTAACATCAAAAATATAGTAAGACTGAATACGAGGGGATCGTGAGTGCAGCAATTCATAAATCGGTTTCCGAAAAGATGTAGGTGGTAGTTAATAAAAGGAATCCTGTCGACGTCATATTCTATGAGAGTATGAAATTGGGTTCCTATTGTGGTTTGGAGGAGCATGGAGGCCATGGTATTTTCCATGGACATGTTCTCTGTGGGAGCCATTAACTGCACTTTTGGCCGCATGAGTATTCTGGTAGCTCTTAGCCGCATGAGCAGTAATTAATTGCATGACCCTTTTATTAGTTGCTTGCAAGCTTGCAAGCATTTGCATGCAACTTGTCTGAGCCGCATGGCCCTTAAATATTTGTGTTGGCCGTATGGCCTTTATATTGAAATGCATTATTTAATTACCTTTGGCCAATCATAGTTGCCGTATGGGAACAATACTTAGCCGCATATGCATGTAAACAATTTGCTTTAGCCATTAGCATTAAATATTGCCAAGTGAGCCGCATGATCTTTGGCCATTAGCATTAAATATTTGTTTGCGTTGATATTTGCCATTAGCAAACAGTGAGCCGCATGGCATTTTATTGCATGCATTCATGCATTGCAAGCAATGGGCCGCATACAATTGCTTACGAAGGAAATTCCTTTTGCATGCATATATAAATGCTTGCCTTTGCAAGCATATATTTAATTCATGCCTTTCAAAGCATACATTAATGCTTGTAGGGAATAAGCATATATTAATGCTTGAGCCGCATACAAAGAATTGCATGCCTTTTTGCATTAGAAGTATGCTTATTATTAATATGCATTACATGCTTATACTTGAATGCATGTATTTTCAAGCTTGCATGCTAGCAGCATGCATTACACTAGTTAATTAAGGCCTGCTTCACATTAATAAATGCATATGTGGCCACCCATTAGTTATTAATGCATTAGCCATTGCCAATGCTACATAGCCGCATGCACACTTTCATATGCCCTGTATATTTAATTACATGGCCAATGCTATGTAAATTTAATGCATGGACAATGCCATGTATATTTAATGCAGCCAAGGCCATGTTATATATTTAATGCATGTATATTTGCTTGCATGATTTTTGTACAGTAGGTTGGCCGTATGGATTAAATTCCTGTCTGCATGTAAAATTTTACCTTCGCCGTATGGATTAATTCCTGGCCGCATACAAAATTTTACTTGGCCGCATGGCCACAAATATATAATATGTGCATGGCCAATAATTCTTGGCCGCATGCATTGTTTGAGTGGCCACGTGCCATATTTTGCCGCATACACCATGGTGTGCTGGCCTCATTAGTATGAAGCATTAATTGTAGTAGGGTCCCACAGGGTTTGTATCCATGTAATTTTAGGCCACATGGCCTCTGTAGTTGAGTGGCCACGTGCCCTTTTCTTTTGCTTGAGTGGATGCTTACATTTATTGTGGGTCCCACTCTCTTTGTCTTTTCTGATTGAATGAATATTTTTTGCTGGCATTTAGTGTTGGCCGCATGGCCTCCCACCCATTCTTGGCCGCATGGCCCCTTCAGTTATTTTCTGTCCGCATGAGCTTTGGCTGGCCGCATGGGTGGCCTCCCACTCTCTTTGACCGCATGTATGTTCTCCCACTTTTGGGCCGCATGGGGTCCACTTTGATTGTTTAAATGTTTTATTTGCCTGAATTGTGGTCAGAATTTCTTTCCACTCCCAACATGAAAGTTGTAGAGTTTCTCCTTGGCTTCAAGAATATATATATTATATATATTATTATTTAATTGCACAAGTTTCTTTCCTCCTTGATAAAAAGACATGACTTGATAGTGACCCGCCGTGGTGCACTCCCGACAAGATAACTTGACCTGACAAATTTGACATGATAACTTGACAAGATAATTCTTGATAGTGGCCCGACGTGGCACACTCTTGGCAGTGAACCTGACATGATATATTTCTCGAAATGCTGTTGCGACGGCTAACATGACACGACAAGATTGAATGGCCTGGACACCGTGGACGATTGTGCTTGTACAAATGAACCAGTATTATCTTGCATCATGTCTAGGACAGGGATCTCTGAGTACCATGGTCAGGGGTACCCACTGAAATCGACTAAGGTTAACAACTAGAATAATCCAGTAGTCATGAAGAGATTTTCCAGCTACAGGCAATCCCGTTATCTAGGCACGCTAGTGGATTTATAGCCTGCCGACGAATAGGGCACATTTCCAGCACACTATCATGTGTTGCACCCTTCATGAACAAGATATTCGACCTGGATAACCTGGATGGTCTGCAGGGCTTGTGGCTGTAGAATAATCTCACTGCATCTTGCTAGTAACTAGGCCTGTGATAACCCTAGTTAGTTAAAGTATCAAGCCGTACTTATTGCTTGGCCGTGAAATGTTGGATGGAGTTTACCAGTCTATTCTTGTCTTGATTCTGTACAAGATTGTTACATGTCCTGATTTCTTATTTTATCTTGCCGATAAATGGTGGGAGAAACCAAGTTCTGTTCAGGCGAAGGGTTACAACCCTGATCCTTGTTTGGTTTACGGGTTGTAACCTGGTTATCTGAATAGTCCCATGGTTATTCCATCGTATATCACCTTTCCAGTCTAAGTCTTGTCTAGATCCAGTTCCTAATTGTTCCAGGATAAAGGTTACAGTGATTGTCACTCTAATGTATTGTACTCTGTATTGTCACTCTCTGATTATCACTTAATGATTGTCACCTCTAGCAATAAATGATCAGAGACCAAGTTCTGTTCAGGCGAAGGGTTACAATCCCGGTCCTTGTTTGGTTTAAGGATTGTAACCTGGCTTCCGGAACAGTACTTTCGTCCTCTCTTCCTATATTGCCTAGCTCTAATTATTTAACATGTTCTCCAGTTTACCGTATGTCAAATGATGCTTTACTTACAGTCTCTCTATGTTCGGGATGAGTGCATTGGTACTGCACGAATCTTGATCCTCCTTTACTTATTGCTTTCTCTTCCCGTTGATTGCCTATGATTGTTGGTTTTAAGTTCATAGTTCGGCCTCCTTTGTGGTACTTGCTATTTGGGGTCTGACCCCACTGGTTTTGTATGGCCAGGTTCTGATAGAAGGGCCCGAAGGATCTACCGCACCATCTACTCGATGGTGACCAGCCGTAGCACCAGAGTGCCTCAGTGGGTTTCTTCTTCATCCTCCCACTGATAAGTAAATTCTCCTCTTGTAACGTTTAGCCCCGAGCACGTATTTAGCTCGTGTTTTGGTATTTTCCTTGATATTGTAGCCTACGGGCATAAACATGATATGTGTATTCTAGACTATAGCTAGTTCTTATCATGTACGACTAATACTCTAGCTAGTCATCATTTCGGTGGTACTGGCTTCATGATCAGTCATGTATATATGGTTCGGGATGCCTTACTATTGTATGTATGATGATCGTGCTCTTTGCTCTTGTGTAATTGCCTGTGATTGAGATACCTAGGATTGTTAAACCTTAGGATTGACTGATGGCTTGTAGAGTAACCCCCATGTCTTGACAGCTTATACGTGATTTCAGAGTATTAACGTACTTTGGGATTGCGTAGCTGGCTATGTCTGCCCCCGCTCTCCGGTATTCTGGTTCTGGGGCGTGACATGGTTTTAGTGGTGGCCCATACAGGTCTCGATTTTCAGATTTATGGGGGGTTACCATGTTTAGATATCTCAATCACGATTATCCTTATTGATCTCCTTCGGATTATTCTCTATCTCTGATACTTGATATTTGTTTTGATCATTGATCATTTCTGTTCCCATGATTTGATCTTGTGTCCAACTTTCAAGGGCACTGTTCTTGATCCTTCTGATTCTCTGTTCTAGTTTGAACAATTTTTTTTGGGGTTTTTGAAGGTTTCTTTCGGACAATCTACTGTCTAAAAAATTATTTGACTGGAAGAGGATTGAAGAGGGATAGGTTAGCTGCATACCCGAAGAACCGATTCGGAAAACCATCGAGCGAGATGACCAAAAACTTGCGACGAACAGGAGTTCAACACTGCTGCTATTGCCCTGTTTTACGGATGCGCGGTTGCTGTCGTGGCTCCATCGCCGGTGACCCACGACGGCTGGCGGCCAGGAGTGTTCGTCGAAGGTCTGGGGACGCGAGGGATAATACGGCTCGGTTTGGCTTAATCTCTCACTCTCCCTCTCGACACTTTTGTATGCACAACCGGTTGTGGTCGGCTGTGCTCTTCGTATGGCTCGGTTTGTTGGAGGATGGTTTTAGGGTTCAACTGAGGGAGAACTAAATAGGATTCTGATGGATTTGAATTTTTAAAAAGATTTGGTGAATGATTCAATAGAATCAATCTGCATGGAAATTTCTTTTGAATACCGCTGGGAATCCATGGGTCGGGGTCAGAGGTGAAGGAACAATGCAAGGCACTGTTCCATTGTTTGGAATTTGTTTTTAGTTTTTTAGTTTTTTTTTCCTTTCTTTTCTAAATTTTTATATATACCCACAATTATAAATCTTAAATAAATCTATGAAAATTTCTTAGAACCTCAAAAATATTCCTAAAAATATTTTAATAAATAATATGTAAAATATACATACTAGCTACGTATAATGTAGCAATTTCCTTTTATTGCTAATATTATCCAAAGTCATTATTTAAATACAAGAACTTAAAAATTTAAATAAGGATATATTGCTAACTTTGAATAAAAATCCTTCTAAGTATAAAATTAAAGACCATTTTTTTTTTCTTCTGAAGTATTTAATACATAAATTGTTACAGTTCATCTATGTAAGTACCTGATGTAGATTTACTTGCTACCAAAATTTGACAAAGACCTACCATTAAAAGTCCTAAAATTTTAAAATATTGTAAAAAATTTTAAAAAAATATCTAAAAATTTAGGGCGTTTACACTTGGCCACCCAGGAGACGTAAGGCCGGGTATTTCAAGAGATTATCAAGGTGTACTAGCCAGCACGCTATGATAGGTGAGAATACCAAAAGAGAATATGTCCAAATTGGCGTGTCGTGCCAGCGACCGGTGCATATAGATTAAGTGGGCTTTGTTGGTGGCAATCCACGTGCAAGTCCTTGCATTGAAACAAAGTAGTCTAAGTTAACTGAATGAAGTGCCTTCTGTACAGGCTTGAAATATAACACACCAAATGATAAAGAGTACCTCATGCAAATGAGTTAGAGAACATGCCTACGATGTGCTAGAATCTGAGGCAGGGACACGCCCTCGACACTGAATGTTCACATGAATTACGTTAAGTTGTTATGTATGAATTGTTGACTAACTTGGTTTACTTTGGACAGGAAAGATCGGATGATAAGTATGGGTAAGTCGTGCATGTATTTCCATACAAACACATCAAAATTGGTAACACGAGATAGGTTATGAAATATGCCATGAAACTGACCCTAAGGAAAGATTAGAAAGACAATGAATAATAGACGGTGCACAAAAGTAAATAGAACATGTTTCGTAATGATAGCATTGTGGGCGAGCTAGCCTCCCCACCAGTGCATAACAATGTACTGATAACCCCACAGCTTGCTTGCAGGAAGCATGAGACGTCGTCGGGTGCGGAGCTTCCCTCGAACGTGCTAAGGCGCGGAGCCAACTCTGGAGCCTTGGAGCGTTACAAGGAGCTGAAGCACCATATACAGGACATAATGTATCAGAACATCTCCATGAATCATTCCATGTTGTAAGCCACTTGGCACGCCTTTAATGTTTCAGAGAGAGAGCTTGAGAGACTTGTAAACTTGGCCTAGCGCAGCTTGTAAACTTTTTGAAAATCAATAAAGAGTTTGAATTCGCTTCAACTTGTGTTCATTTACTTTCTGCTGCAAATGGGGACACTCTGTGCGACTCTATGGCCTAGCTCAAATCGGCCGTTTCTGGAGATTAGCCTTGCACGGGCGCAACCTAGGCCCGTGCGGCATTACGCCTTAGCGAGGACGATCGCTCCTACGGAAGTGGGGCATGACAACCAGTCGAACAGAATATGGTCTGCTAACAGTAGTGTTAATATTAATACTAGTTCCAATAATATTGTAGATTTTAAATCAAAAAATAAATTTTAGCTTTAACTATTTTTAATTTATGAATTTAAATCTAATTTAAATGTTAAATCAAAAATTAATTTAAATTTTAATATTAATATTATTTTCAATAATATTGAAAATTTTAAATTAACAGCAATGTCACTATATTAGAAACTTAGCTGATGTCACGTTGCTCGGTCTCGGTTAGTGTTCGTCTAAACTCGTAAGTTAGAACTAGTCGAGCTCGATCCTTTCGCATGCGTAATGTAAAAGAAGATACTTGATGATGGTAGTTATTAGTAAAATGAGCTACTGAAATAAAAACTTGTTGATTTGATCAAATTGAATTTCGGGGTTCTGCAGGTATGGGTCAAACCGGCCGTATCGAACTATATCATTCTGAACCGATGGGCTACCTGTCGAACATAATATGGTTCGGTAACAGTAGTGTTAATATTAATACTAGTTCCAATAATATTGTAGATTTTAAATCAAAAATTAAATTTTAACTTTAACTATTTTTAAGTTGTAAATTTAAATATAATTTAAATGTTAAATCAAAAATTAATTTTAATTTTAATATTAATATTAGTTTGAATAATATTGTAAATTTTAAATTAACAGTAATGTCACTGTATTAGAAACTTAGCTGATGTCACGTTGCTCGGGCTCGGTTAGTGTTCGTCTAAACTCGTACGCTGGAACTAGTCGAGCTCGATCTTTCGCATGCGTAATTTAAAAGAAGATACGTGATGATGGTAGTTATTAGTAAAAGAAGCTATTGAAATAAAAACTTGTTGATTTGATCAATTAAATTCAAAGGGTTCTGCAGGTATGGGTCAAATCGGCCGCATCGAACTATATCATTCCGAACCGATGGGCTACCAGTCGAACAGAATATGGTCCGGTAACAGTAGTGTTAAAATTAATACTAGTTTCAATAATATTTTAGTTTTTAAATCAAAAATTGAATTTTAACTTTAACTATTTTTAAGTTGTGTATTTAAATCTAATTTAAATGTTAAATCAAAAATTAATTTTAATTTTAATATTAATATTAGTTTCAATAATATTGTAAATTCTAAATTAACAGTAATGTCAATGTATTAGAAACTTTGCTGATGTCACGTTGCTCGGTCTCAGTTAGTGTTCGTCTAAACTCGTACGCTAGAACTAGTCGAGCTCGATCCTTTCACATGCGTAATGTAAAAGAAGATACGTAATGATTGTAGTTATTAGTAAAAAGAGCTATTGAAATAAAACTTGTTGATTTGATTAATTGAATTCGGGGGTTCTGCAGGTATGGGTCAAACCGGCTGCATCGAACATTATCATTCCGAATCGATGGACTACCAGCCGAACATAATATGGACCGGTAACAGTAGTGTTAATATTAATACTAGTTCCAATAATATTGTAGATTTCAAATCAAAAATTAAATTTTAACTTTAATTATTTTTAAGTTGTGAATTTAAATCTAATTTAAATGTTAAATCAAAAATTAATTTTAATTTTAATTTTAATATTATTTTGAATAATATTGTAAATTTTAAACTAACAGTAATGTCACTGTATTAGAAACTTAGCTGATGTCACGTTGCTTGGGCTCGGTTAGTGTTCGTCTAAACTCGTACGCTAGAACTAGTCGAGCTCGATCATTTCGCGTGCGTAATGTAAAAGAAGATACGTGACGATGGTAATTATTAGTAAAATGAGCTATTGAAATAAAAATTTGTTGATTTGATCAATTAAATTCGAGGGTTTTGCAGGTATGGGTCAAACCGGCCGCATCAAACTATGTCGTCCTCTAAACCCATGAAGAAGTCTTCTACATCTATTTTGAAAGTTCCAAAGGTGCCGGGTGTTGCTTTCGGTTCAATGGCACGGAGAACGATGGACTGTTTCAAAAACAAAACACAATATCATGAGTAAATTTTTTATGTCATTTTTCATCGGTGTACACATGAATATGGATTTTTCAGTTTTGATACTTACTAATGTGTGGGGCATCATGAATGCAGACCACTTATGTTGCACATCCTTTGAACTTGACTGGGCGTACCTTCTTGCGTAGCCTTGAATTTCTCTCAGCTTCCTTATTATTATGTTGAGTATGCCAGCCTTCATGTCTTCATAGTTGAGTATGTCTTGCATGTCTATTGCTGACAGGAGAACGAAAACTTTATTTTCTCCCTTTTTCGGCATACTTGTGTATACAATATCACTGCACATAAATTTAGTTTAGATTAAATTAACTAGAAATTGCTGAGAAACCCAATTTCGGGGTTAGTTTTTATAAAAAACCCACCTGCGGGATGGGTTTTATGAAATGCCCAGAATTATATATTTACACGTTAAGTATTCCAAGATTCCCTTTAGATACTCTGTATTTACAAAATTAATACCATAACTACCCCTCCGCACAAACTCAGATTTGGATTGCAATTCTCGTCGTCTTTACTTCTTCTTCTTCTTCACGAGAGATCTGAATTCCATTGCTCTCATCTTCAGTAGAGATCGCAAAGGTCGTTCGTAGTTTACCGTGCTTTTTCAGTCGAACTCCGATCATCGCTCATTTTCTTCTTCTTCTTCTTCTTCTTCTTCTTCTTCTTCTTCTTCTCCGACAATCAGGTTAATTATGGAGAGAAGATCTTCTTCTTCTTTTCCATAAGAGTTAGCATCATTTTAAAAGAAGAAAGAAAACTCTTGAATCTTTATTCATGTCAAATTTCTTTCAACAAAACAAAAAAATAAAAAATTAGGTTTCTGTCAACTGTTCTCCGTCGATATAACACGAAGAATAGTCATTCTCCTGCATTTTAACAAGAAGAATGCCATTCTCCGTGTAAATTAGGCATTCTTCGTGTTACTAAAATGGAGAATGGCATTCCCTGTATTTTTAACACGGGAAATGACCATTCTCAGTGCAATTTAGCACGGAGAATAACCATTCTTCGTCTAATTTAGTACGAAGAATGGCATTTTCCGTGCTAAATTACACGAAGAATGGCCATTCTCCTACGTTTTAACACTGGGAATGGCCATTCTCCGTGTAAATTAACAAGGAGAATGCCATTCTCCGTGTTATTTAACACGGATAATGGCATTCTCCATGTTTCTAATACGGAGAATGGCCATTCTCCTGCGTTTTAACACTGGAATGACCATTCTTCGTGCTAAATTACACGAAGAATGACCATTCTCTGTGTAATTTAGCACGGAGAATGGCCATTCTCCGTGTAAGTTAAGATGGAGAAGCCCATTCTCCGTGTTACTAATACAGAGAATGGCCATTCTTCGTGTAAATTAAGGCGGAGAATGCCATTCTTCGTGTAAATTAAGGCGGAGAATGCCATTCTCCGTGTTACTAACATGGAGAATGGCCACCCTCATACGAAATTAACATTCTTCGTGTTCTAACACAAAGAATGGCTATTCTCCTGCATTTTATGGTCATTTGAAACTTTGGAGGGCCATAACTTTTGACTGGGAGGTCGAAACGAGGTCCGATTTGTTGCAAAATGAGTGTATCTTCGAGGAGCCTGAGATAAACGGTTTTACCATTTGTCAGCCTTTCGAAATTTTAGAATCGCAAAAAATGATGTTTGGACCTCCGTTTTAGCACTTTTGTCGTTTGTCTCGATCTTTTCAAAAAAATTCGACGAGTTTTTGAAGATTTTTGAGGAGAAAACCTTCGAAAGTGAGTAGCGTATGGAAGAAGATGAAGTATCGAAACATTTTTTTAAGAGTAGTTTCGTGGGTGTTTTCAATAAATTAGAAGGAAGGGCAAAAAGGTCATTCGGAACCCTCTTTTATATATTTTTTGCTAATTTTGGGCACGCGATGAAATATTATTGTGCGGTGGATTTTTCATAAAACTTTTTTATTTTTTGGGCATTTCATAAATTTTCCCTTAAATTAATAGAGATTCTCAGGACATAATTGAAAAAACAAAACTAGAAAAAAAAGAAAAAAATGAGTCATTCGCCGTCCAACTGACACGGAGAATGATCATTCGTCGTCCAATTGACATGGAGAATGATCATTCTTCGGCCAACTGTCACGGAGAATGACCATTCTCCGTTATGAATTGGACAGAGATTGGTCGAGTTCAGAATACATACGTTGGACTCATCTTTCTTGGGAATACGATGTCCATGTAAAGCTTCTTCAGCTCTTCATCCGCATCCTTCCAAAGTACGAGGTCATCGTATTCCCTAAGTATATCACCCTTCCTTGCTAGTTCAGCCATTTTGACGTCTTGTCCGGATTTCGAATCTGCCTGCTTATTTTTTCCTCCGACCCTGGGTTTGGGTTAAGGTTTTGGTTTCGGAGCGGCATTCATCTTCCGCTTTTTATTAGCCTCTATTACTGTATTCTTCTCCAATGGAGTAAAATCTTCATCGACTAATGCCGTTGATGGTTTTCTGAACCTCTTCCCCCCCCATCCTCCTCTTCTTTTGACTTCTTTTGGAGCAGCAAGTTCAGCAGCTTGTTGTTCAGTAGCTGGTTGAGTCTCCTCAAGCTGCAATGTTGTAGCCATGGCTTCGAGATCAGCAATTTTTGCATCTTTTCAATGGCTTCATTATTCAACGATTTAACTTTCTTTTCAAGCTCTCTTTTCTCATTAACGAGCCTTTTACTTGTTTCTCTGAGCTGTTCAATTATTTGCACTGATATAAAACAAACAATGAAAGGTATGATGTCAATCAATATATACTTTTTAAAAAAGAAGAAAAAAAGATCATTCTCCGTGATCTTAACACGGAGAATGGCCATTCTCCGTGACACTAACACGGAGAATGACCGTGATTTTAACACGGAGAATGGGCATTCTCCTGCATTCTAACACGGAGAATGGCTATTTTCCTGTATTGTAATACGGGAATGACCATTCTCCGTTATTTTGACACAGAGAATGGACATTCTTCGTGATTTTAACACGGAGAATGACCATTCTCCTGCATTATAACATGGAGAATTACAAATCAAAAATTTGAAAAAGAGAAAAATTTTATCTTTTGCCTGTAGCTATTTAACCTTTTCGCTAAGCTTTTCATTCTCAGCAATAATATCAGATTTTTTTTTCGCAAGAAGTCCAATTCCTGCACCGACACCTCCATCGAGGTGTTCATTTCAATTCGTTGGGCTCCTTATTCCTCTAGCTCTTTAAGCTTTTTATAGAGTTTCTTGTTCTTAGCAAGAATCTGAGATTTCTCTCTTCGCAACTCCTCCAATTCATGCACCAAGCCCTCCATCACAACGTTGACTGCACGTTGTTGTGCTTCTTGTGTCTCTAGCTCTTTAAGCTTTTTATGGAGTTTTTCATTCTCAGCAAGAATATGAGATTTCTCTTTTCTTAACTCCTCCAATTCCTGAACCGACCCCTCCATCGCGGTGATCATTTCAAGTTGTTGGGGTCTCTCTTGTTCAGCAATCTCATCCCCACCTGTTTGGTGGTGTCCTTCTCCCTCGTGTGCACCTTCTTCTTGTATATGTAGCTCCTATTTTTGTTGTCCTTCATCTTTCCCAACAGCTATAACCAAATTTTTGAATATCATTTTTTATCTCAATTTACTGTGATATTCGTTTTTGAGGAAGACTGATATTGCGTAGCCATCCCATGTGTAAAATCTTGGGTATTCACGAATTGGGTCGAAGTTCCTTTGCACATGGGTACTATGTTCCACAAACCAGTAGAGGAAATATATTGTACGACCTTCAATCTTGGGGTATACATTAGAGTAATCCCCCCAACAGTTTTACTTGTAGTCTTCTTGATGCGCTCCATGATATATGCCAAGATTAACCTTGGCCAGCAGATACTTTTGATTACTTCTACACTGTCTACCAAGGCCAAGAATCTGTACGATAAATTTGATCCGTCAGACCTTGTGAAGAATGTTGTTTGGCACAAGTCGAGGATTATTAGCTTGGCCAAATCATTTGGTTTAACTTGTTTATCTCCGTCACGAAGCCGTTCTAGCAATTCAAAGAACTTCTTTCTCACTTCCGTATTCATGACTTCTCCGTTTTTGTCCATAGAATTAGCCAATAATCTTCTGAAGTGATCTCTATACAGGCTCAACGATTCCGGTGATGTAGCCTACTCTTGTTTTTCCATGATCAGTCTTCTGTAATTAACATCATCCTCACTTTCTTTCTTCAGCGATAGACCGAAGATGGCTGTCATATCATCGACACTTGGTGCTATTTTAACAGTGGTGCTCAATTTCAAGTATCCGACGCCATCTTTGTCCTCCAAGTAAGTTCCTATCAATTTTTCAAGACATTCTGAAACCTTGGCCAATTCTTGAATGCCAACTCTGTTTTTGTAGAGTACCTCGACGAAATTCCAGAAACCGATATTCTTTAAAGACTCAATAACTGGCTCGGGTAAACGGCCGCCATCTTTATTGACACCCTCTATAAGAGTTAGCATTGTTTTGAAAGAAGAACGAAAAACTCTTGAATCCCTATTTCTGACAAATTTTTTTCTACAAAAAAAAACAAAAAATAAGGTTTCTGTCAACTATTCTCCGTCATTTTAACACGGGGAATAGTCATTCTCCGTGGTTTTACTACGGAGAATGGTCATTCTCCGTTATTTTAACAACGAAGAATGATCATTCTCATGCATTTTAACTCTGGAAATGGCCATTTCCCGTAATTTTAACACGAAGAATGTCAATTCTCCGTTAATTTAACATGGAGAATGGTCATATTTTGTGATTTTAACACGGAGAATGGCCATTCTCATGTATTTTAACACTGGAAAAGATAATTCTCGGTGGTTTCTATACGAAGAATGGAAATTCTCCGTCAATTTATTACGGAGAATGTCAATTCTCCTTGTGTTATTCTTCGTTATTTTAACACGAAAAATGGCTATTTTTCGTGATTTTAACACGGGAAATGGTCATTATTCGTGATTTTAACAATGAAGAATCTCACTCTCATGCGTTTTAACACTGGGAATGGCCATTCTCCGTCATTTTAACACGGAGAATGGCAATTCTTCGTCAATTTAACACGTAGAATGGATTAAAATGGGGAATGACTATTCTCCTGCATTTAAACACAGAGAATGACTATTCTCCATCAATTTAACAAGGAGAATGATAATTCTCCGTGATTTTAACACGAAAAATGGTCATTCTCATGTATTTTAACACTGAGAATGACCATTCTCTGTAATTTTTACGGAATCGTGAACATAACTTAAAGTTATACCTTCTTTTTGCCTTTTTTTTTCTGCTTAGCAGCCTTTGGCTTATGTGCAGCTCTCTTAATTCTCTCTGATTCTCCGTCATTCTCCTTTGGATTTTGTTCAACTGTCTTCATTTTCTCCACAACAGCTATCTCTTCTCAAACTGGGGTTCCAATTGATTCTGATGATGCTGTCGATGATGTTGCTGCTGATGGTGCCGACATGGTATGAAGATTGCGAATGGAGAGTAAGGTTTGAAGATTTTGGAGGAGAAAACCTAGATTCAAAAGTGAGCGGTGTATGAAAGAATAGGAAGTATCGAAACATTTTTTTGAAGAGTAGGTTTCGTAGGCGTTTTTAATAAATTAGAAGCGCAAAAAGGTCATTCTGAACCCCCTTTATATATTTTTCACTAATTCTGGACACGCGATAAAATGTTATTTTGCGGTAGATTTTTCATAAAACTTTTGTAATTTTTGGGCATTTCATAAATTTTCCCTTTTCATAAGGGAAAACTTTTGCGGTTTTTGGACATTTGATAAATTTTCTCAAAGACAGATTATATGGCAGCAAGATTATGAAATAAATGAACATTTTGATATCATTTTTATCCCATATTTTAAGAATATTATAACTCCACAAAACTTTTTTCCTAACCATTTGTTACAAAACAAATGAATATAATTCATTAGATAAAAGAAGAAATTTTTTTTTTTATCATCTTCCATCTTCACCCATCAGAGTGGACTCCTTTCGACCTTTGTTGCTTAATTATATTGTTGCGCAATTTGGATTATTCTTTAGTGTGCTCTGAAGATGCAATCCATACAGCAATTTTGTGCCTTTCCAATTCTGAATCAAACTGCATATAACAAACATAACATCAAAAATATTGCTCTAAAAAGTTTAAGTATTTGACGACATATTTTCAGACTTACATTGAGATAACGGGAGTCCAAACTACATCCGTCTTTCATGAATAAAATTACAATAATAGCGCAATCAAATGTATTGTGTTGGCGGGGAACATTAGGACGACGGATTATGGAGAAAGTAGAAAAGTTGAACCTAGCATCTTTCAACTTCAAAATTTCTTCCTCGAGAAAGAGATCCATATTTGAAAGCTACAATTACCAGAATACAATATGTATTAGTATACCGCGAATCTAGTACGCAATTCATAAAAATTTATGAATATGAGCTTACTATTTCTTTTATGACTGCTTTGTTATAAATCGCCTCATCTGTAGATGCAAGGGTGTCCCAAACTTCAACAATCATTGTTTTAACCATAACTCTTGCAAGAGTATAGTGGTCAAACAAAAGAATGGATATGTATATCTGAATCAGGATTAATTAGGTAAAACAAATTAATCAATTTTTAGATAAATTGGGATTAAAATTTAAACAGAAATAGATTAATATCTCGTTGCAAATGCTTAAAGATCCCATATAATTCTGGAAATATTTGTTCTTCTTCCATATTTCATGAAATTGTTTGTTAGAAGGAGGTAACGTTGCTCTCTACATACACATCAATTAATACATTATGAACGACAAACAAACGAAAAAATTGTTAATGCTTAATCATTAAAGAATAAAATGCTCACTCACCGTTAACTTTATTGGTAAATATCATACATTAGCTTTATTGACAGTTCTTATCCGTTCCTCCGTGGTGAGAAGAGCAGAGACAAGGGTTACAATCTGAGTATCTCATTAAAAAAAATCAGCAATGGCATCGAAGTAAACATAGATGGCATCTAAGAAAAATATACTATCTACATACCCCATCTTTAATTCTCCTTCCTGGAGCAAAGGACTTCATCTCAGCCCGACTCACATAAATCTTGTTGCAAGATGATATTATTTCGCTAAGAAAAGAAACGAATAGATTAGGAAAAAAACTGTTGAAATGAAAAGAAAACTCATATTACTTACTCGTCAGGTTTACCATCCACAAAAATATAATTGTAAAAACTCCAAGAACTACTAGTACACTGGCTAGGCTTTGAGGTTGAACTTCTTGTTAAACTTTCTAAAGGTGTGACCGAATCTAAATTTCCTCGCATTCTTTTCGAAGAACTGCTAAAGTAAGTTTCTTCTAGAGGCATTATATCGAGAATTTGCTGGATTATTTTATCAGCTTTCTTCACCCCCTCGTCCTCATCAGAAGATTCAATGTTAACCTCCTCCACAATATTAATTACTCCAGATGAAGATGTTTTCTTCAAAACGGAAGATTCTTCCATCTTTTTCAAACGTCGAGATATATTAATTTGTTCAAGTTCGATTGAACCAAGCTTAGAATTGATCGAAATAAGTTGATCTAAAATCTTCAACAGATGTTCTTCAAACCTGCGCATCATACGCGAAATGAAGGTTTCATTTGAAGCTGGCATCCAATCTTCTACCTCTTTTATATGTTCCATACGAGTAGACATCTTTTTCCAATACTACAAAATGAAATAAGAAAACTATTCTATGTATTTCAGAATAAATAATAGTTGAAACAAGAAAACTATTATATATTGTAGAAGCATGAAAATTTCAGGCACATCAACTACCCAAGTCAACATGCGCCGAAAATATCATAAAACAGTAAAAGAGTAGCAACATAAATGGGCTTTTTATTTCATAAAAGTCTGTTACATGACTAAATACTCTTTTTACATAGAAGACTCTTTTTACGAAGAAGAAATCAAAAAAGCCTAAAGCTACGCTTCATCCAGGCGCGTCTCAGCTAGGCGCATCTCTTCAGCGTCTCAGCTAGGCGCATCTCTTCGGCGTCTTAGTCAGGCGTATCTCTTCAGCGTCTCAGTCAGGCGCATCATGAAGTCTCAGCATATGCGCTCTACTTCAACCCGATCAATTGCTTCAGCTAATGAAGCAGTTATTGAGCATAACAAGGGTGGGCAACCAACCCCACTCTAGCAGGAGGAAGAGCTCTCCAAAGCCCAAGGAAGATGGGAGCACCACAATTTCGAGCTGTGGCTCTTCCAGCATGACGAAGACGGGACTCGAACATCCCGATCTTTGGATGCAACAGGCACCTTCGGCCTGCATTGGGACCCCGCGATCCTGACTTTTGGATGTAACAGTCACCTTCACGAGTGCGTACGAAGACGACTCGACGTATCTTCACCCTCGGGAGCGTCTTGTCAACGGAATGCACTCGAGCGAAGAAGATCATCTCCATTCGGGAAGACGGAAGAGAACGAGAAACAAACTCTCTCCTTGCTGCTATTTATAGGCCGGGCAAATCAAACCCACGCGCCAAGTGACGGGCTCTCCGAATCCCGTGCAATGAATTTGCATTCATGGTGATGAACCTATCCCTTCGAATTCAGCCAGGTCAAAATGGCTATTTAAAGCACTCGAAGAACTCAACAGCCGGACCAATAAAGATGCGCCAAGCAACAGACGCGCCGGTCAGATCTCGTGCATCATACAGACGCGCCCATCAGTACCAAGCGCCTCATAAGGATGCATCCCATACGTCCCTATGCGCCTAGTGGAACGCAGATCAATACGCCTACTCAAAAGCTCATCACCCATCAAAAGCATTAAATATTGAAGTCTGAGACGACATCAGCCATGCCTCCATGATAGAGCGGGAACAGCTTTTACAGAAAAAAAAAGCACCGTTGACGTCAGCGTCATCATTACTTTCTTCTGTCGGTTACAAGTCACGTGGCCGACCAACCACTCGTATGCGCCTCCGTAGCCATGCGCCCGAAGATTTGTATGCGCCTCAAAAGCCATGCGCCTCTGACTTACTTCTGATCACAAAAGTCAAGTCGCTGCATGCGCCTCCCCGGCCATGTGACCAAAATATGTGCCTCAAAAGCCATGCGCCCAGACTGGTTTGTGACTCCTGAAGGTTACGAGCTAAGTCTCCTCATGCGCCGGATCCCAGGCGCAGCTCATCAGATCCTTCTCCACCAAATTCGAGATCTTTGAACCAAGGGCATGTGCCACGTGTCCTTTGACTCGGTTCAGTCTATGAAGGGGTGCTAACCACCCAAGATCTCAGCAATCGAAGAATCCTCCCCACTGCCACGTGTCAGCCCACGATTGCAGCAAGAAGGATTCATCCCACAAATCAGGGAGCATCATCCATGCGCCCTCCGCAGCAACCACCATATGGCGTTCCCACACGTAGGTGTATCCTATATATGCGCGCATGAGCAGTCCCAACCTGCTGCCAATAAAAAGAAGGATTATTCCTTCTTCCAGAGAGGACAGACACACACATAACGAGATCATCAGAGTTACAGAGACGCACGTCCACTCATAGAGATCGGAAGAGACACTCAACGTCTTCTTTCTCTCCGCAAGCTCTGGCATCCAGAGCAACCAGACCTTCAGAGAATCTAAAATCGTCGTCAGATCGTCAACGGAGTCAACGTATTACCACTCGCTCCATCGACACAGTACCCAGATAAAAACAAAAGTGTACTCCTAGGACTACATCTAAGTCCAATATTGTAATACTGTTCTGTTTGTGATTGAAATTCCAATTCAAAGATTTTAATGGCAAACAAGCTGGCGACCCTGCTGGGGACCTCCTTTTCTTCTGATAAGAAAGCTGTGTCGTAATCTGACGACGTGAAGGTGGGCTCCTCCCACAAGACCCTAGTCGTATGCCTCAATCAACAAGCGTATGAGGAGTTCATCTCTGAAGGCAGAGCAAGTCCTTCGAAGCGGCTGCCGAAGCTGAAGAAGACTCGTCACGCCTGGGTATGCAGGGTGGAGGCCCCTGGCACCATCACTGAAGGGGATGCGCCGATGTAGCCTACCATTCTCGCTGACGTCCTCAGCAGCCAGGATGCACACACGGGTGCAGCACATCTCTCGAGGAAACGTGGGGCTGACCACATTCCCCAACTATCTCCTTCTCAGTCAAGGAAGATACGCCGACGGAGCAGGGGCGCATCTAACGCCCCGTGCATTAACTCTGATGCGCCGCGGAAGGCTTCTGTCTTTGACAACTCACTCGCTGTCATGGCGAAGATAATTTAGACTCTGAGTAATATGCATCCCAGCGGGCTGGTACGACAAAGTCCAAGGCAGCACGGGCCACGTGCCTCGAACGTGCTATGCCGACAGTAAGTCAGAGGCATGCACTCACAATCATGTGTGCTGCCGATGGTAAGCTGTACAAGGTTTACTCGGGTGCTTCTGCACCGCGAACGAGCCAACCTTCAAAGACCTTGTTTCACTTGGGCGCATCCGCTGCGCTTTCAACCAAGTCGTTCGAGGCAAACTCTGTGGTCTTGAAACCCTGCGCCTACATTGGTTGTGCATCTGAGGCTGGTTCAAACCACCCTAAATGTTGTTCCTCCACTACTGATATGGGCGCATCTTATGCGCTGGATCAGGGGGTACAACATTCACTTGATCACCCCGGTGCTTGGCCTTGCTATGCGCCTGATGGAGGTGTAAAGGTGGCACTCTCCTCTAACAATTTGTGTAATGTGATCATTTACAAACGCCGATCAGGAGAGTCGATCAACAAGCACATTGCGCCCCTCACAGGGCGCAACTGTGCTGTGGTCACCATTAACTATTGTTGCAAGACAGCAGTCCCACCTCAAAGGCAGTCTGTGTTCCAGCGACTGCAATCGTCAATACCCCTCCAATGTCACCTCGGAAAGAAGGTGTCGATTGAAGAAGAGCCGGAACTAAAGGTTGCTTCTTGCAACGTAGTCTCTAACTCCTCATCAATCCGAAAGGTGACTAGCAACTCCTCGACCTCGTCCTCATCCAAGAGCCAGCCGAGGAAGACCAAGGTGACTGTCCCATCCTCAGGAGTGTTTGAAGGCACCCGGGCAAGAAAGAAGATTTCAAAGGAAGTAATAGCTGGGGGTAGTCAAGCCCTTGTTGATCCTCATCCCGAAGACGAAGATATCCTCCAGAGCATAACTGGAGGTAGCCAGGATGAAACTCCAGGAGAAGTGACTCTTTTACAGGAGAGTGAGGCTGAAAGTGAAGCTTCAACCGATCCATCCACTTCCAGTCACGTTATAACAGTATACATGACAGGAGGTGGTGATACGGAGTCAGATGCTCCGCCAGCAGACCTCGTTCAGCGCATGGATACTTTGGAGGGGGACTGAAAACCCTCTCTGCCTCTATGTAAACACTGACTCAAGCAGTGTTTAAGATACAGTTAGCTTTGGCCATGGCACCTTCCATCAATCCTGACCCAGGAGCCAACGGGGAATCAAGTGTGCCCCTTCAACGGGCATCCTTGAATATCGATTGCCGCGAAGCACCTCGGGTATCGGAACCTTCGAATATACAACTCCAGACTGTACCGCCTTCTCCGACTTCCAGCTCCATGGAAGACGTGGTTGAGATGATCAGGGACTTGCGTGAACGCTTCGAATCAAATAATAGACAGGAGGAGCGCCAGAAGATGGATCCCGCAACCATACCCCCTCGAATGGAACAAAGTGGTCTATCCTCCCAAGTTTAAGCCACAAACGTTAATGCCATACGAAGGAAAGGACTCTCCACGTCGTTATCTGACGTACTTCCAGTCTCAAACGGGACATCTCCTGAAGGAAGACGCGCTACTCACCAGCATGTTTGTCGGAGCATTAAAAGGAGTGGCTTACGACTGGTACTGCAGTCTCCCTGATAACTCTATATCCTCCTTTGATGACTTGACACACCTCTTCCTCGATCGTTTCTACGACGGAGGAAAAGACATGATGATGGCGTCCCTTATAGAAGTACGTCAGACGGAAAAGAAGATCGTTCGAGCATTCATCGAACGATTCCGACAAGCTTGCTTGAGACTGTCCCCGGGTATGCCAGAACATACACTCCTCTCCTCCTGCAGCATGAACATGCTTCCTGCGGTTAAGCTCTGGCTCAACTCCACTCCTCCTCCCGACTGGAGATCATTGATTATTGAGGCCGAAGCAGCTGAAAAGAAGGCATGCAATGCTCGCCTTCTGGGAGTCAGTTTTCCTGCCTTAGAGGACAAGGGAAAACGGCCTGCTACCAGCAACCCTGGATGCGAGACGAAGGGGAAGCATGCATTGACTGTCGATGCTTCTAAAAGCGCACAAGCACCTACTCAAAAGCCTCCGCTTGTACCGAGGCCAAAGGAGGTCTACTCTTTCAATGATGAAGACACCTTGCAACTCTTCGAGATGTTGAACCAGGGTAATAAGATTAAATTACCGGACCCGAAGCGTCCAGACGAGGTTGGGAGAGTTGACAATCCGAGGTACTGTCACTACCATCGATTTGTCGGACATCCAACTCAGGACTGCTACGTCCTCAAGAATTACATCCAGCGTATGATCAATACGAATGTCATCTCCGTCGATTACGAGGAGAAGACAGTCTCGGCCAACCTGGTGTCGCTCCAATTCGGCACCTTGCCGCCAACCACAACACAAGATGGCGTCGTTCCCATCCCAAAGGCGACAATGGAGGTGGTCAACATACCACCTACCCGTGACAACATGAGTGGACTCATCCCACTCTCCACATCTCAGGGAGAGATCGTATGTGTTCACCCAGACCTCGTCTCCGAAGTTACTCAACCGGGGGTACGCTCTGCTTCCAAAACCAAGGGCAAGAAGACCAAGTCTTGCCGCATGGTCTCTTCCTCCACGGAAGAGGCACTTCCTGTACAAACGCATTCGCAGCAGAACGTCCAACCTGACGAAGCTGCCGTCGAGGTGGTGCCTTCCTGTACCACCCCTGCTGCCTAGGAAGGGGGTCCATCCAGACCTCCAGCAGCCAATAAACAGAAGCACGTAGAGGCCCGCTTCGATAAGCCTTTGCGAAGAGAAAATGCTTCGGGGCTAGCCAAGCCCCACAACTTTGACATACTAGCGCAACTTGCCGGTACTCCTGCCCGCTTATCTCTGTTCGAGCTTTTTTGTCTTTCCAAAGACACTAGCGAAGCTCTCTGTGAAGCCTTAAAGGATGTTGAGTCCTTCATTAGTCAGGTTAAGCAGCCTGAGGATATCCCAACAACATGTGCGTACTGCCATTGTACGGAGGAGGTCATCCCTAACATAATCTTCACCCAACAAGATATGCTACTCAAGCACAACCGGCACAACAGGCCGCTGTATTACACAGGGTATGAGGGTTCCGTCAAGGTGAAGCAAATTCAGATTGATCCAGGGTCTTCCCTAAGCATCATCCCTAGGACTCTGCTCTCAACATTGGGAATCCTGATGCACCGTCTGGCGCCTTCCAACACTACAATCAGCGGTTTCAATGCCAGCAGAAGTGAACCGTTGGGCAAAATCCGACTGAAATGTCATATCGGTAATCTCCGAACCGAAGTGACTTGCTATGTCGTAGACGCCGACGTCAACTACAACCTCCTGCTAGGTCGACCGTGGCTGCACGAGTACATGGTGGTGCCGTCTATACTCCACCAATGCATAAAGTACGTGTCCACTAACGACATCATCCGAACAGAGTTCGTCGACATTAACCCCTTCAAAAGGGTCGAAGCTTACTTCACTGATGCTAGCTTATATAAGTCGCTCGATGAAGGGAAAGCCAATGGTGCTGATGACGAAGCAGAAATTGCGGCGGAGACAGATGTGGAGACAGAGATGATTCCCAACGCTCCTCTGAAAATTCGACTCAAATGAAAACTGCCTCAAATGCTGCCTTCCATGGCAATCAATTTACCTGGAAAAGCACCGACTTCTCTAGGTAGAACATCCATCGAAGCTCCCTTAAAAATATGGCTCAAAGGAAAACCTCCTCAAATGTCGGCTCTCCTTGTGGCAAAACTACAGGGGAAGGCATCGGTCACCGAAGGCGCAGTTGAGGTACCCCTGAAGTTGCGTCTTAGAGGCAAGCCTCTGCAATCTTCAGCCTCACTCAAGCTGCAAGAGAAGGCCCAT
The DNA here is from genome assembly GCA_029216955.1 of Iris pallida. NCBI lineage: Eukaryota > Viridiplantae > Streptophyta > Magnoliopsida > Asparagales > Iridaceae > Iris > Iris pallida. The sequence continues at coordinate 23,819,474 of JANAVB010043419.1, forward strand.
ATAGCCCTCTCAGAGCCCAAGGTCAAGTCTGTGATGAGCTCTCTCGAACCAGCCCCAGTTCTCACGGATGAAAAGTTAGGAGAATACATATCTGCTGACATAGATGCACCTTCTCTTGACAATGTAATCCCACGAGACAAAATCTCGTGTTTTATCAATAATAGAGTGTCTTTCAATTAGTCTAGTCTTCCACTTTAGAATGCCATGTATACACAAGATAATGCTCTACGGTCGTTACAAACACAAATAACGACCGTCAATCATGTAAATCGAGTAGTCCCGTTCCAAGGAGTCTGTTTTATAGTCCCACCGCGGAACAAGGACGAAGAATCCATCATCTTCGACAAAGTCGAGCGTCATCAAGACCTCCTGCCACTCGAGCTAGAACCAGATACCGGCAGAATACAAGTCTATCGGTACACGGGCAAGGCAAAGTACCTCATCCAAAAGATGGGTTACGATCTGAAAAGCAACAAGGGCCTGAACTACGGCTAAGGCCGACGTCTTCCCCTCTGACTCTCAACACCAGAAGGAAAGCCGCAGGACTACTATTATCGTACTCGACGGGGGGTGGGCTATGTCACGCCGTCGGCAACTCCAGAGAGTTCGAAAGCGAAAGAAGTGGAGCACTCTCATTCATCTGAAGCATCAATTTGGGATTCCGATACCAGTATCGGCCCAATCTTCAGGAAGGTGCTATCAGTCAACATGGCATCTGCACAATCTCGAGAGGATGAAGGCGCTGACCAAACGCCGGAATTCTTCGAGGAAGAACCTTGGGCTCAACACCTAGGAGCGCAGTGGGAGTCTCGTTTTGAATTACGCGAACCCCCTACCGAAGACGAAGTCGAGCAGATCGACCTTGGGGATGGGTCTTCTTCCAAACCTATCTTCGTCAGTAAAAGTCTAAAGGGAAGAGATCGGGAGTCTTTAGTCCAATTGGCCAAAGAATACATCGACGTCTTCGCTTGGAGCTACGAAGATATGCCGGAACTTGATCCCTAGATAGCGATGCATACACTTAACATCTTACCTGATGCCAAGCCTATAAAGCAGCAACAACGACATTTTCGTCCTACATCATGAACGCTATCGATCAAGAGGTGGACAAACTCCTGAGCAGCGGGTTCATTCGTGAAGAGCAACATCCGGATTGGGTGGCCAATGTCGTCCCTGTCACCAAGAAGAATGGGAAGATACGAGTCTGTATCGACTTTAGAGATCTCAATACTGCTTGCCCGAAAGACGAATTTCTGCTTCTAATCACTGACGTGATTGTTTCACTTAACAAAATGCCTGAAAATTGGCTTTTGAAAATAAAACGAAAAAAAGTACAAGGAGTACAAATTTGATTCTAGGAAAGTATTGCTATGGAAGTCTGATCTGTAAATGATCACTTTGTTCTTTGGACCAGACGATGATGATGAAGATCACTGCTAGAAGATGAACAGTTGGAAGAACTAATTCACCCGAAAGGTATCGACGCACTTGGGCACTGATGGTGAGGCCGAATGCTTTCCTGCTTCGCTTCACTCTGTTCTGAAAGAAAGGTTGAAGAAGAATGCTCTGGAGAATCAAAATCTCTGAATTCTAATCTCTCTGTTTTATCTCCTCATGTCTCTGTCTCTGTATCTGTCTTATGAGAAAAATAAGTCTATTTATAGACTTGGCTTCTTGTGCGTAAAAACTCAGCAAAAGTTCCGTCTTTACGCTAACAACTGCCACCCATGACCGAAGTCATCCTCTGCATACGTTGACACTTATCCCATCATTTCAATAAGAATAGGATGCACGTACACACGTTCTTCGAGATGTGTGGCATGAAAGCCATGTAGGCAAACCACGTTCCAAATTGGTGAAGAAGAATAGGGCGTAAAAACAACCCAAATATACACTGAGCGTAAAGTAGTAGACTAGGCGTAAAAATAGCCCTGACCTGGACTTCCCGCGTAAAGTGGTTGTTAAACAACCTTGAGCGTAAAAGTAGCCCAAATAAACTTTATGCACACGTCAACTTTTGAGCATAAAAACTCATATAGTCTCCATGCGTAAAAGAAGCCATATTGTGAGCGTAAAATAGCTCAGTCCACATACTAAACGACAACATTGGTCTTTGTGTAAAACAAATCCCTTCGAATTCTGTGATATACGCCGTCAGTAAATCTTCATGTCAGACTTTGCATTAAATGCAAGACTCGACAGCTTCATCCAGCGTAAAGTGGTTAGCTTATCTCGGGCGTAAAACTATTGGCTTGACCCTAGCGTAAAGTGATTAGCCTATCTTAGGCGTAAAATAGATCATTTTGAATGAAATGCTCCATCTCTTTGGCTCATTCTATGAAGCACTTTTTACGCTCCTACAAGACCCCCTTCAAAGTTTTCAAAATATCTTCAAAATTTGAAACACTTTGAACAGAAGCGTAAAAACTCAGGATTTGACCAGTCAGCGTAAAGTTTGGGATATCCACCAGTCATCCGCGTAAAATTCGAGATATCTAACAGTCAGAGTAATTTTAGGGAATTTGAACCGATTTGAATTTCTCTATAAATAGGTCTTTTCAGAGAGAGAAAAAACACTTTACTCGTCTTCTTGCAATCCCGAATCCCTTTGCCCTCTCTTTCTTCAAAACCTCACTTTGATCCAATGGCCCCCAAGAAATCATCCACCGCCAGCAGCAAGGGGAAGAAACCCGCCGTCGATTCGTCGTCGATCGAACGTGCGAAAACTCCCATTCGGTCGCCAACACTACGCCGACAGCCCAACCCAGCCGTAGCTCCGCCTATGATGGATAAAACCCTATTCTTCGACTGGAAAAAACTCGTTAGTGAACAAGAAGATAACTCGACCCTTCAGTTCTTACGCCCACGTCATACGTGTTAGCGTAAAAAACTGAAATAACAAACTACGCCCACGTTGTACGTGTTTGCGTAAAAGTGAAGAAATACGCCCACGTTATACGTGTTAGCATAAAAGTTAAGAAATACGCCCACGTTATGCGTGTCAGCGTAAAACTTAACTACGCTCATGTTCATGCATGTCAGCGTAAAAGACATATTACGCTCACATCGACATGTGGTAGCGTAAAATTTATCAATCACCAAGAGACTTTGTAAAACAAAGACTTCATATACTTTTAAAAAAACTTTTATCAACTTAGCAAGCATAAAAGTGAATGTCTTTACTCAAACTAATTTGATCTCTTTTTCCTTTTGTCGGTAGATTTGCAAGCTCACCCACTTGAAGAGGTTTTTGGTTCATCAACGGGGATGGTGGGCTCAAATTATTTGGAGGATTTATCTCATGTCAAATTTCCTCAATCCGACCCCGAATATCCTGCAGCGAGAGCACAGCTGATATCTGCCCAGGAAGATAGAATGCTATTATCCATGATCGATGGGGAGGTGTTGGTGTCACTGGACAACCAACAATTCTTAAAACCGGCTTTCTTATTTGGGGATGCGATAGATTTCAAGTCGCAGCCTCATCCTAAGAAGGAGCCTTGGGTATTTAGATCTGGAGACAGGGTGATGTATCTTCCTGACATGGACAGGGATTATCCTTTATCCGCTTTCGTCCATGCTATACATCACCGTCAAATGCTATAGAATTTGACTCCTAACAGCTATGGCAAACCAGGCAAAATCATCTTCAGACGAGAGAGAGCAAATGACATGGGTTACCACATTAGCACTCCTTGCGGTGGTGTCATCCCATTCTCTGGACTATTGCCTGGGCTTATACCAAGTGAGGATTCCTCTCTTATCCAGCCGGTACAGATACCCATGTTCATAAATAAGTTCATAAAGGAAGGAGTCTTATATCCTCAGACTAACCCTAGGCTGACAGGGTGGTTGACCCCTTGTAGCAGTAACTGGATTCAAATCAGCAACTGGGTCATGCACCATTTTGAAACAGAGCTGGACAACATAGGCTTGTATGAAGCGGTGGCCTCTACCAGTTATGGCATTCCACCGAACGGCAACCTGTTCCTGGCTTTATTGGAGTTGTATATGAGTTCGACAGGAACTTTCGCAACACCACATGGCGGGATGGGTCTGGCTCTACATAAAATAGAGTTCATCTCGAAGCTGCCAATGGGCGAGTTCCCTTATGAAGAATATATTCCCTCTAATCGAGAATTGGCAGAAATTCAGGAGAAGAACCCCGAACTGGTGCAAGTTTACGAAGAACTTATGTGCCATTATCAGATTTGCACCAGCATGTATGAAACCGGATCACATCTGGCATACATAACCAAATGGACAACTTATCTATTTTATCATGAAAATAGAGTGTCCAAGACGAAGAAGAGCAGGTTCCGAGAAGACAAGACTCAGACCATCAAACATTGCTCTATAATTCCTGCAGATTTAATTCAAGAATTAATGGCCTCTCAGAAGTCTCGAGACCAATATCTGTCTACAAAAATCGGAGGTATCCCTGCAGGGACTGAAACTTTGAGCTACTTGAGACACGGTAGTCAGAAGCTATCAAAGAAGGACTTGCTAGCAGGCTTCTTATCCCTATGGCTACGAAGGTGGGTCGTACCAGGGATCAGTACCGTGGACAGAATTCACCGAACCGTACTGTGGCCTGCGGTACGTTTGGTTTTCAATCACAGAATTAACCTGCTGTCGGCGATGGTATGCCGAATAAATGCAGGTCTACGGACTTTTGGTGAAGAGCTGATTAATAATGCTCCTCATCGAGATAACTTTCCAAGGGTGGAGTTTCCCTACACCTATTTGATGGGCTGGCTGCTACACCACAATTGCAATTTGCTGCCACCGGGCCCTGAGGATGAAGCGAAGATTTTCCTCCAAAAATTTTGTAAATCCACATAGAGAGTTACAACGGTGGCAGACACCCGAGCAGCATTAAATTATTCTCACGGGTGGAATTTCTTTTGCACAAGGCCACCAGTTCCGACCGACTGCCTTGGTGCGCAATTTGAAGACAGGGTAGAAAGAACAGCTTCATTACCAAGACCTGTCTTCAGATGGCTAGTGTACATTAGACCCTCGCATCTAATGTACAGAAATAAAGATAATTGTGCATTCGAACCATACTTACCCAGTAGGTTCACTCGCCAATTTGGGTATGACCAACTTTATGTTGGTAACCCCTCTACCAGTTTCTGTCACCATGGAAAACTACTTGACGGTGCTCGAGCATGGAGGTATTTCAGCACTACCTGTACTGGTGCCAGATTCAAAATATCTACGGCCACCAGTACAACTCAGCTACGTATCCTTTATTCGTATGCTCGTTTCTATACATCTATTCGCTCTTTTGAAGACGGCTATAGCATGCCAGGAAGTCTTCGATGGGCCCAGGAGGGAAATGTTGAAGAACCCATCAGAATAACTCCTGATGTGCCTGATAATGTTACTGCTATAGATGATTTTCTGGAAGTAATCCCCAGAGGAGCTGGGGAGATAGCTGCGGGTCCAATAATTATTGGAAAAACCCAAAAAAGGAAGCAAAGCACGGCTACCACTTTTCCGGTAAAGTCTCCGGAGAAGAAGAAGAAGCCTACCACTAAAGGGCCTTCCAAACCAAGGGCCCTCACTCCAGAAGATGACACCTTGGTTGAAGAGGATCATCTTGTTGGTTCTTTTTCAGTCCATCCAGGAGAAGGATCTTCAGTTCCTCCACCAGTTGTAGCACCAAAAGCTGTAACACTTTTGTCTCCTGGACGCCTTAGCTCCTCGCTCCATTTATCTTTGCCAACCAAGGCACAAGTTACGGGGAATGCTACTGCTGTATCCACTGCTGATCGAGACCGTATTCCATCAGACGAGCCGGCTCTCGACTTTGATGATGATGACTGGGATGGCGATTATGATTCATATCTTGAACATAATGCACATATTCCAGGTATTATACAAAACCTATACGGAATTATGTATCATAATTTTGTATATTAATTTATTTTGTTCATTTTGTAGATATTATCATTACACCAAAGCCTGTAGCTCCTCCACCTCAAGAAAAAGATATCTATGACAAAAATGAGGAATCTAAGGAGGAAACTTCTTCTTCAGAAGAAGAAGACGCTGAAGAGGAGGGAATACAAAAACCCGAGATAGAGCCTCAAGAAGAATGTCCTCCATCATTAGAGGTACAACAAGCACAACCTGAAATGTCCTATCCTGCGGAGGACCAGTACAAAGAAAAGACTACAGTAGACCTCACTATAGGTGATGATGGAGCTGCTGGAGGAGAACCAAATTTGAATAAAGAATCAGCTGTAGAAGAATTCACTACAACTGAAGCAATAGAAAATCCTGCGGAGCCAATAATTGAAGAAGATGCTGAAAGCATACTTAAGTTACCAACTGAAACTGGGGAAGTTGTAACAACATCTTCTGCTGTTGCTATTGATCCAGTACCAATTTCTGACAAACTAATACCAGAACCTGAACCAGCTCCTGCAATTGTCACTACATCCACCAATATTACCGCCACCAGAACTCCAGAAACGGCTGGAGTAACAAATATTGAAGACATTGCTCCCGAAGCTCTTGGGAACCAATTAGCTATGACAGCAGTAACGACAACAGCTCCATCTCAGCTTGCTGTCACACCAAATAAGTGTTGGAGATATAATCCCTGAAGCTCCTAGGGATCAATTAGCCATGACAGCAATAACAGCAACGACTTCATCTCATTCTATTGTCACACCAACAACATCTGTTCCTGGTCTCCAAAGAAGAGATCTAGTAGATATTGCTGCCACACCAAGCTCCAGCATAGAGATGAATCTCCTAGTTGAGATTTATACTGAAATCTTTTACAAAACTCTGGCAACGCTAATAAAAATGGTCCTGAATAAGGGCCTTGGTTATGAGAGTTTGAAGGCGGCAATGGCTCTGACCATCAGGAACGTTGCTATGTTCAATGATGCTGGGAGAGCTGCAGCATTGGAGAAAATTGTGGAGGGCCTTGAACAGCCGATCAGAGAATATCTCAAGCTGTCAAGTGATACTGTTAAAAGTCTCATCCAGGAAGAATATGACGCCTTAATAACTGATTATCTTGCTCGGGAGATCACCTATAATGAAGCTCTCCATGAACATAGTATGAAGGTTGCTAAAGAGAAAGCCTTTTTGGCTGGAATAAAGCCCGCACTGCATAGTCATAGAGTAGCTTATAATGCTTTGAACATAGAGATTCAGAATAAAAATGATAAAATCCAAAAGGTAGAGGCTGAGTTGGCTCGTTTGAAGGCCGAGAGAGAACAGATGATCGAAGCTCAAAATCTGTACCTCACTCAGAGCTCCATTTTAGAAGAACAAGCCTTCGGGGCTGAATCAACCATCAGAACCCTTGATGAAGCCAAGGATAATCTGATAAGCAGCTTCGCTGGACTTTCTTGTATTTGCACTCCTGAAGCTCGACGTGCTGAAGCTACTAAGAAAGTTATGAGCTCTCGTGACAAGCGATTAGAAGAACTACAGAAGTTACTTCAAGATGTTTCTGCTCCACCTTAAAAGAGCTCATTGTCATCTTTTATCTTATCCATTTTGTAGTGTTTCTACAAGGAATGAATAAAATATTTATTTTGTGATCCTATCATTTATTTGGAATTTAAACAATAGGTATGAGATAGAAAATACTTATCAGAGATAATATGAACATGACAAGTCTTTTAAACTCAATACATTGTATCTATCCAGAGGTAATATGGACATGATAGATAATAAAATCTTATTTTCTATTTTAGAGTATACAATACTATCAGAGGTAATATGGACATGACAGCATATAAGAACTCAAAGAAAAGTAGATTAATATCTATGCAGAGGTCAAATGGACATGATAGATAAGAAAAGCAAGCAGATTTAATATTTATCCAGAGGTCTTGAGAACATGATAAATAATAAATCCAACTTTTTAATCAACTGGTAAGATAGAAGATTAAAATTTTTCTCCAAGGAGACAAGTAATAAGCTTAACCAAACCTTGGTAGCTGGGGATTAAGAAGACAGATGTCATTGATGAAAGAATGAATGAACCAACATGGCCCAAGGGTCATTCACAAATGGGTCGGATTCACCATCAATTTGAACCATGTAAGCTGAAAATATTTTCTCAGATTCATCATAATAACCTCCTCTAACATAAGAAGAGTGAAAATTATCAGATTCGATAAATTGGATTTCTTCTGAATCCGATGATTGTGAAGAGCTAGCAGAGAATTCTTTTTCTATCTCGTCATTAAACATGTAGGACGAATCATATCCCAATCCATGACGAGTCTTCTGGTAAAACGGATTACCATATAATGGTAGTCGTCTACCCTTGCCTTGATTGAGACCTTGTATAGCCTTCAAATCATATCCCATATTCTGGATAATCTTGATAGATTATTGACTATATTTGTCAATTCGGATTCTTCCTTTATCTTTATCTTTCAAATCATCTGTCTGAGTAACAGGGATATTTCTAGCCAAGCTAAACACAATTTGGCGCTTGTTTTTCTTATCAGACGGAACCACGAAATAAGATTCTTCATGACGTCTATAAGTTACACAAGCTTGTGATGAAGTGACTACAGGAAGAAGATAGGGAGAAGATGTTAGAAACCTCTGAGCATAAGGTCCAACATCGACATGAGGAGGAAAAGAATTTTTCTTATTGTCAATGTATAAGGTTTCCTTGGGTTCTATGTCGTCTTTATATTGATGACTTTGATTATCAGAAGATAAAATCATTCTTTCAATAAACTTGACAGCCATATACTCGAAAAAAAAATCTTCATTGATATCAAAAAGTACAGAATAATCAATATTTACATCATTTACAATCTGATTGCTACGCTTCGGATTAATCACTAGTGGACCATCATCCGTCTTCTGCGTAGATTTGCCAAGATTGACAATCAATGGTGGTTCTGGATCATTCGTACAAGAAGTATGCCCTTTGACCTTGATCATAAAAGGTTGAACTTGGCTCTTAGCAGGAACATTTACTGATTCCTCAAATGAAGCTTGAGTTCTCCCTTTGACCTTGATCATCAGAGGTTGATCATTGACAGATTGGGGCTGAATTCGACCTTTGATCTTGATTTTCAAAGGTTGCTCTTCTGGAGGATCTTTATAAATAGACTGATCTTCAGCAGATGATTGATCTTCAGCTATATCTGATATCTCTTTCACATGCTCTTGTTTGTAAAGCCTTGAATCAGAAAAATAGGCTTCGACGCCTTTGAAAGGATTGATATCAGCAAACTCAGTCTTCACAACTCCTTGGGAATCCACATACTTAAAGTATTGATGGAGAGTTGAAGGCACGATGTTATGCTCATGTAACCATGGTCTTCCAAGAAGAATATTGTAGGATACGTCTGAGTTGATAACATAGAAGGTTACCATAGTTCTAAGATCACCAATCTGAATCTTCAGACGAATTTTCCCTAGTGGTTTACTCTTGCCAGAGTTAAAACCCACTATTGTAGTACTAGTGTAAGTCAGATCACTAGTAGGAATCCTTAGAGGTCTTAGCATACTCTGAAAAATTATGCTAGTTGAAGACCCAGGATCAATGTAAATCCTGTCAATTTCAGTGGATCCGATATACCCAGTGTAGCACAGAGGCCTGTCATGCTTGTTATGCTTCAATAGCATGTCTTCTTGTGTGAAGGTAATGTTAGGAATTGCCTCCATCACACTATGACATTGTGGACACGATACTGGTATATTATCTGGACTCTTGAGTTGAGCCAAGCATGAATCTGCTTGAAGTAGAGCTTCACTCAAAGTCTCTCTGCTTTCTTTAGAAAGGCGAAGTAGCTCAAATATAGATAATCTAGCCGGAGTATTGGCTATATGAGCTAGAATATCAAATTTGTAGGGTTTCATCACCACCCCCTGACTGGAAGCAGACTTCAATGGGACGTCAAAGCGTACTGCTTTCTGTTTCCCCTTTTCAACCACAGATGGTTTAGCAGGAACAGGAGAAGATTGAATTGGTGGTGTTTCAACATCCTCTGATTCTTTGGAGGATCCCTCATAATCTTTGTGGTACTCTTTCCCAGATCTTGTACCAACAAAAGTTTCTTCTTCAGACTCAAGAGAAGGAAGTACCATATTACAGGATTTAGTCTTCCCTCCCTTAGCCTTCTTCTTGTAAGGATTGTTATGAGAAACTTCAGAACCCAATCCAACAGTAGAGTTTTGATTTTGAATTTGTAAAGTAGTCGTATTCCATTATCATAATTCAAACCTTCTACCTTTTGAAAGTCATAACCCATCTTTTTCATAAGGAAGACAGATTGTTGACTGTACAAGTGAGTGGGCAGCGGACTTTTAACAGGTAGTTCAACAGAAGGGGAAGAAGAAGAACCTTCTGAAACTATAGGAGAAGGATTCGAGATACGAGGAAAAATCCCTGTAGGAGATTTTTCATAAGCAGCGAAGACTTGTTGTGCTCTGTATAAGGGAACACTATTCATAGCTAGCCACTGCTGATGAGTAAGCTTGAGCTTGGTAGGAGGAGCTAGACTTAGAGGACATATGTTCAGTCCTTTCAGTCTATCTTCTAAAGGAATGCCATCCCATAGATGATCCGAATCGTCAGGATCTGAAATAATATGAGAAATCATGTTGCAGGTTTTGACTTTTTTACCCTTTTTGGATTTTGAAGTTTTACCTTCATTTTCAAATTCAGGTACTAAGTCAGGATGCACCCACATAATTTCACCATTTTTTAATGTGAGAGGCAACAGTCCTTCATTTTCCTCTCTAGCAGGCGGGATATTCACAATCTTTATCGCCGCCTTCGGGATTGGGATAATTCCATCTGGGACTTGCTGTGGAGGAAAATCTCTGAATTGAAGAGAAACTATATTGGTTGTGACCGTATGGTCATCATTGGTTAAAACGATAGCACCACCATTTATCAGCTTTTGGATTTTCTTTTTCAAGACATAGCAAGCACTGGTAGGATGATTAATGTATCTATGATAGATACAATATTTGGGATTGTCAGTCAGATTCACCTCATTAGGCCTCTTTGGCTCCGGGATCTGGAGTTTGCCACTCTTCACCAGACATTAAAATATCCCTGGGATATCACTCTCGTCAAAAGAATATTCTTCTTTTGGCTTAGAAGACTCCTGATTATTCGACGTCGTTTTGCTTTTGGAAAGATTAATCATAAGAGTATCTTTTCCTTTTGCATTATGATTGCCAGAATTATTATCAGGATTACCTTTCTTTCCTTTATCCTCTGAGGCAAAAATCATCCCATGTTCACGAGCCAACCTACCATTGGTCTCGGCAGAAACTGCTGCTATGATAAATGAAGCCCAATCTGTGAATTGGGAACCCGTGAAGACAGCAATGGATGGTCGTAGATTCATCTTGCATGTATCAATTAACGCTGAATCTGGCATACCAGGAGGCATCTTTAGAGTCGCCTGTCAGAAACGTTCAATGAACGTTCGAGTATCTTCTTTCTCCTTTTGTTTGATTTCTATTAAGGAGGACATGTTCATGTCCATACCTCTTTCATAGAAGTGGGAGAGAAATATTGCCTTAAATTCATCAAAAAATGAAATGCAATTATCGGGTAAACTACGATACCAATCGTAAGCTGAACCCGTCAAGCATCCAATGAATACTCGAGTGAGAAGAGCATCATTTTTCTGCAAATGTACAGTCATGATATCAAAGTAATTGATATACTGACTAGGAGAAGCCTTTCCATCAAACAATACCATTGACTGTGGCTTGAATTTCGGTGGAAAGGGTACATCATTCTAATGAGGAGGATAAGGTTGCTTAATCCCTAACCTCTGGAGTTGATCCTTTTGCTTCAAAACTTCAAACTGTGCTTTGAGCTCACGCACTGCTTGAATGGCTTTACTGGTTTACGGAAGCACATTTGATTGAATAGTTGTTGGTTGTATCGTAACCCCCACCGGAGACGGTACATCTTCTGGAATGATGGGATCCGGAGATGCAGAATTTTGGTTAACAGTAGGCTCTTGGATATTCAAAGGTATATCAGCCCCTTGGCTATCTTGAGTTTGTGCTGCTACTGGTACCGGTGTTATTACTGCCGACTGAGCAGTTTGCTGAGTCAATATTATCTGATGCATGCTTTGAACCATGTTAAGCATGTCTTTCAGTGATTGCTCAACGACAGTGAGACGTTGTTCTGTATTAGCAGATGACGTCTCTGGTTCATCTCCAATAGCGTAGGATTCAACCTCTCTTGAAGATATAGAAGGATTAGTATAGAAGTATGAATCGACACTATCAGTTTCGGACTCAAAAGATTGAGTACCCCCAGCTTCTGAATCAAAATTCTTAAATTGTCTTTGTCTTCTTGATCGAGTATTCTGATATACTCCTTCAAAGGAATCAAGAAGTCTGTTGAACTGTTGTTGATCTGGAGTTTGGGACGTATTTCGTCTCGGACGTCGTCCTCTGTTAGTATGAGATGTCATGTTGACTGACACATATGACGGCTCATGTTATTGGTCATCAGCTTGTTGTTGAGGCACATTATAACTCAATCGATCAAAAACTGACCGTTTTGAAGCTGAACAACAACAGTTGATTACAACCTGGTGATACTCACAATGGTGTTTTTCTTGAGGGAATGTCACCGAAGATTGTCTGTTCTTACGCTTTTGCATTAGCAATTCACGTAAATCAGATGGAGTAGAGTGAGTAGTCTTTTTTATTATATTTGGGGTAGCAAAACGTTTAGTCCCTTGTGTATAAAGAAGATTACTGGCTGCATTCGCAGAACCAAACTGTACATTTTTACGTGTTTGGAGTTGTGTGCGTAAATTGTGAGATTTTTGAGCACGAAGGACTCCATCTTCATTGCGTGTAATTTGTAAGTTTGGTACCATGCGTACAGAAGGTTGTTGGTTGAAAACAGAAGTTTTACCGACTATGTTTTTATGCTTCATACGTGCAGGTACATTCACTTTAGATACAGAAGCATCTTTGTGAATTTTATCTACACTGTCACAGACAGGAGATTTACCTTTACGCATAGAGCACAAAACATGAGTATCTACCACGTCACAGACAGGAGATTTTCCTTTACGCGAAGAGCGTAATTTCTGTGTGTATACCACGTCACAGACGGGAGACTTATTCTTACACTCAGAAGCACAAATATTAGAGTCTGTCTCATTACAAATGGGAGACTCGTTCTTATGCATTGAGCGTAAAATTTGGTTTCTACCCACTGGGCGTAAAACTTGGTTCTTACGCAGTGGGCGTGAAAACTGATTATCTTCACCGTCACAGATGGGAGATGAATTACCACACTTAGAGTGCAACACTGAAGTAGGGACTGCCTCGTTATGAACGGGAGCCCCTACGACAGGAGTGGGAAGAATTTTCTTGCCATCAGAAGCAACAGAGAGATCAGAAGCAATTTTGGATTTAGGAATCCAAACTTTTCGTGCTTTGCAAGATTTTTGAACATTGGAGCAGCGAGAACCACCCCCAGTTCGGAGCATCTCTTCATAAGCAGTCTGATCGAAGTGTACAACTAGAGTCTTCTTTGTCGATCCAATCGACACATCATCATATTGAGCAATTGCCTCCTTGTCAAAGGAGAAGGTCGTCCCCAGCAGAGTCGCCATTTTGTTTCACTTAACAAAATGCCTGAAAATTGGCGTTTGAAAATAAAACGAGAAAAAGTACAAGGAGTACAAATTTGATTCTGGGAAAGTATTGCTATGGAAGTCTGATCTGTAAATGATCACTTTATTCCTTGGACCATACGATGATGATGAAGATCACTGCTAGAAGATGAACAGTTGGAAGAACTAAATCACCAGAAAGGTATCGACGCACTTGGGCACTGATGGCGAGGCCGAATACTTTCCTGCTTCGCTTCACTCTGTTCTGAAAGAAAGGTTGAAGAAGAATGCTCTGGAGAATCAAAATCTCTGAATTCTAATCTCTCTGTTTTATCTCCTCCTGTCTCTGTCTCTGTGTTTGTCTTATGAGAAAAATAAGTCTATTTATAGACTTGGCTTCTTGTGCGTAAAAACTCAGCAAAAGTTCCGTCTTTATGCTAATAACTGCCACCCATGACCGAAGTCATCCTCTGCATACGTTGACACGTGTCCCATCATTTCAATAAGAATAGGATGCACGTACACACGTTCTTCGAGATGTGTGGCATGAAAGCCATGTAGGCAAACCATGTTCCAAATTGGTGAAGAAGAATAGGGCGTAAAAATAACCCAAATATACTCTGAGCGTAAAGTAGTAGACTAGGCATAAAAATAGCCCTGACCTGGACTTTTTGCGTAAAGTGGTTGTTAAACAACCTTGAGCGTAAAAGTAGCCCAAATAAACTTTATGCACACGTCAACTTTTGAGCGTAAAAACTCATATAGTCTCCATGCGTAAAAGAAGCCATATTGTGAGCGTAAAATAGCTCAGTCCATATACTAAACGACAACATTGGTCTTTGTGTAAAACAAATCCCTTCGAATTTTGTGATATACGCCGTCAGTAAATCTTCATGTCAGACTTTGCATTAAATGCAAGACTCGACAGCTTCATCCAGCGTAAAGTGGTTAGCTTATCTCTGGCGTAAAACCATTGGCTTGACCCTGGCGTAAACTGATTAGCATGTCTTAGGCGTAAAATAGATCATTTTGAATGAAATGCTCCATCTCTTTGGCTCATTCTATGAAGCACTTTTTACGCTCCTACAGTGATAATCGATAATACATGTGGCTTCGAACGCATATCTTTCATGGACGAATATTTGGGCTACAACCAGATCAAAATGTTCCCCGATGACATAAAACACACATTATTCAGGACTCCGAAAGGGGTTTTCTGCTACACAGTGATGCCCTTTGGTTTGAAGAACGCTGGTGCTACGTACCAACGAGCTATGAGTACCATCTTTCGTCAACATCTACGCAAAACAGTTGAATGCTATGTTGATGATATCGTCGTCAAGAGCCGTCTCAAAGGTAATCACTTATAAGACCTAAAGACAGTCTTCGATCTCATGCGAGCGCAACAACTCAAGATGAACCCCGCTAAATTCTTCCTTGGGGTTTCTAGCAAAAAGTTCTTGGGCTTCATTATCACGGAGAAAGGCATTCATGTCGACCCCGAGAAGACCAAAGCCATCCTTGACATGAACCCTCCGAAAAACCTCCGAGAACTTCGAGGCCTGCAAGGGCGTCTTGCATACATCCGAAGGTTTATAGCAAACCTTTCCAGAAAATATCAACCCTTCACCCAGCTCATGAAGAAGGAAGTCTCCTACGTCTGGACAGAAGAATGCCAGAAACCTTTCGATGATATCAAAGCTTACCTGACGAGCCCGCCAGTCCTGGTGGCACCCGTCGCAGGCAAACCATTTCTTCTCTACGTTCGTACCATGGATCATTCCCTCGGTACTTTGTTGGCTCAGAACAACGATGCAGGCTACGAGCAAGCTATCTACTACCTTAGTAGGACAATGATCGGGGCTGAACACCGGTACAACCCCGTTGAAAAGGAATGTTTGGCTTTGGTGTTCGCCATCTAGAAGACTCGCCATTACGTTTCGGACCAGACAATTCATGCCATCTCTCGAGTCAATCCACTCAGGGTTCTCATGACAAAGCCGGGATCATTAAAATCCCGCTAGCTACATGGGCAATCTTCTTGACACCGTATAACATGGTATTCGTCCCATAAAAAGCCGTCAAGGGCCAAGCTCTAGACGACTTTTTAGCCGTACACCCGATCCCAGAGTCCTCCAGACTCAATGAAGACATCCCGGATGAAGTCCAAGAATCAAACGTCGCCGAAGAAAACTCTGTCTGGCGGGTGTTTTTTGATAGCGCTTCGAAAATAGGCCCCAAAGGCCAAATCATCGCAGGAGTGGGGGTGGTCTTAGTCTCCCCCGATCAGCTGGCCATCCAAAGTGCTTACTCCCTTTCAAAGCCATGCTCTAACAATGTTGCCGAGTACAACGCTCCCATCATGGGACTCCAGTTGGCACAACAACTGGGGGTGGATCATCTGGAAGCTTATGGCGACTCAAAACTCGTCATTAACCAAATCCAAGGACAGTACGAAGTTCGTCATGAAGATCTGGTTCCTTACCATGAAGTTGCATTGAATATTATCTCAACCTTAACTAAGTTCTTCATAAAACATGTACCTCGGCTACAAAACCTGGAGGCTGACGCTCTGGCTGGCCTCGCAGCTTCATTAGCAGCACCCCTCAGGACTCAACACTACGTCACGATAGTTGGTCGAGACTTGGTCTATCCTAAAAATAACCTATGCACACAAATGGCCCATGCCATGACGACAAGTGTTGGTGTTAATGCCCGAGACTGTAGGTTCTCGTTCATCGACTTCGCTGTCTATGGAATTCTCCCAGAAGATTCGAAAGAAGCCGTCTCGGTCAGAAGGCGTTCCCTTCGATTTTATTATGATACGGCTACTAAAATGCTGTACCGACGTTCCTACGATGGACTTCTCCTTCGATGTCTATCCAACGAAGAAGCAGTCGAAGCCCTTCGAGAAGCTCATGACGGAATTTGCGGGGCTCACCAACCCGGGCTTAAGTTGCAGGATCGACTGCAATACATGGGTTACTACTGTCCAACCATGGCAGCTGACGCCGTTGACTATGCTAAAAAGTGCCATGCTTGCCAGCTTCACGTCGACTTTATCCATACACCATCGGAACCACTACATCATACGGTCGCCTCCTGGCCCTTTGAAGCTTGGGGCATGGACATTGTGGGACCTATCACCCCTCCTTCATCGAGGGGATACCGCTTCATCCTAGCCATCACCGACTACTCACTACAACAAAAAGACCTATTAATGACGCTCGACAAGGAGTTTTAATGACAGCTGATACATAAGCGTTATCAAAGTTGAGAAATACCTTTTTTCTATGACGGTTTGGGCTAATTCTGGGCTTTTTATAACGTTTATAAAATAAAACGTCATTAATATTTTAGAGCGGTGGCAAATTTGTAATTCCTTCACTGTATAAAAGCTCAGTGGGAGAGAGAAATTCATTTCTCATTCATTTTCTAACGAGCAGCATCTCTCCTCCTCAAACCTCTTCTCCCCCAATTTTCGACCCTAATAACGTCCGAAAGGAACTACGGGCTGTTCTACCCCAACCAGGAGAACGACTCCCTCCTCTCAATCGCTCGCTACAACGACGAGGATGGAGAGCCGAGAGGGAACGACCACGGCGGTCGGAAAGAGGAAGAGGAGGACGAGGATCGGTAGCCGCCGGCTCGTGCACCACCGGGGAAGAGGCAGCGGCTGGTGGAGGTCAGGAGGGACTGCCCGTACCTCGACACCGTCAATCGGCAGGTGAGCTCTTCTTCGTAGTTTTAGGGTTTTAGGTTTAAATTGGTTCTTTTCTTCCGAGTTGGCGCTAGAATCGATTTTTTTAAGTAGCAAGCAAGCAATCCCTTTTCTTCTCCAACCCTTCCTCCTCCTCCTCCTCCTCCTCCATTCTTTTTCTTTCTTTCATCAATGGAAGATGAAGTGATATAGATAGTACTAGAAGAAGGTGGCAGAGAGTACTACCACTACTCCAACTCTCCACCATCACCAACTCCTTCTTCTTCCTCCATCCACCAATCCCTCCCTCTCCATGTGGCATAACCCTAAAAAAATCCCCATTTCTATCACTTCTCCGTCATCAGTTCCTTCTAAAGGTTGAAACTTTACTAATGGGTTTTGGTTTTTGGCAGTCTTTCGATCATGGGTACTATCTCCTCGTCAAAGCCATTCAAGAACTCAGGCTGAAGAAGGAGGGCCATGTGGTCACTGTTGGGATTGGGGGACCAAGTGGGTCTGGCAAGACCAGGTGATTGATTGATTCTGTGAGCCTTTTTTTGCTGTTTTTGGTTTGTTTTTTGATGTAAAGTTGGTTTCTTGGGTCTCGTATAGCTTGGCGGAGAAGGTTGCGACGGTGTTCGGGTGCGCGGTGATCTCGATGGAGAACTACCGGAGGGGCGGGACGGACGATGGGAATGATTTAGATTCAATTGATTTTGATGCCCTTGTCCGCAATTTGCAGGTTAACCTTAATTGACCATGGATTGTAGGCTATGTTGCATGCACACGAACACAACACGAAACGGAACACCATTGATTTTGGTATGCCCTACTGTATTTTGGAGTGCCTGTATTGTGTTTGATACGTTCCCAATACAATGAAACACGGATATAAAATCGACTTTTACGCTGTCCTTTCTTCCTAGATTATGGATTTCGTTAGGGTAATACTGGGATGTGCTACGGATATGTGATTGTTTCTTGGTATTATGGCTTCATTAACTCAGAATTTGTTGACTATGACTAGAAAATATATTGTTTAAGCAAGTTCTGTAAAAAACAAAGTAGTTTAGTTCATCTTAGTTTGATTAGTACAATATAGTCGTAGGAAAGGTTCTAATATGGTGCAAAAAGGAGCCACTGGAATTCCAGCCCTCGAGGACAAGAATTCCGGACCTCAAGTCTGGAAATTTTTGCCTGATGCTGTTAATTGGTAAAGTTTGGTGCCCCTTTCCGGAACTCCGGTCATTGAGGACAGGAATTCTGGTCGAGGTGTGAGTTGTAAAGGCCTATAAATGCCAGGTGTATTTTTTAGATTCGGATGAGATGAACCCTAATTTCGCCCTCTCTTCTTTCTTCTCCAATTTCCATTTTCTCCATGAATTTGATGAAGGCCAATAGTTGATGTACTTTCGTCTTCCTCTCTTGTGGGAGACTCCATTTTAATAGTTGGGTATGCATACTATTAGAATGATAATGACAACAAGCTGCAACTTCTTTCCCAAAACTTTTTATCTTAAGCCTTTTCCTATGTTTAGCTTTTTTTCAGCTGAATTACCCATGATCATGTCTTTTGCAATACTTCCATTGATTTTTGGTATGCTTTGGATCTGTCTTATTACTGTGTTTTCATTGCTTCTGGATTGTATTGTCCCTGCTTTCACTTAGAACCTGTTGATGTTCAACTCTAAAAAACAGTCAGAGAAAGTTATGTGGAAATGAAGTAGCGAGGTTCTATAGTAGGCTGTACCTCATGATTTTTTGAGTATAATCGTTAAGACTCGTAGGGCGCATTGTCAGAATGAAAATGTTTTTGTTTCCTTTTTAGGAGGGTGGCTTAATATGACCAATTCATGGTAGTTTTGGTTAGTGGGATTGATATGAACCTTGGGAGAACTCATCATAAAAGCTAGCCGCTAAGTCGAGAGAGCCCGAGATTATATCAACCTACCCACATCGAGTTTTCCATATAACCAATGTTTGGTCTATGCCAAGGTTCTTATTCTAGCTATACGTTTCTCCAATATGTCATATCTTGGCCAAACTTATTAGAATCTACTTTGGCATTTAGGTAATTAGTAGTCTGCAAGTCGTATTCCAGTTGGTAGGAGTAATGGCAGTTTCTGTGTCGGTTTTCTATACCCTTGCTGCTTGGTTTATATTTGCTAGGCTATTTTGTCAATTATTGTTATTCCTATTGACTTTAGTATACGTTTTCCTAACTGGCTCATCTTTCTCACCTATAGTACAGTTCACTTTTCCAACTAGTAAAAGAATTTATATTGCTAAGGTACCTGAGGGTTATGAGATTAGGACCTACCTGATAAGCCAATGAAAAATCCACCGCCCAGCTCTGTTGAAGAGGCTGTCATTGGCAATAGAAACGGTATATCATAATTATTTTTTCAATTCTACAAAGGTATTCCTCAGCACCTGGATGCCTTTTGATGAACAATGTTGTCTTGCATGAAGCTAAATGAAACGTAAATGATTGATATTGGGTGATTAGATGACCAATCGTGAGGATAGGGCTAAAAAATGAAGCTTTTATGTGATTAACAATCACATTGATTTTAACCAGTTAAATTAGTTTTTTGTTTATTGAGTTTTGTACTGATTTTTGGAATTTTGTCAGACAGCTAAGTAGGTATCTAGTGTAAGAGTAATGCTCCTGCATCGCGAGCTAGCCTGTTTGTTTAGGAATATGTATTCTGGTTTAGCATTTTCGTAATTTAAATCTAAATTTTTCTTTGTAGATGGACAAACTTGATATATTAGATGAAGTTTGCTTACATGTATTCTACTTTTTAGTATATTTTGTTTATTGATATAATATTCCCTAGAACCACTTAGGTTCTCAACTATACTTCTCTCTTGTACTCTTTTTAGGTTTTTTTTTTTGCTGTTTTATCATCAAATTCCTCATGTAATTAGATCGTTAATGGTTGGTCTATGGACAGTCTCTGAATGGAAGTGCCGCTTACTTTTTTGAACAAAATGAAGCAGAAACAGGAAAGTGAGTGCTTGAATTTATGTTACTTCTCAAGATATTACTGATGTACTTTTCTCAGTAGGTCTTATGTGTCATTTATACTTGGTTCTAACTTGATAACATCTAAATTGTGGATATAGGTGGGGTGAGGATTTGGAACACGAGACCTCCATTTAGTTGGCATTTTAATATCATTCTATTTTTAGCAATTCTCTATTTGCGCCACATGCAGTCAGTCTAATAAGTGATGCTTTCTTAATTATGCATTTTCGATTTTGATTTCTAATATATAAATTTCATGTTAACTTTCTTTAATTTATTGGCTTGGTAAAATCCAGGTTGATTGCTAGGCTCACATTTCAGCGTTGATTACTAAAGTGCTAAGCTGACATTTTTGATTTTTTGCAAAAAGGGTACAACGTGACGCTGAGGTGCATGCAGTCGCTGGTGAGGGTTCAGGCGAGAGTAAGGGATCAGAGGACGAGGCTCTCCCACGACGGCGCCGGCTGCTGCAGCACCAAGTCGTCGCTCAGCTGCGACACTACTTCTCTTTGGGACTCCCGATATCTTCAAGAGATGGCAGAAAGAAGATCCATGGTCAGAATCTACTTAAGTAAATATTTCTAATAATTTGGTTAACAAAAGAGAGATTTATTCCTATTTTTTGGGTACATTCTGTATTTGGATATTCAATGTAATGAAGATGTTGATATGTACTCTATTTTGAGAAATGTAATAAAGATGGTGATATATAATGTTAAGTTTTTGGAATGTAATATATATTGTGCAGTATAGAGCATTATAAATGTGATAATTTGAATAGTATAAAGTGTTATAAATGTGCTGCATTGAGCCTATACATATTATCTATTCATGACGTTTTAAAATTGTTCTGAATTGTGCACTATATATTAACTATTCATAACGCTTTTATAGAAACTATTCATGACGGTTATTTTATGACGCTTTTAAAAAACATTTATAACACCCGTTTTTATAACGGTTGCTGTGGAAAAAAAAGCATCATGGTTCGTCATTAATGACGCTTTTTAGCCGTCATTAAAAGGGTTTTTTGTTGTAGTGACTTCTCCAAATGGGCAGAAGCTGTTCCACTGACGGAAGTGAAAAGCTCTAGGGTGATCAGCTTCATCAAGCATCATGTCATCTACCGTTTCGGGATACCCATAGGATTATCTACGACAATGGTCCACAGTTCATCAGCCATGCTTTTAACAGATTTTGTGACAAGAATCGTATTCAGAACGTGGCATCAACCGCCTACAATCCGGCAGCGAACGGATTGGCCGAGGCTTTTAACAAGACTATCGTCAGACTACTCAAAAAGGTCGTGTCATCCAACAAACACGACTGGGACGAAAAGCTCGACGAATGCCTTTGGGCCTACCGTACAACGGTACGAACTCCGACGGACAACACACCATTCTCCTTAGTCTACGGGAGCGAAGCGGTGCTGCCTCTCGAGATCCAGATACCCTTACTCTGTGTAGCGATCACAAACCAATTGACAGAAGAAGACAATCAGTATCGTCGTCTGCGAGAATTGGAGGTACTTGACGAAAAATGTCTCCTAGTTCAGCAGCGTATTGAACTTTATCAAGCCCGTATATCACAGACTTTCAACAAAAAGGTCAAGCAAAGGACTTTCCAAGTAGGCGACATGGTCCTGGCAAGTCCTGGCAGTCAGGAGGCCGATGATGTTGACTCACAAAACACCAGAAAAGTTTGAGCCCAAGTGGGAGGGACCTTTCATCATAGAGACGATATACTCAAACGGTGCTTACCGCCTCGCCCGACCAAACGGGAACTTGTTCATGATGTCCATCAACGACAAGTTCCTAAAGAAGTACTACTCTTGACATCTTTCAGATATGTACTTCCATCTCTACCCAGCAAGGGAATCAGTGGACCTGATCATCAGAGCTCACATACACCTCCCTTTCACAAAATCTTATGCTTTCGGAACCCAGTTGTTCCGTAGCATTCTATCCTCAGTAGAAGAACAAC
Organism: Iris pallida; assembly: GCA_029216955.1. Taxonomy (NCBI): domain Eukaryota; kingdom Viridiplantae; phylum Streptophyta; class Magnoliopsida; order Asparagales; family Iridaceae; genus Iris; species Iris pallida. Next base: position 23,841,813 of record JANAVB010043419.1, read on the forward strand.
CACGTCCACATTTCCTCTGAGTTGCTCCTCTACACCCTGTAAAGCGGAATCTTACACTACGTCGGATTGTGCTACTTATCATGTTTACCATGTCCATATTACCTCTGAATAAACATCCCGTACAGACAACCCCTGCGTTGCCGTACATCGATCGCAGAACTTTCATGTTCATATTACCTATGAGTAGTTCCGCGTATCCCCCCAGAGTCACTCCTACCACGTCCATAACACCTCTGAGTATGAAGATTCCGTCATTTGAACCCCATATTTGCCACGTCCATATTACCTCTTAGCAAACATGTCGGTCCTCTCAAACTTATTATCTGTACCTAAAAACTAAGGTGCGTAAAAGATAATAGGTACACACAAATCACTAGTTCATGACAGTAAAGATGAACACACCAGAAATTTTTTTATTTTGCATTCAAAAGTAAAGGATTACATCCCCAGCAAAGTTGCCAAAAACAAAAATAAAAAATAAAATAAAAAAGATACTACAATCCCTAAGCATCACTGGGATTGGCAGAAAGCTCTTCGATCCGATGCTTCAAGTCTTCAGCCCGAGTCCCCACAGTCGCCAAGACTCGGCGTTCAGCTTCTTAACGTATCACCTCCACAGCCTCAGAAGTAGTATCATTCTCGTACTTAGCGTCCAACTCTTGCCGCTGGTAGGTCAGAGAAAGAATATGGCGGGTAAAAACTGCTTCTTCCTCCTTGGATGCTACGTGCTCAGCCTGGACTCGCTCAACATCTAGCAAAAGTTGGGCTCGCTGGCCTTCAAGGAGGCGAATCTTGGCAGTGACCTCCGCTATACTAGTATCCAACGAGGCCCGCAGCTCCACCTTCTCCTGCGTGGACTGAGATAGTCTCTCCGCCGCAGCCTCAGCATCGGCCACCTCGCGGTCCCAGATGGCCACCGTGGCCTGATAAGACGACTCAACATTAGCTATCAATTTCTTCTTTTCTGCTTCTATCAGAGCAGAAAAGTCATTCCGCCGAATACTCTGAAGTTCGAAAAGATGCTGGTCGAGCTCAGCCACCGACGCCTCCAGAATCTCAGCCATATGATCATGGCCCCGGTGGGAACGTATCAGACCAATGTAATGGAGCGCCATGGCTTTTACCGTCGTGAAACTCCCGTTCGTATTCAATACCGTCGATACCCCTTTTTGTAGCATCTTGTAGACCGCCTCAACGGCAAACTGCACATATTCATCACGTCTGCCAACACCTGAGGCGTCATAACAGAGGTTGGAGGAGCTATTGTAAAAGACTGTGCATCTGAGGCTGAGGAAGGTCCCCCGACGAGCCACGGAGCCGGAACCTCAATGTCAGTAGGTTCTTTCCCACTGACAGTACGAATTTCGTCGCCAACTGAGGAAGCCAGAGAGGGACGCAATACTGTCCCCCAAGTGGAAGGAGCAGGAGGAGTGTCCTCCATTACAGGGCCCTTACCCTTATCAGAGTCAATGACGGATGGTCCCCCGACATCCGGGTTGATGGTATTATCCCCGACTGGGGCAGGGCGGCTCTCCCTTTCGTTCGAAGCGACAAGGTCCGCCCCTGACAGTTCAACCTCCCTCGGAGTCGGGCTCGGAAAATGAATCTCATCACCCGCATCAGCTCCCCCTACAGGGACGGGTGTAGGGCTCGACAGTGACACCGACCCTACCGCATCAACCCCCACCTCCGAGGCAAGGGTGGGGCTTGGCCACGAGGCCTCGTGTACGACCAGTGCCTCAGCACCACAACCGGAAAGAAGCCCGGCCGACAAATTCTTGCCGGAGATGTCTCCGCTAAACGCGATCTCTCTGGCAGCTGGTTCAACATCTTCCTGCGAGCCATCGTCAGAAGAAGACGAGCTCCATTCTTTCTCCTCGTCTGGAAGGACTTTTTCCATAACTTCCTTTGGGGCCCCGATGCTTTCAGGCACCCCCTTAACGGTTGGTTCTACTCCCGGTCGAGGCTCCACGCCGCCCTCCTGATGGATCGACCGAGAGACCTCAGCAACCTGAGGCGCTAGTACATCTTCAGCTTCCCTTCCAACATAATCTGGAGACACCAAAATCTCCACAGAAGCGACATCATCAGCGCTCCCCTCACTGGGAGATGCTGTAATCGGAGGAATGCGCTCGTCGGAAGAGCTCGCCACCTCCTTCAGTCTGCTAATACCCGGTTTCAAAACCCGAGGTTTCTTCTTCGGCACCTCCTACAAAAAGAGGACATAAGTCACAAAAATCAAAGAATAAACCAGACTATGTGGGACGTCTTTACCTCTGCGGGAGGTAATTCCGTTGGTACTACAGGTGGCACTCACGGAGCTCCTACCTTCGGAGTCGTAGCTTTCCTCGACCTTTTCGGCGCAGACGAACCGGCCTTCGCGTCAGCCCGCCTCTTTCCAGCTGGGGGCTCTTCCTGAGTACCCCCCGTTGATGCTGCTGCAGCAGCCCGATAACCTGCAACCTCTGGTGGACGATATGACCGGGCCACCGCCAGCATGTTTTTCGTTGCCTATAGCTGAGTGCCAACGATGAAACTAGTATCCCTGTCATATTCAGGGAATACAGTATTCATGGCATAATACAGCTTAACAGCCGAATACAAGATCTGCGGCCGAGGGTTGTAAGCTGGCGTAGTGAAGCGAACTCCAGTGCATCCGATGTTGTAATATTGCCAACCCCGGGCTCCATCTAGTAAACTCCCGACAAACCCCAAACTATTACTGTGGTTCCTTAACATTAGCTGGGTGTAACCAAACTGACGTACAAACCGGCTCGACAAATAAGGCTCCAGATAACACTTATTCTTGTTATGGTAGACCAAATGGGAAGGCCGAATACTCTGCAACCAGCGAAACTCCCATGTCGGCAGGGCGATCGTATCCTCACCGGAGTCTTCCAATTCTTGGTCAGCCTCGAAATCTATAAAGACGGGATTGACCTTGGTAATCTCCCACCCCTGAAGATAAGACAAAACCCTCCTACAAACAGGGACACCGGTGTGCAGCCACTTTCTCTTATAGAAGCGACGGATAAAGGCGTCACCTACAACATGATCGTCTTCAGGGCCCGGGCTCATCACATTTGGGTGATGCAGAATCAACCATCCCATCAGATAATGGAACGGTAGCTCAGCTCGGAAAAAGTTGTCGTTCTTGCCCCTCTCATGGACCACATCGTCAACAAAATCTCTCAAACCCCGCAGCAGGTAACACACCATCGCGGGAAGGAGAGCCAGAGGGCGACCAAAAATCAGTTTTACCGCTGGCAAAATGCGATTCCTGCTCACTCGCTCTACAGATCCAGATCCGCCAGAGAACACATATTCCCGGAGCCATATCATCAAGTATGCAGTCAACACTGCCTTGGAAGACATCCGGTGCACGCAATGCCAGAAACAACTGTATACGTTGTCACCACTCTCGTTTGAACGAGGAGTCTTCTCGCCTAGTCGGCTTATTTCGGAGGTTACCTTCGCGTGATTCAGTCCCTGCGGAGTCACAAACCGAGTCTTGGAAGGGTCCGTCAGGTCCTGCTTGAAGACATAATCCCTCCAAGCAGTCACATGGGGCTGTGACCCGCCCTTATCCTTCCGTTGCATCAGATAATGGTGGCTCGCCACCTCCTTGAAAACAGCCATCATCTCTGGGTCCTTGTCTTCCAGACATGGATCTCTTCATTTGTCGGGAAATATTCCTCATACGGCTCTGATTCCCATGGAAGCTTGGACACCTCATACATCTCATGGAGGGCCAATCCCAACTCCCCTACTGGAGTAAAGAAAGTACCAGTCTGGGTGTTGAACATTTCCAGGAGAGCAAGAAACACAGGCCGATTAAGGTCGACACCTGCTTGGGTGGTACGAAGAGCGGCGGTCAGTCCAATCACTTTGAGCTCAGTCTTGAACTTCGACAAAACCCAAAGGGTCAGCTCGTCCCACTTTGACACGTGGTGACACCAGTCCTCAACCCGAAAACCTTCTTTCGGATACATAACCTTCGATGTTAGCATCCGACTTGCAAAGGTCGAAGCACCAAAGGCGAAGGTCTCAGGAGGAACATCACTATAAAGGCTCCCAGGTCGTAAAGTTCGGCAATGGTACAAGGTCCCGGCTCGCGAGGCGGCCAAGTTATCCCTTTGATTCGAAGTAACATCAATACAAAGGGTACCCCCCACTGCCCCTCCTTGAGAAGGAGTAAGTTCCCATGGCATCCTCCTCTTCGAAGCCAAACGGTAGAAAGCCATCAGTGGCAATTGACGCTCAAACTGCCGCATGTACAGGGCCATGTCCCTCGTCGTGAAAAACCAGTCTTCCTTGATCTTCAGTATCTTCGCCTCAGTGGAGGTCAAGCGGTCACCAAACAGAAAGGCAGGCTTCAAGAAAGTCGCATTCTCGGATTCAGCAGATTTTAGTTTGTCGCTCTCCATCATACTTTGGAGAAAAATAGGCGACTGATCCCAGATTTACAACATTCTCTCGGAAGGCTGATTCAGCATGATAGCAGCCTTCGCTGGGGTAATAACCTCATCGTTGAAGTCAACCCCCATTTGGCAAAGGAAAGCATCCAGAAGGACTTCGTTTAGCAAGGGGATAGCCATCGACACTGACACAGCCAAAACAAAAGTCAGGTAACAAGGAAAAATTTAGAGGCTTTAAAAAGACAAAGCATTTGGGGCGTATCAGAAGCTTTGGCGCATAATCAGGGCCTAAACCCATATGCGTCAACAGTGAAGCTTCGGCGCATAATCAGGGCCTAAGCCCATGCGCGTCAGCAGTGAAGCCTTGGCGCATAATCAGGGCCGAAACCTATGCGCGTCAGCGGAATAGCCTCAGCGCATCATCAGGACAGAAGTCCATGTGCGTCAGCAATAAGGAGTTATGGCACAGCAACAGGATGCAACTCATCCATGTGCCCCAAACTCGTCTAAAATATTGGGAACCACAAAGACAGAAGACACCCACCCGTCATCGCTGGCCGAACGTCGGCGGGAGTCACAGTGACAACGGGAGCGTCCTCCTTGTCAAACTCCATCGGCTCCTTACCCTGGCCTCGTCCTCTGCCAGCGCCACTGCGTGGTGTTTTGGGAGCCATCTCTTAAAAGAAGTTAGGGTTTTTTTTGAAAGAAGAACTCTAAAAGAAGGAAGCAAAGAGAGGAAGGACTCTCTCTCCACCAGACGCCTATATATAGGCTTGGGCATACGCGAAAACCGATGAAGGGTGACGTCAGCCATTGCTTTGGGCACTGTGAAAGGATTGCTGTGGATATCCAAAAGATCATCATTAATCTTTTCGTTTATTCCGAAGCGTTATCATTTGCATTTAAAACTGAGAGGAGTGTGCACCTCATCATAGATGCGCGGAGCAATCATGCGCCCCGAACAGTCATGCGCCCCATTGAAGACACCACCATGCTTCTTATTAAAAGTATTCCAAAACTTTAAAAAGTTTCGAAAACTTTGAAAGGGCTCTTGTAGAAGCATGAAAATTTCAAGCGCATCAACTACCCAAGTCAACATACGCCAAAAATATCATAAAACAGTAAAAGAGTAGCAGTATAAATGGGTTTTTTATTTCATAAAAGTCTGTTACATGACTAAAGACTCTTTTTACATAGAAGACTCTTTTTACGAAGAAGAAATCAAAAAAGTCTAAAGCTACGCTTCATCCAGGCGCGTCTCAGCTAGGCGCATCTCTTCAGCGTCTCAGCTAGGCGCATCTCTTCGGCGTATCAGTCAGAAGCATTTCTTCAGCGTCTCAGTCAGGCGCATCATGAAGTCTCAGCATATGCGCTCTACTTCGACCCGATCAATTGCTTCGGCTAATGAAGCAGTTATTGAGCATAACAAGGGTGGGCAACCAACCCTACTCTAGCAGGAGGAAGAGCTCTCCAAAGCCCAAGGAAGATGGGAGCACCACAATTCCGAGCTGTGACTCTTCCAGCATGACGAAGACGAGACTCGAACGTCCCGATCTTTGGATGCAACAGGCACCTTCAGCCTGCATCGGGACCCCACGATCCCGACTTTTGGATGTAACAAACTCTCTCCTTGCTGCTATTTGTAGGCCGACAAATTAAACCCACGCGCCAAGTGGCGGGATCTCCAAATCCTGTGCAATGAATTTGCATTCATGGTGATGAACCTATCCCTTCGAATTCAGCTAGGTCAAAACGGCTATTTAAAGCACTCGAAGAACTCAACAACCGGACTAATGAAGATGCGCCATACAACAGACACGTCGGTCGAATCCCGCGCATCATACAGACGCGCCCATCAGTACCAAGCACCTCATAAGGATGCGCCCCACGCGTCCCTATGCGTCTAGTAGAACGCAGATCAATACGCCCACTCAAAAGCTCATCGCCCGTCAAAAGTATTACATGCTGAAGTCTGAGACGACAGCAGCCATGCCTCGATGACAGAGCGGCAACAGCTTTTGCAAAAAATAAAGTGCCGCTGACGTCAGCGTCATCATTACTTTCCTCTGTCGATTACAAGCCACGTGGCCGACCAACCACTCGCATGTGCCTTCGCAGCCATGCGTCCGAAGATTTGTATGCGTCTGAAAAGCCATGCGCCTCTGACTTACTTCTGATCACAGAAGTCAAGTCGCTGCATGCGCCTCCCCAGCCATGTGACCAAAATATGTTCCTCAAAAGCCATGCACCCATACTGGTTCGTGAATCCTGAAGGTTACGAGCTAAGTCTCCTCATACGCCGGATCCCAGGCACAGCTCATCATATCCTTATCCACCAAATTCGAGATCTTTGAACCAAGGGCATGCGCCACGTGTCCTTTGACTCGGTTCAGTCTACGAAGGGGTGCTAACCACCCAAGATCTCAGCAACCGAAGAATCCTCCCCACTGCCACGTGTCAGCCCACGATTGTAGCAAGAAGGATTCATCCCATAAATCAGGGCGCATCATCCATGTGCCCTCCGCAGTAACCACCACGTGGCGTTCCCACGCGTAGGCACATCCTACATATGCACGCATGAGCAGTCCCAACCTGCTGCCTATGAAAAGAGGGATTATTCCTTCTTCCAGAGAGGACAGACACACACATAACGAGATCATCAGAGTTACAGAGACGCACGTCCACTCACAGAGATCGGAAGAGACACTCAACGTCTTCTTTCCCTCCGCAAGCTTCGGCATCCAGAGCAACCCAGACCTTCAGAGAATCTAAAATCGTCGTCAGATCGTCAACGGAGTCAACGTATTACCACTCGCTCCATCGACACAGTACCCAGATAAAAACAAAAGTATACTCCTATGACTACATCTAAGTCCTACATTGTAACACTGTTCTGTTTGTGATTGAAATTCTAATTCAAAGATTTTAATGGCAAACATATATATAACAAGAGAAAAGTACAAAAAGTGAGAAAGATGGAAAGATAAATAAATTTTGGGACTAACAAAGAATCTACTAGCCGTTTTAAAGGTTATCATGATTAACAATTTGAGGAACTCTAGAAGAGATTTAATTCCTCTATTACTCCTCGTTGTTCGAGGATGGCTCGACGAAGTCCGTCGCGAACCGGAACTTCTTCTTCTTTCCTTCTTCATCTCCGTTTCTCCTTCTACCACCACCACCATGGCCTGTAGCTTTATAACCAAAATATTAAATTGTTAGATAAAACAAAATAAATTACGGAAAGATTACTAAATCAAAATCAAACATAACACATATTCATAGAAAAATATGAGACTAAAGATGAAAATGTTTCAAAAGTAACACCACAATTTTACAACAACTAAGCAGACAAACTAAAATTTGGGATTGTGTCCTCCTTGGATTTAATTTACACAAAGAAGAGATTTGAGAGAACGAGCTTTTATCGGCTTCCTATCCCTCTTCTTCCTCTGAATTTTTCCCTTAATATTATCCACATTGCCGATAGGATTTTCGTCCTTGCCGTCGTCGGTGTCATTATCTAGATCGCCACCAGCTATCGAAGCATCGGTGGTGTCGTCGTCTACATCACCTCCAGTCAAGGACACATTGTGTCCTTCCTTTTCTGGCATATTGTTATATATACGTAGTTGCATAAAATATTAAATTGGATGGACGAAAGAGAAAGTAAATATGAGTTAATTTAGGGTGTTTATTGAAAAAATTGTATTGGAGAATGACCTGCTATAGCAAGTTAACAAGAGGTCAAAAGTCAAAAACAACATTAAATAATGTCTCCTGCGTTATTTAATCTGAATTTAATCTGAACTATTGGATCAACATCCAATGGTTCAGATTTGGAATGTATCGATACATCCCAAAAGGATGGATGTATTGTAGAATTATATATATATATATATATATATATATATATATATATATATATATATATATATATATATATATGGAATGTATCGATACATCCCAAAAGGATGGATGTATTGTAGAATTATATATATATATATATATATATATATATATATATATATATATATATATATATATATATATATATATATATATATATATATATATATATATTTTCACTTATATATATATATATATTATATATATATATATATATATATAAGTGAAAATATATATATATATATATATATATATAAGTGAAAATATATATATATATATATATATATATATATATATATATATATATATATATATATATATATATATATATATATATATATTCTCTTATATATATATATATATATATTTTTATTCTCTTTTATATATATATATATATATATATATATATATATATATATATATATATATATATATATAAGAGAATATATATATATATATATATATATATATATATATATATATATATATATATATATATATATAAGTGAAATGTTTGTTGATAAGTACCATAGTTTTTTGATAAACCGAAAATGGGAGTAATTTTGACTATTGGCAGTGCAGATGAAGAATTTAGAAAAAAGAAACACAAATGGAGGGATAAAACGTGATTAAAAATGGAGCATGAAGAGAGAATATGGTGAAGTGGACCATGTGTTATCTCCAATCGTGTCCCACACTTAAAGTAGAAAGTGAGACGTCATTAAAAAAGAGTTAGCCCTCACTAGGAGAGAGGGGTGAGGCGCCAACTCCATTGGTGTCCACTGGTTTTTTCTTCTTCTGATAAACGATCATTTTTTCGGAATCATGGAGTTGGAAATAGAAGAAAAAAAAATAGGGGAGAAAATTATTCCACCCAAATAAGCAAGTATCTGCTTTTTCATCTTTAAGTATTCAATTTTTCTTCCAATTTCTTGACAATTTCAAAGACGAGAAAGAAAATTTGATAAAAATTGTAATTTACCATAGGAAAAAACTACCAAGGAAATGTTTTTGCCTTAGGTTATATAAAAGGGTAAAAAAAAACAAATTTATTAACACAACTCAACTCAACTCAACTGTGTCTCCATTTTTCACACATCACAACTCAACTCTTTCTCTCTATATTAGAAAACTTGCACGCAACTGAAGAATCATCAGTATCAATCAAGTTGCAGCTGAGCTGTGCAACACCACCGTTTCCATCGTCAGCCTCGACCTTAATCTGAAGAGCACCACCCACTCGACCCCTCCCCGATGGTAGAATTTCCCTTGCTAGCTCCTCAAGGACGAACCAGAATTTTAGTTTACCCCGAATTGAAATTAAAGTATACTAAAAAAAATTTATCACAGAATGTTGAGATTTTATAGTAATAGTATGAATATCGACACTCATTGGTGTTTCTAAAGTGGTAGGTTCATAGTAGATTTGGAATCAAAACATGCTCTTGATGTTTCTTCTCCACTTTCTTTTTAACAGTTTTCAAGTATTAGATTATTTTCAATTTTCAAGTATTTAACAACACTTAGTAAACTACTAAACCGATACTATTAGTTAACAATTTTCAATTTTTAAAATGGTTGCTGCTATTAGCACTCCTAAAATGTCATTCAGCACTCCTCTTTAAAAAATTTAACATTAAAATTACAAATCTATTCCTGCATTAAATATAACATTAATTTTTGCATGTATGGAGGGAGGAGTGTAGGATGACATTTTAGGAGTGCCAATAATGTTAATACAAGAACAAATTTGGAAGTTAAATCGTAAAAAAATTAAAGAGAAGTGTCGAATGACATTTTAGGAGTACTAATAGTAGTACCCTTTTCAAAATTCAGTTTTCAAATATGCAATTTTAATCCATTAGTTAACAGTTTTCAATTCACACACATGAACAAAGATGAAAATTAACAATTGTTTGTTTTTTTCCCTGGAATAAAAACAAAGCACAATTTCAATTCACAAACATAACTAGAATTGAATTGTTTTATTCACAAACATAACTATAATTCCATCTCAAACAATGAAACAATTCCTGTTCTAGAAGAACTAGCAGTTGTGCACGCGTTTTGCATGTATATTTTATACTAATTTATTATATAATAAAAAAATAGGAGATATTTCATAATAAGTTCTTATAATTATTATTATTTTTTGTAATTTACCAACTTTTATTATTATTATTATTTTTTTTTTTTTGAAAACTCAAATATTTGTAATAAATTTTTTTATATAAATTTTCTTCTTTTTTTTGATAGAAAATAAGATATTTGTAAATAATTAGTTTTTATACCATTATATTTTTTATATTAAGCATTTATTATGACAGTGGGTATTAATGATGGTAGTGGACACTAATGATGGTAGTGGGTATTAATTGTATTATAATTATGATTACACGTTCAATTATATTTTATAATTAATCAAATAAGGTAAGTTAAGACCTCGTTTGGTTCACGTAAGGGAAATGAATTCTCTTGTATTTTTCATAGGAATGGAAAACTAGAATTAATGTCACATTTTCTTGTTTGGTAAAACAAAGAAACCATTTAGGAAAGACGATTTGATTTCATTTTCGGTGTTTGGTTGGTGCAGGAAAGGAAAACAAAAATATATCAATGTTCCAATAATATATTATGTGCCTTGATGAAAGAGATCCAAAATACGAGGAGTTAATGATAAAATAAGCAATAACACAGGATTATTTATGTCACAATTTTTTGTAATAAATGTTGGAAAATAAAGATAAAAAATCAATCCCATGCGTCCAGAGAGGAACCCCATATTCCCTCTTTTTTTTCTTGTCAGAAAAATGATTCCAAAGTTTGTGGCTACCGAACAAAGAAAAGGAACAAGTTTTCTTTCGTGGTTCCTTAAATTCGTGAACCAAACGAGGCCTAAGGGTATTTGTGGAATATTGAAAGTTTCATGGTGAAACCTTCCAACTTTTCTTATTATATAATAATAGATAGAATATATTACACCAGTAATTATATTTTTAAATTAATCAAATAAGTAAGTTAAGAATATTTTAGAAATATTGAAAGTTTTACGGTGAACCTTCAAATTTATTATTATATAATAGAATAGATAATGTGTGAATTCGGATACTCTGTCTCTAACAAATTCGGATACTCTGTCTCTAACCAGGGAATAAAAACAAAGTATAATTTTCAATTCATGACATAACAAAGCACATATTTCAACCAATAAAGCACACTCTAGAAGACAAGGAGGCTCCCAGTTATCAACCAACAAAGCACGAACATAAAAAAGTATAGTTTTCATCAAACAACACTAAAATTATAGAAGAATAGCAAACTACGAATATGAAATGGGAGGCTCACTGTCAGTCATTTGGATGTTGGGTGGCCGAGGAGGCGGCTGGTGTTGGAGTCCAATCTAGATTTGATAATAGTATATTTATAGAGTCCAAATCTAATTAAATATTTAATTTAATTTAATTTGGATGTCCATATTTAGTGCTGGACTATTTTAGATATAATAGAATTCTTATTTGATGGTTTCATATTTAAAAGATCATATTATAATCTAAAATAGGATATTGATGGGCTATTTTATGTGTAGTAGGATTCTTATTTGAGAACTTCCTATTTAAGAAATTCTATTATGACCTAAAATAGGTTTTTCTCATCCTATATATATGGGGTGAGGGTGGAGGCACAAAGCACAGCACAAAAGTGGAGATTCGAGGTGCTCGTCCACAGAAAATCTAAGAAAAAGTTTCGCACTTTGCTCTTAGGACTTCGTCATCCAAGACAGAAGAAAGAATAGATCGAATCGAGGGGTCATCAACTTCGGTTAGGGAGATTGCTACGGGTTGGTGAGCGATTTCAATTGTAATCTTTCTTTTCTTCTTGAGTGTGGTGAGGGGGTTGAACCTATTAGGACAAAGGGTTCAACATTAGTTTTTGTCAATCTTATAATTTCATCTCAGTTATAGAGATTGGAATTTATCCAGGTGACATAGTCATCGCCATATACTTGTCTTTATCTGTGCTTGGTGTCCGTTAGACGGGGATTGGTTATTTCAGGTGGGTTAGCCTAAGTTTTCGCTGCGGCAACGTCTCAGACACGGTATCGGAGCGCAGGAGAGCGTATCCGATTTCCAACATCTGGTATCAGAGCTTTGGAGGTTCTGGCAACCATGTCTACGGAGCAGATGAACACTCGTATGATCACCCTCACAGGAAAAAACTGGACGATTTGGAAACCAAGGATGGAGGATCTACTCTAGAGCAAGAACTTGTATGGTCCGTTGGAGGACGACAACGTAAAGCCAACGGACAAAGTTGTTGAAGACTGGAAACGACTGGATCGAAAGGCCGTTGGATTCATCCGTCAATGGTTGGATGATTCGGTGTTTCACCACGTGTCCATGGAGAGTTCAGCAAAAACATTGTGGGAGAAGCTGCATTCATTGTACGAAAGGAAGACGGCTGACAACAAGGCGTTTCTTATTCGCCAACTCGTCAACTCGAAGTACACGGAGGGTGCCCAGTGGCACAACACCTGAACGAGATTCAGGGTATCATCAATCAGCTGTCTGCGATGAAGATGGTGATTGATGATGAGCTTCAGGCCCTACTGCTCTTGAGTTCTCTGCCGGAATGCTGGGAGACGTTGGTGGTGTCGGTGAGCAACTTCACGCCTGATGGAGTTGTCACGATAGAGGCAGTCAAAAGTAGCTTGTTGAATGAGGAGGTCCGACGCAAGCAAGTGGAATCGTCGCAGGAGTTCGCTCTGGTGACTTCCTACGGGAAGGGAAGACCCAATTCACAGGCAAGGACAGGGGGAGTTCTCAGAATCTTACGATTGTGGACTGCAAGGAGGGCTGCTATCACTGTGGCGAAAGGGGTTATATCAAGAGAAACTATATGAAGCTCAAAGCTGAGAAGGAAAAAGGCAAGGACGATCAGGAGGATCTTACAGTAATGGAAGATATCATCATCGCAGCAACCGACGAAGAGGAACCTTGTGGCATGTGTCATGACGGCGACTGGGTCATGGACATGGGGGAGTCGTATCACGCCACTCCACATAGGAGGATCTTCACGTCATACCGCGGTGGCAGGTTTGGACATGTGAAGATGGGTGACAAGGGGACGGCTGCAGTTGTAGGCATCGGTAATGTGCACTTGACAACGGAGCTTGGTGAGAAGCTCGTTCTCAAGGGTGTGCGACATGTACCGAATTTGCGCTACAACTTGATTTCAGTAGGGAGGATGGTAGATGATGGCTGTCGCAGTCTATTTGGGGACAAAGATTGGATGCTTGCGAAGGGTTCCCAACAGCTGGCTCGGGGAGATTTGTGTGTGGCATGTACAGGCTCAAGCCGCTGAGCTGTACAGGTAGGCCACAGACACCGGATGGAGGCTCGAGGGGTGCTCGATAGGGGGTAGATCATCGAGAACTTGCTGAGGAGGGCTTCTAGGTGCTTTGAGGGACACGGAGGATTCAGTTCGTCGAGACAAAGCGACTGGTGGTGAGTCAAAGATTGAGGGTCAGTCTGTCGGTCCCATGATAGCTGGTCGGTCTCCAGGTGGGGGTTGCTCTAGGGATCCGGTTTTGGCGATAGGTGGTTTGCCAAAGCTTCACGGAGCGACATCGGTTTCAGTAGTTTGAAGCCAGGAAGGAGATAAAGGTTTGCATCAAACTTAATCTGAGGCGTGAGCATCATCATTCACACAGTTTAGGGGGAGCTGTGGGTCATCGATGGCATGCACAGTGCGTGATGTTCTGTTCGAGGACGCATGTGTATGGGGAACTTTAAGTTCCGACACGAAGGTGGGCATGTTCAGGAGTTCGAATCTCAGGAGGACCGTACCGTCTGCTTGGTTGGGCCAGCCAAGGATGAAGAAGCTCGTCGGAACGTTAACACTTTCCGGTGGAAGACAGAAGTCGGAGACAGGCAGCCGAGACTTGCGGTGAGGCTGATCGTTAGAGACTTCGGTCTTGATCGTGTTTTTGATATCGACAGGATCCCAGTAGTGCAAGAGGTGCTACGCATGGCAGCTAGCGTCGACGTGACGGTTAAGGAGCTCGAGACGAAGGAAGATGCAAAGCAGCTTGGGGGATCGGAGATCAGTGGCATGGGAGAGCATGAACTCTTTCGCATGACGACAGGCGTGGAGTCCAGTTGAGGAACCATGGGGTCAACACCCTCTTATCAGACTGGAGGGAGAGATTGTTGGAGTCCAGTCTGGATTTGGTAATAGCATATTTATGGAGTCCAAATCTGATTAAATATTTGATTTAATTTGATTTGGATGTCCATAATTAGTGCTGGGCTATTTTAGATATAATAGGATTCTTATTTGATGGTTTCATATTTAAGAGATCCTATTATAATCTAAAATAGGATGTTGATGGGCTATTTTTGGTGTCACGATCCGATCCCAAATTATTGGGTCGAACCGGATCATGCCCAGCCTGCACCGTTGTGAGACGGCGGGAGTAAGCTGTTCTATATGCAGGTATTCACAACAACATCTAAACATTTGTCACAACTCGAATATACGAAAATTTAAAAAAAAATATTCAACAATTGAAAAGTACAACTGGAAATGAAAGTACTAAAATAAAGTACTGAATTCAAATCAACAAACTCTAATACAATAAAACTAGATAACTGAAAAGTAACTAGCTAGGCGGTCGGCTCATCAGCCTCTGGTTCTGCGTCCTCCAAGGGGAACTCCGACAACACCACATGATACAATACCGGGTCATAGTAGCTATTGTACAATAGCTCAGCATCCTCAATGTCACCTAAAAATGTTGGTCTCCAGTCAGGAGGGAGCAAGTACGAATATGTACCTCACATTTCAAATAATAATGGAAAAGTGCAGGCTAAACAGTTGAAACAATACTTTCCAGCAATTTAACAATTCAATACTTGAAACAATGTGATTTGAATATGTAACGTCTATGACCGGCTTGGGTTGTACAATAGCATCCTAGCGACGCGATACGACTTATCCCCGTGTGTAAGAGGGGTAAGCTCGCACAATAACAATATGCAATATGAGGGGTATTGGTCATAAACGCTACACTATTCCTCCAATATCCCCACAATCAATATTTGAACCCTAGGAGAGGGTTCCGTGTAGCAATATGGTTTAAACATGCAACTTGACAATTACTAATTAAAATGCAAGAAAATATAACCGTAACTTGCCTCTGTTTAATGACAGGAATATGATGTCGGTACCGAGGAGGAAGTCAAGTACGTCCTCAAAACCCTACAATTGAGAACCTTGACTTAGAACCATAATGAAACCATTCTAGATGTGCTAGTTACAATCTCTAGAAGCAGACCCTAGTCAGGTTTTAACTTTATTTAATTAACTACCGAAACATGCCTAACGTCGCAAGCTACGTTGGTTATCGTTTACTTGGTTAAACCGGTTAATTCAGTTAATTGGGAAAAATAGCGATTTATAGGTTAACTTGTCAAAACTTTGTATTTTATAATATATATATAAAACTAGACTTTTCTTTAAATGAAGAAAAAATATGAATTGCTAAATTACCAGATTATTTATTGTGAGAAAACTTATTAATTTTCTTTATAAAATATATATCCATTTTATATTCTACACGTTTAACGGCGAATCAACATTCCAGAAAAATAAGAAAAAGCTACGCTACACAATACATGGTCACAGAAAAATAAAAGAAAACTGGGCTTATGCCCTTACAAATTTTTACATAAATTAATTAATCCTAAGGCGAGCTATGAGTGCCGCGAACGATCCAAACAGTAGGCCAAGGCCCTGTACCATAAATACTAAATGCAGTACCAGTTCTAAAATAAATTATAATTAAATTAAAAATTAAAAAGTCTCAGACTTGGTCGTGCAATCTCATGTTGCGGCTTACGCCTCAACGTACAGGTGACCCTGTATCGTTTGCGTTTCGCCGAGGCTCATTCGACCGATATGGTCGTTGCCTAACTGGTGGTACAAAATCCATAAAATCCAAAAACCAACAAAATCTAATCTATAAATCATTTTGCAAAGACCAGTTTTCTTTGGAAAATAGGTTTTATTCAAATTGCTAATTTTTATAAGAAAATCCCTTTTTAAAATATTTTCGAAAAATTTGGGAAGCATCTCCTCTGTAATTGAGACAACCCAATCCTGGGAGGATGCCAACCACAACACAATTTAAATATCCCCAAACTAGGGATAACTCACAGCATAAAATTCTAAACCAGGAATAACCACCACAATCTAATATTTCCAGTCCAGAAAACTATAGCACAAAAATATGTATATATATCAAAATAGAAATACGCCGCTATGTAGCAATAACCGCGTATCACCAAAGCAACGTAAACAAAATACCGAATCCCAAAATGGGATCGGGACCGCGTCATCATAGACTAGTTACGGGGAGGGACACAGGGACACGAAATTATACCTCAAATGCTCGGCTAGAGCTCTCAGATGTAAAAATAGAGGAAAAAATCAGCGTGGACAGTGGGATTAGCTCGGGACAGCACGTACGGGAACGCGGACAGTGCACGGACAGCGCAAAGGAGCCACGAAACAGCAGATCGGGGCCCGGGGTGGACCGATCAGCGGTACGGAAGACCGCGGGCGCGAGGTTGCGGGCGGAACAGCGACGGGACACGTACACGGACATGCGGGGATGCGTGTACATACGAGGAAAGGCTCACACGGACACATGGAGCCGAGATATGCGGGATACGTGGGGCTGGCCACGCGGCTGCTGGCGGCAGCGAGGGCCGACGCAGGGGCTGGCACGGTAGCCAGGGGAGCACCGAAGGGGCTGACGCGACGCTGGAGGGGGTCGCTGCGCGCTGGTGGAGCGGCCGGGGGTGGCCGCGGCCTGCTGGTCGACGGCGGAGTCGGCCGCGTGGGGGTCGTTGGCCTGAGATGCTGGCCGGGCGGACGGATCGGAGGTGGGCGCGGCCTCGGGGACGGCCGAGCGGGGTTGCGGACGGCGGAGGCCGCTGGAGTCGGCCGAGCACGGGGAATTGGGGAAAAGGGGAGTGAGAGAGAGATGGTGGTTTGGGAATGATGGGAAAGAGAAGGAAAGAGTGGGAATGTATATTGAAGGGTGGTTGGAGAATAAGAGGAAGGAGAAGGAGATTTGTGGAGGAGAGGATGCTGAGGAGGAGGTGTCGAGAGCGGTTGTCCGGGTTTGGACGAAAAAGTCATCCGAGAGAGAGAGGGGGGGGGGGGGGTTTACTAAGTCTGGATAGTTTAGGAAATAGGATTTTATGTGTTTTTTTATTTTTATATACATCAAATAACATATTGGTATATTAAATCCAAATCAATTAAAATGTTCAGAGGATGGATCGAAAAACGGGATTCGGGTTCAGCTCGGGGTCGGACCCCGGACACGGGATCGGGACTGGCAAACAATCAAAGATCCAATAATCATTTTTTAAAAAATAGAATTTTTCTAACTGACTAATAATAATAATAATAATAAGACTAAAATTCTAGCTGGGAGTCTAGGACTATGCTGACAAAACAAAATCTGACAATTAACCAAAAAATGCAACAATTCTAATTATCCAAAAATTCCAGAAAAACTAGGTTGCGGGTTTTACAACCTTCCCTCCTTAGAAAATTTTGTTCTCAAAATTTCAAAGATAAGGGCCAGGGTACAATCCAAAATTACCTAGTTTTGATCAAAAATGGAATTTAAATCATCAGGCACGATCAGATTCTAGGCATGATCACTAAGTACAATGATAAAACATAGGCACGATCAGAATTATCTAGATATAATCTGAAGTAGAGTTAGAATATTGTTTTGATCAAAATTATTTTAGGCATGTGTAAAACCTAGGTATGGTTAAAATATAATCAAATGATCATAAAATAGAGAAAAAATCAAATGAAGTCTCGTGAAACAGATAACGAAAGAGGCGAACATCAACAATTTATTTGAGAAGACATAAAATAATGGAATCTTCTGAGATGAGGGACTAGAAATTCCAAATTAAATTGGAATGGGGTATAAGGGTTTGTGACTCAGGAAAGATAAAAAAAGTTGTACGATGGTAGGATAGCAAAGGTGATTAGAATAATATAACTATGATAAGAATGTAATCGAATAAGGTATTTCCATTGAGAAATAAGTGATGATCAAAGGGAATAGAAAGAATATCGTATTACTATTTCAATGGTCAGAAGATAAGATATGCAGGAAAAAGACTTACAAGATAGCTAAATTATTAATACCAAGCAAAACCAATCTCTAACTAGCTGAACTTTCGGTATCTACAAAACTAAGATATCTGTCAAGGTATTAAAACTAAATATATATATGGAATCATAAATCACCTAAATCAATTTTTCATCCATTGTTGTATGCCAAAGGTCTTATCTCAATTCCTCTCTGCTTATTCCTTCTCTAGAACCTATCATTTCATTGCTCGTGTTATTCCTTCCATGGCTATATCCGTCCCTCCTAGGTATTAGTAGTAATCTAACCATAAAAGTTGATCATCGTTAAATGTTTCTTTACTTGATCATTATATGTTTATATATATTATCCAAATTCACTTCCTCCATGGGAGAACATTACCAAATCATATACTTTCCTCGCTAACTCTACCTACGTCTTCCTTTATCTTCCATAACTCTTCCTTTAAGCATAAAATTCAAAATCGTCAAATACCATCATTTTTGAATGAGGTTTAGACGCTAGCGAGCACTACTAACGATTTTATTCCAAATAAGTCACAAGCTAGATATACCACTCCCTCAAGGCTAGCTTACTCAAGGTATTCTTCTACCTTTTCTACCCTAGCTATCTAATATTAATCCCAAGGATCCCTTACAAGGAATGAGATAAGGAACAATCTATGTTTCCCCAACTATATACATATGGCCATCCACAAGATGTATATCAACTATTTAATATATAAAGCTAACCACAACTATCTACAGCTTCCAAAATATGTAACTAAAAAAAAATAATAATAATAAATAAATAAATGAATAAATAAATATAAAAATATATATGCAATGTACTAAGGTTGAAACAGGAAAGAGATTGAGCCAATAGAGATTGATATGGTCCTAATAAGTTCTAGGAAAAAGAATCAAGTACAATTTTATAGAAAATCTATCCTTTCTGGCTGTGATAAGATATTTCTGAAAATGGAAAGCCGCTATAAATATAAATCCTCTAATCGGACAACAGTCAGAATAATTTGATGGTGCAGAAAAGACAAACATATTATGGATATAGTCTTAATAATATTCGAAAACCCAAATATATCCGAAGTCACTTTGCCTCAAATTCATGCCTCGCCAGAGTGCACCTGACTGCAGTGAAATTTTGGCTCCATAATTTGAATAGTAATAGGTTTTCGAGTAGTGTATCAACTTTATCCATTTTATGGCTGAACAATATAGGAGACAAATCTGATCCATTTAGGACGTAGTCTCAATAATATCCAAAAAATCTATCAACACCAGAATCACTTCAACTTAGAGTCTATGCCCCGCCAGTGCGCAAGTGGCTGCAGTATACTCGCAGTTTCTATAATTCAAATAGATGGTTGTGACGCATATGTGCGAAGCCATATTAGGTTACTGAATATTTTCTTAACTTTGTCCATGGAAATTTCAAAGGAATAATTCAACAATTTAAAAAGTTTTTCAATGACTAAAGGAAATTCAATATTAGGATGGAATCGATTCTCTGACCGTTCGTGCTTCATGATACTCAAGCATTGAGTTTAAAAGCTTTCTAGGCCTTGAATTGATCAAGAAGTTGCCTAGGGAGAGTAAGGTTTCGAGTTGAGTAGAGAAAATCAATAAATAAAAATATTTTCGGTACTTGGAATAACTTAGGAAATATCAATCCTTATTGGAATTATTTTTTTTTTGAAAAATAGTTCCCTTGGGAGATATGTGAACCAGCTAAGTTGAACTAATTCTTTGGTAACAATTAACCTTGGGCTTTATGGTTCCAAAAGAATTCGATTCAAAATTGGTTCTGAGAAAGTCAATTGGAAATAAGGTCAAGAGAAATGGTTGGATACACTAGTCGTAGAAATACTTTGGGTAGATAAGAGTTTATTAGGTTTGCTATAGAAGAATTTGAAACTCTAAATAGTGATTGGATCTAGATTCCAAATAAAGATAGAGGAGTAAGATTTGATCAACAAATGGAGAAGTTGGAAATAGGTTTGCTAAAGAAGGAGATTGAAAAAAAAAAAAAATCTAATCTTAGTCCCAAAAAACGGCGAAAGAGTATGGATCCTAAAGTATGCTAGAATCTGATAAAGATATGGAAGAAAATAATCCCGAAAGCCATGGAACACTAAAATATACCAAAAATCTAGAAAATAAAATAGGCAGTAAAACATACCATCAAACGATCGTCCTAATCTAGATAAGGTTTAGGTACAAACGTAAGCAAGGTAACCTATAAAACTATAAGCAAGCCAAAATATTTTAAAATAAATAATTTCGGCCATATATTATAACATGGTGAATATAGTAGACTCTCTGTTCACCATATATATATATATATATATATATATATATATATATATATATATATATATATATATATATATATATATATATATATATATAATATCTAGGTATTCCAAATTCTATTCTTCCAATTCTTAATCACCAATATATCCTTGATAAATACCACCTTACATACATTCTCATTAAGAATATAATTTTCAAAATTGAATCGTATGGGAGACATGACTTTGGGAAAGATATTGGCCAGAAAAAGTGTAATCAAGGGTAATATGTTATGCTTCGGTAGGGTATCATCTAGTTCTAATCAATAATTCTAGGTATCATAATTAGCTCTTCTGGTCCTGGTCTGGTTCGAGCAGCCTCCCGCTGCTCAATCTACTACTGCGATTCTCTTGTCATGTTTTCTTGCGTCATGCATAGAAAACAAGATCTTGCTAGTACCGACTGATAGGCATAGGTCAGGTTGTCTTCATAGTCTGGCAAGTTTAGGGGCAAACGTAAACAAGGTAACCTACCGTTTTATAAGCAAGCAAAAATAGTTACTTATATATAGATAATTCGGTCCTATGTTGTGATAAATCAATATTCTAGTGTTCTAATTGTTTCTAGATATGTTCACTTTAAGTTGTTGATCGACCTGCATGGGCCACCACTAAAAACTTGTCACGACCCAATCACAAATTATTGGGTCGAACCGGATCATGCCCAGCCTGTACCGTTGTGAGACGGCGGCAGTAAGCTGTTCTATATGCAGGTATTCACAACAACATCTAAACATTTTTTACAACTCGAATATACGAAAATTTTAAAAAAACTTTTTATTCAACAATTGAAAAGTACAACTGGAAATGAAAGTACTAAAATAAAGTACTGAATTCAAATCAACAAACTCCAATACAATAAAACTAGATAACTGAAAAGTAACTAGCTAGACGGTCGGCTCATCAGCCTCTGGTTCTGCGTCCTCCAAGGGGAACTCCGATAACACCACATGATACAATACCGGGTCATAGTAGCTATTGTACAATAGCTCAGCATCCTCAATGTCACCTAAAAATATTGGTCTCCAGTCAGGAGGGAGCAAGTACGAATATGTACCTCGCATTTCAAATAATAATGGAAAAGTGCAGGCTAAACAGTTGAAACAATACTTTCCAGCAATTTAACAATTCAATACTTGAAACAATGTGATTTGAATATGTAACGTCTATGACCGGCTTGGGTTGTATAATAGCATCCTAGCGACGCGATACGGCTTATCCCCGTGTGTAAGAGGGGTAAGCTCGCACAATAACAATATACAATATGAGGGGTATTGGTCATAAACGCTACACTATTCCTCCAATATCTCCACAATCAATATCAATCAATATTTGAACCCTAGGAGAGGGTTCCGTGTAGCAATGTGGTTTAAACATGCAACTTGACAATTACTAATTAAAATGCAAGAAAATATAACCGTAACTTGCCTCTGTTTAATGACAGGAATATGATGTCGGTACCGAGGAGGAAGTCAAGTACGTCCTCAAAACCCTACAGTTGAGAACCTTGACTTAGAACCATAATGAAACCATTCTAGGTGTGCTAGTTACAATCTCTAGAAGCAGACCTTAGTAAGGTTTTAACTTTATTTAATTAACTACCGAAACATACCTAACGTCGCAAGCTACGTTGGTTATCGTTTACTTCGTTAAACTGGTTAATTCAGTTAATTGGGAAAAATAGCGATTTATAGGTTAACTTGTCAAAACTTTGTATTTTATAATATATATATAAAACTAGACTTTTCTTTAAATGAGGAAAAAATATGAATTGCTAAATTACCAGATTATTTATTGTGAGAAAACTTATTAATTTTCTTTATAAAATATATATCCATTTTATATTCTACGCGTTTAACGGCGAATCAATATTCCTGAAAAATAAGGAAAAGCTATGCTACACAATACATGGTCACAGAGAAATGAAGAAAAAACTGGGCTTATGCCCTTACAAATTTTTACATAAATTAATTAATTCTAAGGCGAGCTCCGAGTGCCGCGAATGGTCCAAACAGTAGACCGAGGCCCTGCACCATAAATACTAAATGCAGTACCAGTTCTAAAATAAATTATAATTAAATCAAAAATTAAAGAGTCTCAGACTTGGTCGTACAATCTCATGTTGCGGCTTACGCCTCGACGTACAGGTGACCCTGTATCGTTTGCGTTTTGCCGAGGCTCATTCGACCGATATGGTCGTCGCCTAACTGGTGGTACAAAATTCATAAAATCCAAAAACGAACAAAATCCAATCTATAAATTATTTTGCAAAGACCGATTTTCTTTGGAAAATAGGTTTTATTCAAATTGCTAATATTTATAAGAAAATTCCTTTTTAAAATATTTTCTGAAAATTTTGCAGCATCTCCTCTGTAATTGAGACAACCCAATCCTGAGAGGATGCCAACCACAACACAATTTAAATATCCCCAAACTAGGGATAACTCACAGCATAAAATTCTAAACCAGGAATAACCACCACAATCCAATATTTCCAGTCCAGAAAACTATAGCACAAAAATATGTATATATATCAAAATAGAAATACGCCGCTACGTAGCAATAACCGCGTATCACCAAAGCAACGTAAACAAAATACCGAATCCCGAAATGGGATCGGGACCGCGTCATCACAGACTAGTAACGGGGAGGGACACAGGGACACAAAATTATACCTCAAATGCTCGGCTAGAGCTCTCAGATGTAAAAATAGAGGAAAGAATCAGCGCAGACAGCGGGATTAGCTCGGGACAGCACGTACGGGAATACGGACAGTATGTAGCTCCCCTTCCCGGAATTTTGAAATATTTTTATTTTATTTATTTTGACTTAAATGGTAATTTTAGATTTTTTATAAATAATTATTTAGTTAATTATTACGGTAGATGATTTTAGCCATAGAGGAGTTTTGGAGTACAGCCGACTAGGAATCATGGCACAGATAGTGCAGTGGCGTGCTTTGACTAGTGTATTAGCCATGCCAAGGAAGGTCGAGCCATAGTGATGTCCTAACTAAGAAAACCAGGCCAAGTTGCGACTTAACCCTATAGAACGTTTTAGTTATTTATTAATTGTAATATTGACCTGCATGAGACTACTTGTATCGATTTAGCCCGAGCTGGGCCCGAACCGAATCCAAGCCTTCGTAGGTATGTAGTGAGATCAAATACACCCATGTAGACATATTTCAAGTAGATGCAATGCCTGGTATTGGTATATTAAATTTTGTTATTATTATTATCTTTATTGGGATTATTATTTAATATTATTATTCTATTGGTTATATTATTCTATTATCAAATAAATATTATATATGTGTGAATGTGAACGTATGTATATATAAATATATATTATATATGTGTATGTATAGAAGATACGTGTATACGTGTATATAGACAAATATATATATGTATGCATGTATATAGAAGAATATATATATATAGAGATATGTAGATATATATAAATATAGAGATATGTAGATATATATATAAATATATATACATTATACGTATATATGTGTATACATATATATATATATATATATATATATATATATATATATATATATATATAAATATATATATATATATATATATATATATATATATATATATATATATATATATATATATATATATATATATATATATATATATATATATATATATATATATATATTGTACGTTTGTGTATAGATATACGTATATATAAATAGATATATGTAGGTATATACATGTTTGGATATTTAATGTGTTATTTGATTGCTTGGAATAATGGTTGTTGTAGAGAGATAAATATATATATAGAGGACAAATATATAGATATAGATATAAATATGTGTGTAAGTATGTATAAATTCTAAATATATATATGTGCGTGTATGTGTATGTATGTATATATAAATATAAATATATGTTGTATATGTGTATTTATGTATTTATATATAAATATATTATATATACATATGTGTGTATATATATAAGTATATATACATATAAATATACATAGGTATTTTAACTAATTATGTGTGTATAAATAAATACACTATATATATAATAGAAGCCACAAGGCCAGCAGCTAGCTGCAGCCTGCCCACCCGATTTAGCCAAGCTTCCAAAGCCTGGCCCAAAACTCCCCCCAAACCCCAGCCATAAGCAAACCCACACCCAGCCCAGGCCAATAGAATTGGCAGCCCGAGCAAATCAGCTCCTTAGCAAACGCGCGAGTGGATATATATAATTGCGAACATAGGATCGAGGAACCCTAAAACTCGAGCAAAACTCGACGCCACCACCACCCACCGACCCTGGCGACCAACCCTGCCGCCACGCGAGCGCCGGAGCCGGCCGCGCGCGCTGCGAACGACTGTAACGGGACAGAGCAGCGGCAGCAGTACACGACGCAACGTCAACTTCGCAGGTATCCCACGCTCTCATCTCGTCATGGTTTCTCGAACCAATTGGTTCGATAGGAAGACAACATATACGACTCCCTATCCCTTCAAATAGTTTGAATTTAGGTACCCCAGGTTGCCCGATATAGAGACACGAACATTGACGAAAAACTGATCCAAATCAGAACAGTTTTCTAGTCGAAACCCTCATGTTTCGAAATGGATTCTGATCAACCAGTTAGGAATTTTAGAAAACTATTTGAAGACACTTTTTGACAACATATAAGGCTTCAAATCCTTTCTTACGGAATTTGAAATCATCGACTGAGCGTCGAGAAATCGAATCCCAAAGTTTTCCAAAATCTGTTTTCAAAACTAGAAAATTCATCCACACGACGTGCGTCACGCCAATCCGGACGACGTGGCCGCGTATCGAAAGGATCGAAAGCTGTGTAACGGCTTTGTGGTCGTGTGGGCTTTGACGGAATTCAAATTGGTCGCATGTGCGCGACTAATTTGATGCGTATCCATCGAAATTCACCGTATCGTACACTTTGCAAATTCTCCAATTACTTTGTGCACACTCGTCAGATCGAGACAAAACTTATGCCAATAGAACCGTATCGTTTTTCTGGTCCTGTATGCCAAGTTTGGTCCAATTCTGAGGCAGTTGAATCGAACGTCGTTTTACGGGCCCCACGGTCCCACTCAACGGGCGATTTTGTGCACGGCCCGTCGGAATCCAACTCTGGACATACGGTTGGTTCGTATCAGAAAACCGGATCCGTAGACATATAGTTTGACGACTTTAGAGATCGTTGACTCTGGCACGCTTTTCGGTGCAAAGCGGGTCCAACGGCGGACATCGTTTTGGCCCGAAATTATTGTTTTGTCCCTGTGTCCAGAATTGGGCTTAAGGACAGGCAATCCTAGCTAATTTGACTATTATGAGAATATTGGTGATGTTTATTTCATCTTCCGGGGACTGTTGTACGGGTTTTGACTATTGTGGCACATTGAGTGGTTCAGATTGTCGGTTTCACCAGCAGAGGACCACAGGCGAGTACAGTTTATTGTCTGCATTTCGATATTGATTTTTACTATATTTCATTGATTAGTCATTGGTTATGTGATTTCTATACTCTATTATAAATTATTGAGTCGGGAATGAGAAGTACCAAGGATGTGTGATCCGACCGTAGACCTCGTTTACTTTTATGCAGTAGCTCTCGTAGATATTGTTTACTTTTATGCAGTAGATCTCGTAGACATTATTTACTTTTATACAGTAGATCTCGTAGACATTGTTTACTTTTATGCAGTAGATCTCGTAGACATTGTTTACTTTTATGCAGTAGATCTCGTAGACCTTGTTTACTTTTATGCAGTAGATCTCGTAGACCTCGTTTACTTTTATGCAGTAGATCTCGTAGACCTCGTTTACTTTTTTGCAAGTAGATATCATAGACAGTGTTTATCTTTCATGCAAGTAGATCTCGTAGACCGTGCGGTGTAGTGTCCCAGACTGATCACATATCAAAGGTACTTCTAACAGTTGGGGAAAGTATTTTGTGTCTATTTATTGATATTGGTTTTCTGTATTTATTGTTTATTTTCAAAACTCATGATTGATGTCTAACCTTTATTTATAGTCATTTTTTTATTTGAAATTGCATTCAGTGAATTGTGCTCGTACCATTCCTGACTGAAAACCAACATTTTCAGGTTAGTCGTGGATTCACTTAGCTTAGGGAGTGACGAGAATATTTGCAGACAAAGCCTAGAGACTAGCTAGATAGTTGAGTAGTAGTCATTCATTTATTTGTACAAGTTTATATTTTCTACAAATGTAAAACTTGTGATCTTGTGAGATTAATTAATTTTATGAATGAGCATTATTTATGATTTGGATCTTCATGGCCGTGATAGCGTTCTACCGCCGACACTGCGGCGTAGGCTGGCTTGGACACGTCTCATATTCGTTTAAAAAAACGGGTACGGGTCGTGACAAGTTTTTGTGGTGGCCCATGCAGGTCCGATTTCACAAATGATTGTGAACTCGTGATGGTACGTTAGTCGTACTATTGCGAGCCTGCGACTAGAAAATACTCATTCACAATTAGGATTAAAATAATTTAGGAGAATAACTAAGAATAGGAGTCCCTTGTTCAAGTTGACCCTTGGGTAGTTAAGGTTATTAGATAGGCCATGCAATTTAGATAACTTGCTAGATCCCTATAGGTACACTATACTTTTGATATAACAATGTGATCCAATGTAGATATACTAATTGCTTGGTATGTAAGGCTTGCCTAGAATTAAGGCGTTAATTTTGATAAACTGTTTAATTTTCTTTTGCCCTATTAGATATAAACATCATTCCATGAGTTAGAATTGCATGTTTAAATTCTCTTTTTGTTGTAAAGATTTAGTTTATAATTTCTGATTCTGTAATTCGTGTGCGAATCTCGAAGTAGATTGATTTGAGATTTTCCCTCAACCATAGAAATGCACATGAAATAGATACTAGAATGTTTGTATTTCTTTCGTCTTTAATTATCTTCTCCATGTCAAGTCTGTTATTTAAATGTATTGACTGATATGGCAAATACCTACACTCTATTTCAGTCAACTTATTTGAATCTCTAGAAGCTCATGGATTTTACGGTTATAGTTAGAGGAATATTAGTTAACCCATAAAGTTTAGACAGCAGCACACTGTCGTCAATTATTTGAGAGTGGAGAATGTGGGTTCACTGCAGCCAGCAGCGCACTGGCGAGGCACAACCTACAGAATTGAAATCATCCCGACAAACCATAGTATATGAAACATTGCTAAAGCTAGGTTCTCGATTGACCTCTTTTAGATCTTAGATACCCTTGTGCTAATATAGAGTAGAGTACCTGGTAGCATATCATCCCTGAATCACGGAACCAAGAGTTTACCGCAGCCTGATTATACGGGAGAGGCATAATCCTCGGTAAAGTGACTTCAGACGTGATTACAAGTTTAGGATATTATAGCGGATAGGAAAGTGCTATGTATACCCTCTAAGATCCAAGGCCAATACTAGTAGAAGTTCCGTAGCATGCCTCCCCATCTCGCATTATATGGTCATTGTGATCTATCGACGAGATAATTGACTAACACTAATAGGTTTACTTAGAATATAGAATTTCGTAGTCCAAAAACCATTAGTCGACCGAGGCCTTATAGATAGGACGATAATGAGATGACTGTATAGGCAAGGACACCAAGTAAGGATTTCATTCTCTCAAAACTCGAATTACTTACTCCTCCTTCCAAAAATCCCGCATGCTTGAATTTTGACTATTTTTGACCAACGCTGCTATTACAGCCTAGCTTTACAAGCTTACTCTTTTATCGAGCTTGATTCGAGACATATGTTATTGGGGACGCCCGCTAACATATTGTCTAATCAGAATCATTGTATCACGGTCTGATCAACCATGATGCATTTGGTTCGCTTTTCATCAAATTACACTACGTGGATTGAGATGTAGATATCTCTAGGATCTCATCCGCGACAGCTTGACAATTTCTCTTGAATTATACATTCGCCCTTGAATCATGTAATTGTGTTCCATGACATCTCTCTTGAACTATTTATTATTTTCGTCTTCACTGATTGGAAAGACGAAAGCTCGCAGTTGATAGATAGAGATAGAGTATCCCCATGGCTATAATAGTGATATACACCAGTGTAGCTACCATCGGCCAGCCCTGTGACTGGAATCTTGCCTTAAGTTACTCGTCCTCCTCTCAACCCTCTAACCTCATTATTTCTAAAACCCTGCCCTAGCTTCAAAGGTGGGTAGACTGTAAGCCTCTAAAATTTTGGGATATACAAGGATTACCGATTGACTAGAATAAATTCCACTAGGATGATAGTTAGTGCCCCATGGACTCCCACTTTCCCTTTAGATCATTTGTGTCCCCGACCGTGTCATTAATATTCGGAGCACGGGACCAGCTGTTACCTTCCAACAAATTTCACATACAAACTCTAGACGAGCCCACCTTCATCTAGGTATATCATGTCCCACTCAAATACGTCCCCTTGTACTCTATTTTTATGATACGACTTTCAGGATAAAAGGCCTAGCTATAACCTTTACCATAGTACCGGTATACTTTTCAACCTCCATTAGAGCCTTTACCACGACCCCATTCCTTCGACCCAATATATGGTTGTGATCTACTCGAAGCCTATTATGCACATGCCACTAGTGTGCCATCCAATTGAGGCCCCATGTGCTACTTTAACACAAAGGTCACTGTAGGCACTTTTTGAGCTTTAGGGACCTAGCTAACCAACTGGACGGGCAACTAGCTCAATCCTTTGAATAGAAACCTATTCCAAGACACCCTAATCTAGTAGGGATAGTTTTATCATTGAGATCTTGTCTAGTCCATATAGATTGAAACCAAAATGTTCATCTAACCAACGACTGATGTCCAAATAGAGAACCCATTAGGACCACAATCTTGATTTCTCAAATCCCGTTCCGTTAGGGAACCTTGTTTGAATTAGAATTATGAGAATGAGACTTCTGTATTGCATGGATTGCAAAACCCCTAAAGAACGAAGAGTTCTTCGATTTAGCAGTGACTAGACTAGAGTAGCCCAAACTAGCAAATAGGTCAACGGTTCGTAAACACTCTTTTAGCTGTATCATTGGATACTCTCTACCGTTCTTGAAATTTTATATTTGCTCTTGGTTATTCTTCGTTATCTTCTATTCCTTCCTGTTTCGGAGAGACGAATGGCCATGCTTACTAGAATTTAGCGATACTTCTTAGCTACTTGTGTAATCTGTTGCCTGTTAAATCTAGGGTTGCTAGATAGTTAAGAAAAGCTTAAAGGTGCCTTATGCAGTAGATATCTATTGGTAGGATTGTTAGCAACTAGTTAGGAGATTATATGATTTTAGTTTTGAGGAGTAGTGTGACCAAAGGTGGGTAGAAGTCCTCAAGGATTCGTAGTTACGAAATGGCTAGGAAGAAGATATAAATAGTTCTGAGAAATAAAAATTCGAGGATATTGCGGCAATAGTGGTTTTATTTTTATATTTTAAATTTTAGGCATGGTTATGAGTTAGAATTTTGAAGACGAAATTATTTTAAGGTGGGTAGATTTGTAGCTCCCCTTCCCGGAATTTTGAAATATTTTTATTTTATTTATTTTGACTTAAATGGTAATTTTAGATTTTTTATAAATAATTATTTAGTTAATTATTACGGTAGATGACTTTAGCCATAGAGGAGTTTTGGAGTACAGCCGACTAGGAATCATGGCACAGATAGTGCAGTGGCGTGCTTTGACTAGTGTATTAGCCATGCCAAGGAAGGTCGAGCCATAGAGATGTCCTAACTAAGAAAACCAGACCAAGTTGCGACTTAACCCTATAGAGCGTTTTAGTTATTTATTAATTGTAATATTGACCTGTATGAGACTACTTGTATCGATTTAGCCCGAGCTGGGCCCGAACCGAATCCAAGCCTTCGTAGATATGTAGTGAGATCAAATACACCCATGTAGACATATTTCAAGTAGATGCAATGCCTGGTATTGGTATATTAAATTTCGTTATTATTATTATCTTTATTGGGATTATTATTTAATATTATTATTCTATTGGTTATATTATTCTATTATCAAATAAATATTATATATGTGTGAATGTGAACGTATGTATATATAAATATATATTATATATGTGTATGTATAGAAGATACATGTATACGTGTATATAGACAAATATATATATGTATGCATGTATATAGAAGAATATATATATAGAGAGATATGTAGATATATATAAATATATATACATTATACGTATATATATATATATATATATATATATATATATATATATATATATATATATATATATATATATATATATATATATATATATTGTACGTGTGTGTATAGATATACGTATATATAAATAGATATATGTAGGTATATACATGTTTGGATATTTAATGTGTTATTTGATTGCTTGGAATAATGGTTGTTGTAGAGAGATAAATATATATATAGAGGACAAATATATAGATATAGATATAAATATGTGTGTAAGTATGTATAAATTCTAAATATATATATGTGCGTGTATGTGTATGTATGTATATATAAATATAAATATATGTTGTATATGTGTATTTATGTATTTATATATAAATATATATTATATATACATATGTGTGTATATATATAAGTATATATACATATAAATATACATAGGTATTTTAACTAATTATGTGTGTATATATAAATACACTATATATATAATAGAAGCCACAAGGCCAGCAGCTAGCTGCAGCCTACCCACCCGATTTAGTCAAGCTTCCAAAGCCTGGCCCAAAACTCCCCCCAAACCCCAGCCATAAGCAAACCCACACCCAGCCCAGGCCAATGGAATTGGCAGCCCGAACAAATCAGCTCCTTAGCAAACGCGCGAGTGGATATATATAATTGCGAACATAGGATCGAGGAACCCTAAAACTCGAGCAAAACTCGACGCCACCACCACCCACCGACCCTGGCGACCAACCCCGCCGCCGTGCGAGCGTCGGAGCCGGCCGCGCGTGCGCGAACGACTGTAACGGGACAGAGCAGCGGCAGCAGTACACGACGCAACGTCAACTTCGCAGGTATCCCACGCTCTCATCTCGTCATGGTTTCTCGAACCAATTGGTTCGATAGGAAGACAACATATACGACTCCCTATCCCTTCAAATAGTTTGAATTTAGGTACCCCAAGTTGCCCGATATAGCGACACGAACATTGACGAAAAACTGATCCAAATCAGAACAGTTTTCTAGTCGAAACCCTCATGTTTCGAAATGGATTCTGATCAACCAGATAGGAATTTTAGAAAACTATTTGAAGACACTTTTTGACAACATATAAGGCTTCAAATCCCTTCTTACAAAATTTGAAATCATCGACTGAGCGTCGAGAAATCGAATCCTAAAGTTTTCCAAAAATCTGTTTTCAAAACTAGAAAATTCATCCACACCACGTGCGTCAAGCCAATCCGGACGACGTGGTCGCGTACCGAAAGGATCGAAAGCTGTGTAACAGCTTTGTGGTCGTGTGGGCTTTGACGGAATTCAAATTGGTCGCGTGTGCGCGACGAATTTGATGCGTATCCGTCGAAATTCACCGTATCGTATACTTTGCAAATTCTCTAATTACTTTGTGCACGCTCATCAGATCGAGACAAAACTTACGCCAACAGAACCGTATCATTTTTTTGGTCCTGTATGCCAAGTTTGGTCCAATTCTGAGGCAGTTGAATCGAACGTCGTTTTGTGGGCCCCACGGTCCCACTCAACGGGCGATTTTGTGCACGACCCGCCGGAATCCAACTCTGGACATACGGTTGGGTTCGTATCAGAAAACCGGATCCGTAGACATATAGTTTGATGACTTTAGAGATCGTTGACTCTGGCATACTTTTCGGTGCAAAGCGGATCCAACGGCGGACATCGTTTTGGCCCGAAATTATCGTTTTATCCCTGTGTCCAGAATTGGACTTAAGGACAGGCTATCCTAGCTAATTTGACTATTATGAGAACATTGGTGATGTTTATTTCAGCTTTCGGGGACTGTTGTACGAGTTTTGACTATTGTGGCACATTGAGTGGTTCAGATTGTCAGTTTCACCAGCAGAGGACCACAGGCGAGTACAGTTTATTGTCTGCATTTTGATATTGATTTTTACTATATTTCATTGATTAGTCATTGGTTATGTGATTTCTATACTCTATTATAAATTATTGAGTCGGGAATGAGAAGTACCAAGGATGTGTGATCCGACCGTAGACCTCGTTTACTTTTATGCAGTAGCTCTCGTAGACATTGTTTACTTTTATGCAGTAGATCTCGTAGACATTATTTACTTTTATGCAGTAGATCTCGTAGACATTGTTTACTTTTATGCAGTAGATCTCGTAGACATTGTTTACTTTTATGCAGTAGATCTCGTAGACCTCGTTTACTTTTATGCAGTAGTTCTCGTAGACCTCGTTTACTTTTATGCAGTAGATCTCGTAGACCTCGTTTACTTTTCTGCAAGTAGATCTCGTAGACAGTATTTATCTTTCATGCAAGTAGATCTCGTAGACCGTGCGGTGTAGTGTCCCAGACTGATCACATATCAAAGGTACTTCTAACAGTTGGGAAAAGTATTTTGTGTCTATTTATTGATATTGGTTTTTCGTATTTATTGTTTATTTTCAAAACTCATGATTGATGTCTAACCTTTGTTTTATAGTCATTTTTTTATTTGAAATTGCATTCAGTGAATTGTGCTCGTACCCTTCCTGACTGGAAACCAACATTTTCAGGTTAGCCGTGGATTCACTTAGCTTGGGGAGTGACGAGAATATTTGCAGACAAAGCCTAGAGACTAGCTAGATAGTTGAGTAGTAGTCATTCATTTATTTGTACAAGTTTATATTTTCTACAAATGTAAAACTTGTGATCTTGTGAGATTAATTAATTTTGTGAATGAGCATTATTTGTGATTTGGATCTTCATAGCCGTGACAGCGTTCTACCGCCGACACTGTGGCGTAGGCTGGCTTGGACACGTCTCATATCCGTTTAAAAAAAAACGGGTACGGGTCGTGACACAGTACACGGACAGCGCACAGGAGTCGCGAAACAGCAGATCGGGGCCCATGGTGGACCGATCAACGGTACGGAAGACCGCGGGCGCGAGGTCGCGGGCGGAACATCGACGGGACACGTACACGGACATGCGGGGACGCGTGTACGTACGAGAAAAGGTGCATACGGACACATGGAGCTGGGAGATGCGGGATGCGTGGGGCTGGCCACGCGGCTGCTGGCGGCAGCAAGGGCCGGCGCAGGGGCTGGCACGGCAGCCAGGGGAGCGCCGAAGGGGCTGAAGTGATGCGGGGGGGAGGGGGCTGGTCGTTGCGCGCTGGTGGAGCGGCCGGGGGTGGCCACGGCCTGCTGGTCGACGGCGGAGTCGGGCACGTGGGGGTCGTCGGCCTGAGATGCTGGCCGGTCGGGCGGATCAGAGGTGGGTGCGACCTCGAGGATGGCCGAGCGGGGTTACGGAAGGCGGAGGCCTCCGGAGTCGGCCTGGCACGGAGAATTGGAGGAAAAGGGAGTGAGAGAGAGCTGGTGGTTTGGGAATGATGAGAAAGAGAAGAAAAGAGTGGGAATGTATATTGAAGGGTGGTTGGAGAATAAAAGGAAGGTGAAGGAGATTTATGGAGGTGAGGATGCTGAGAAGGAGTTGTAGGAAGCGGTTGTCCGGGTTTGGTGGAAAAAGTTATCCGAGAGCGAGAGAGGGGGTTTACTAAGTCTGGATAGTTTAGGAAATAGGATTTTATATTTTTTTTATATACCAAATAACATATTGGTATATTAAATCCAAATCAATAAAAATGTTCAGGGGATGGATCGAAAAATGGGATTCGGGTTCAGCTCGGGGTCGGACCCCGGACACTGGATCGGGACTGGCAAACAATCAAAGATCCAATAATCATTTTTAAAAAATAAAATTTTCCTAACTGACTAATAATAATAATAATAAGACTAAAATTCTAGCTGGGAGTCTAGGACTATGCTGACAAAACAAAATCTGACAATTAACCAAAAAATACAACAATTCCAATTATACAAAAATTCCAGAAAAACCAGGTTGCGGGTTTTACATTAGGTGTTGTAGGATTCTTATTTGAGGGCTTCCTATTTAAGAAATCCTATTATGACCTAAAATAGGTTTTTCTCATCCTATATATATGAGGTGAGGGTGGAGGCACAAAGCACAGCACAAAAGTGGAGATTCGAGGTGCTCGTCCACAGAAAATCTAAGAGAAAGTTTCTCACTTTGCTCTTAAGACTTTGCCATCCAAGACAGAAGAAAGAATAGATCTAATCGAGGGGTCGTCAACTTCGGTTAGGGAGATTGCTACGGGTTGGTGAGCAATTTCAATTGTAATCTATTTTTTCTTCTTGAGTGTGGTGAGGGGGTTGAACCTATTAGGACAAAGGGTTCAACATTAGTTTTTGTCAATCTTATAATTTCATCTGAGTTATAGAGATTGGGATTTGTTCAGGTGATGTAGTCACCGCCATACACTTGTTTTTATCTGTGCTTGGTGTCCGTTAGACGAGAGTTGGTTATTTCAGGTGGATTAGCCTAAGTTTCCGCTGCGGCAACGTCTCAGACACGGTATCGGAGCACAGAAAGGCATATCCGATTTCCAACATCTGGAACTGGGAGTCTGGAGCCCGTAGGACTAGAGTCAAGAGCTTCATCGAGTGCTCCTGACGGCAAATTCGCAGCCAACTGGTGCGGATCTGAATGGTGTCTCTGGACCTCTGGTTCGGATCTGAGTATAAGAAGACAATCTTTTGGGTTGCCAGCCCACCCCAGCCCACCAATAGATCCACCCCACCCTTAAGCTCCTCGGTCGACCTCTCTCTTCCTCATCTCGTCGAGAACGAAGTGCACGCAATTAAGCGTTCGACATGAATGTTCCCGTACGTACGTATTCGCTTAGCACGTACGGTCGGGCTGGAGCCGGAGAAGCTGAGGGTGATGAGGGGCTCGAGAGGAGGGGCTCTTCGGATTCGCGTCGGGGCTGACTGTGGTGCTGCACAGCGTAGCTGCAGCTTGATATGTCCTGATGATTCTTCGTCTGCATGCAATTTTTCTAATATATGTGGAAAGGACTTAATTTGGGCAGAGGTATAATTTTAGATTTTCGATCTATTTAAATTTTATTAGAGAATATCTAAGATATTGTGATCTATATTGTGTTAGTTTTACTAGGGTAACAACATCCACAGCATGAGTAGTTTGAAGTACTATATTTCTACTTTAGTCAAAATTTATAGTACTTGGGGATGTGGAGACTGCAGTATACTTTTACCTATATTTAAAATCTGTTAGCAAGTCAAGTGGCTCTTTAAATTTGAAACTTGTCATAACTCGAGTAATCCAACCAAACCCACCAAGAGAAAAAATGTAAGAAAAAAATATAAAAGAAAAAGAGGGAGGGGAAAGAGTAGGTTAATTTGGAGTATGGATTTGGTATATTATTTCACTACAACCGATATGGGATATGATAGCGTGCGCTGAACGTTGTAGAATGCATATCATAGCATATTCTGTCCACTATAAATGCCTCCGCTATAATAACCCCACGTACAAGAACGCTATAAAGTTATAGCGTTCACGAACGCTATTCATGGATTATAACGTTCATTGACGCTATAGACGATGTATAGCGTTTTGAAACGCTATATGATAGTTATAGCACTTAGAAACGCTATAGAACTTTAATAGCATTCATGAACGCTATTAATATATTGTAGCGTTCATGAACGCTATAGACATGTTATAGCACTCACAAACGCTATATAGTTTACATAGCCTTTACGAACGCTATAGTTCATTAATAACATTTGTTAACGCTATAAATGTGTTATGGCGTTCCTGAATGCTGTTTATTTTTAATTGCATTCCTGTATGTTATTGTTTGTTAATAGCATTTCGATATATACCTGCTTTTTATAGCATTTCTTTCCTGCTATTATATGTGCAACAATAGCATGTCAGAATGCTATTGCAGAGTCAAAATTCTGTATTTAAAATTTTGCAGAATGCAGCACATCAGAATACTATTGCAGATAATGCCACAGTTACACAAAATGCAGGTATTCAAAAATTTAAATGCGAATCAATCACAGAATGAATTTTGAACATAAGTAAATTCATTAATTTCACTGTCTAATATATGTAGAACAACGAAGTAGTACCAAACATATGTCCAAAAATTAAACATTAACAGTGTAGTCAGCTACATATATCCCAAAATGTTGACTATCTAACATTTAGCTCCCTTCGAGCCTATCCACAACCAAAACTCCTCAGAAAGCATCATCTTCCTTCATCCAACCTACACAAAAATAGGGAGGAAATCATTAGTGTAAAGAAAAAACCATCTCGAGCCGATCCAGACAATTGACGAAAAGTAAATTATTGGGATAGGAAAAGTGATGCCTTACCAGTGCACTAATTGAGTCTTATGTGTTTATATATTTTATTGTAATTGTAAGTGTTCTCAACTCTTCTTCTCATTTTTTGACTGAAAGCTTGAAAGGATTAATAAGTTCCAACTGAGTGCGTGCATTTTTTTCATATAGATGAAGCTGATATCGCTAAATGTGGTCTATACTAAAGACTTATCAGTACAGACCAAAGCTTTCAGTTTCCCATATCTGTTGTGTAGTAGAAAATAGGTTTTCTGTAGGTAAAGTTCAGTCGGGTATTATATGCAGATATTTACTCTCCAATGTGCATCAGATCAGACGCTCTAGTGTTCAGTAAACAGTAGATTATAAGTTCAGATTATTGAAGAAGTGTGCAGATAAGTAGAAATTAGTATCAAAGTGTGTGTAGGAATAGTTTTTATTTTACATCTGTGTAATAGAATGTAAAAACAGTGAGTAAAACATAGGGGTGCATGAATTAAAGTATAGTGTGTAGGAATTTAGTATAGCATTTAGAGGTACTGCATTATAGACGTACCTAGTCTTCAAACGACATAATGTGGTCTGTTGGCCAAGCCGTGGTACTTCCAATAATTTCCTCTATTGTGTCGTTACCAAAACATGGCCTAAACAACAGAGCTTTGGGTTGTATCACTATATTTACCCAAACACGGGATACACCTTGTCCAAGAGGATAACTGTGAACCGGCACATTCAGATCATCGGTGATCCATCATCCAATAGCAACAACTTCGTTCTTATTTCCCGTCCAATCGAGTAACTTATATTTTTGGTCCTTTGACAGATGATGATGTGACTACAACAAGCTCAAAAATATTAAATATCATTCGAGTTACAATACTTCTATTTGTTATTAGAGATATATTACCTGTGGAGTAGATGGAGATTTTGAAATGACCTTTACTTCAAAATCATTCTCGTCACCACTGTTGTTCTCCTCCTCTTTAGTGTTCTCATCATCACTGCTGCCCTTATTGTTCTCCTCCTCCTCTTTAGTGTTCTCGTCGTTCTTCTCATTGGTCATCTTATTTTGATCCTAATGAGGAAAACAGTTACATGTAATTACCAAAAAGAAAAATATAGATTTGTTACAAGTGGTCATTCTTGATGACTTACCTGACTTTTCATTAATGTACCAAGTAGTTGAGTTTGTTGTTTAATTAACTTTGATATGGAGTTGATTTGTGTAATGCCCCAGAACCAGAATAGTAGAGAGCGGGGGCGTACATAGCCAGCTACGTATATTGAAGTGCAACCCACCTCGCTATACGGTCACGGCTGCCTAGATACATGAGGGTTTAACTACAAGCCAACAGTCTCCTTTGGTCATGAACAAGCCTATTGTCTCAATCTCAAGCAAGCAATTAATAGTAACAAGATGTCAGAGCACCAAATATACAATAGTAAGGCGTCCCATACATTACATATTCGGATGATCATGAAGCTAGTCGTACAAAATATGAGGACTAGCAAGAGTTTAGTCATACATGATCAATCCTAGGATTTGTCAATCATGTTACAGCCCGTAGGCAGACAGTAAATAAAGGTGCAATTCGAGCTAATAAGTGCTCGTCGGCTAAACGCCTCAAAAGAATATATTTACAATAAAGTGGGAGGACAAAAAGAAACCCACTCGTTGCCAGGGTTACGCCTGGTGGTCACCATCTGGCTGGAAGACAGGTGGATCCTCTGGTGCTGCTCCGATATCTGGCCACAAAAAACCAGCTGGGTCAGACCCCAGAAAGAGTAAGTGCCACAAAGTAGGCTTCACTTAGGAACTAAAATCAGCAAATCATAATAGAATATTAAAGATAATAAATAAGGAACTGATAATAATAGAGATAACAACAGTAAACTGAGTACGAGGAAACCATTCAAGAAGCCAGGTCACAATCCTTAAACCAAACAAGGACCAGGGTTGCAGCCTTTCACCTGAATAGAAACCCGTCTCAAATACTATTGGTACAGTGAAGACAATAAACGAAGAGAGGACACAGAACTGCTCCGGGAGCCAGGTTACAACCCTTAAACCAAACAAGGACCGGGGTTGTAACCCTTCGCCTGAACAGAACTGGATTGATCTTTATTGCTAAGGCCAGTATAAATAATCATGGTGTTAAGGTAAGGTAAAACATGACGAACATGGCATGGGATTGTAATAAGACAATAAACCAAGAG
The DNA here is from genome assembly GCA_029216955.1 of Iris pallida. Classification (NCBI taxonomy): domain Eukaryota; kingdom Viridiplantae; phylum Streptophyta; class Magnoliopsida; order Asparagales; family Iridaceae; genus Iris; species Iris pallida. The sequence continues at coordinate 23,881,372 of JANAVB010043419.1, forward strand.
AGGACACAGAACTGCTCCGGGAGCCAGGTTACAATCCTTAAACCAAACAAGGACCGGGGTTGTAACCCTTCGCCTGAACAGAACTGGACCCCCGATCGTTATTGTTAAGGCAAGCATCAATAATCATGTCTTGTTACAATCTTGCACAGGACCAGGATAAGACTAAGCTAGAATAAACTCCATCCAATCAATCACGGCCAATCAAGAGTACGGCTTGATACTTTTAACTAACTAGTGTTATCACAGGCCTAGTTACTAGCAAGATGCAATGAGATTATCCCAACAGCCACCAGCCCTGCAGACCATCCGGTTATCCAGGTCGAATGCCCGTTTATGAAGAATGCAACACGTGACTGTGTGCTGAAAATGTGCCCTACACGTTGGTAGGCTACTAGTCTACTGAATGCGCCCAGATAACGGGATTGCCTGTAGCTGGGAATCTCTTCATGTCTACTGAATTATTCTAGTTTAGTCAATTACTGTAAGTATCCCTGACCGTTGTACTCAGGGATTCCTATCCTAGACATGATGCAAGACAGTACTGGTTTATTTGTACAAACACAATCGCCTACGATGTCCATGTCATTCATACTGCTCATGTCAGGATAGCTATCGTAACAGCCTGTCGTGATATATCAGGTCAGGTTTATTAGTCAAGAGTGCGCCACGGCAGGCCGCTATCGTGTTCAGAAATTATGCCAAAATTTACATGACATAGACATAAATAAGACCTTTTAATAATAATAATAATAATAATAATAGAGTACAAGACTGTGGAAGGGCCATGCGGCTGAGAGAATAGAGCTTATGCGGCCAAGAGATCAGATCCCATGCGGCTCGGGATTCAGAAGTCCATGCGGCTGGAGGAGGACAGGGTCTTATGTGAATGAGCAATAGGGCGAGTCCATACGGCTGGGGAGAGCAGGGCGCATGCGGCTGGAAAGGCACGATCCCATGCGGCTAACTCAAGTGGAGTCTCGTGCGGCTGAGCAAGGGAACAATTCATGCGGCTGGGAAAGGAGTGATCCCATGCGGCTGAGACGAAAGGTCTTATGCGGCTGGGGGAGCAAGGTCTTATGCGGCTGGAAAGGAATCAGTCTATGCGGCTAGGTAGGGCAGGGGAGCATGCTGCGGGATGAAAACAGGACTCATACGGCTCGGGGGTGTCAACCCTATGCGGCTGAGAATGAAGGCGGCTTATACGGCTAGAGATGCAAGTGCTCATGCGGCTACGGACATGCAAGTGCTTATGCGGCTGAGTTCAAGTGGGATCTCATGCGGCTGAGAATTGCCAAGTCTTATGCGGCTGCATTGAGTTGTCTTCATGCGGCTGAAAGGTTAATACGCCATGCAGCTAAGTGAAGTCAAGGCCATATGCGGCTGGAAAGAGACTTGCCGCATGAACGTTCATGCGGTCAAGTACTTCATGCGGCTGAAAGACTGTGCTTCTTCTCCACTGATCCGAGAAGAAAAGCCATGAAATCCATGGCTTCAAAGCTTCATAAACCCTTCATCCAAAGTCGGAATTCAGACTTCCATAGGTCAAAATGGGGCAGAACGAAATGCTCTACAACATGGAACCATCAAAACTTAGAAATAACAATATTAAGTAGATCAAAATGCAAGAAATCTAAAAATATTATAAACTTAAATCTACACAAATTGAGCCATGGAAATTAGAAATGCTAAGTACTAAAGTGTGTTAGAATCTCGAGAGGAAGAGAATGGAACAATAAAAACAAAGTTCCTCCATGAAGCAAGCTACACTTGCCTAAGCTCTCTCTCTCTCTTTCTCTCTCTTCCTGGTGGTTGAAGAAGTAATGGTGGAGAAGAAGAAGAGTAATGAAGAGAGAGAATGAGGGAATGGCTAATAAATGATGGTGGTGGTGGTAGGTAAGGGTTCTCCCCTTGGTTCATGATGAACCAAGGCAACCCAAGCCTAGCCGAACTAACCTAAAATAGACCAAGCCATGTAATGCCAAGATAAGCCAAGCAAGGAATCATGCAATACAAGATAAAATGCGTACACGTATTTCAAAATACGTAATACGAACTATAGGCATTACAACTCTACGAAAGGTTGATAGTCTTGTTCTTGAGTGTCTTCTCTCTTCGATCCAATATAGACACGGGCCTCTCCTCATACGAAAGGTTGGTACCAACAACCAGTTCCGAATGATCCAGGATATGGCTCGGGTCCGGGATATACCGTCGTAGTTGGGATATATGGAATACGTCATGCACCTCACGTAGCGACGGCGGAAGAGCGAGACGATAGGACACATCTCCTACTCGTTCCAGAATATCGAACGGTCCTATATACCTAGGACTAAGCTTTCCTCGTACGCCGAAACGAATGACGCCACGGTTAGGCAAAATCCTCAGAAATACAGGGCCACCGACAGAAAACTCAAGAGGGCGCCGATAAGAATCGGCCCAATGACGTTGGCGATCTTGGACAACTCGAAGATGATCTATGACTCTTCTGACCACTTTAACCGTCTAGACAATCATTTTCGGACCAAGCATCTGCCTCTCTCCAACATCATCCCAGGCTAGCGGGGATCTGTACTTCCTACCATATAGTGCCTCGTATGGTGCCATCTGGATACTGGCCTGGAAGCTGTTATTGTACGAGAACTCCACCAGGTGCAAGTGATCTTTCCACGAACCACCGAGTCGAGTGTACAGGACCGCAACATATCTTCAAGAGTCTGGATCGTGCGTTCCGACTGACCATCTGTCTGTGGGTGATATGCTGAGCTGAACTGGAGGCGAGTCCCCAAACTCTCTTGCAGGCTACGCCAAAAGTGCGACATAAATCTGAAATCTCTGTCCGAGGTGATACTGACTGGTACACCGTGCAATCTGACAACCTGCCGGAGATACATCTCCGCTAGCTGAGCCGTCGACTGACCAACTCTGAACGGCAGAAAGTGAGCCACCTTTGTGAGTCTGTCTATAATAACCCAGATAGCATCTCTGCCAGCCGGGGATCTAGGTAAACCAGTCACGAAGTCCATGGTTATATGCTTCCACTTCCATTCAAGAATTGGCAAGGGCTGAAGAAGTCCAGCTGGCCCCTGATGTTCAGCCTTAACTTGTTGGCAGACTAAACAACGAGAGACAAACCGGGCTATCTCCCTCTTCATGCCATTCCACCAAAAGTGTTGTCGGATATCACGGTACATCTTCGTACCGCCCGGATGAATGGAATACTGCGAACTGTGAGCCTCTGCCATAATCTCATGTCTGATATCACCGCTGGGTACACAAGGACGCTTACCATGCCTAAGTGTATCATCTTCATGAATGCATAACTCTGGTCGCCGCCCGGCCTCACACTCTGCTCTGAGCCGCTGAAGCTTGGAATCTGTTGACTGTGCCATCCGGATCCTCTCGACTATAGCGGACTGAACTTGCATACTGGCTATTAATGCCACACTGGAAGGGAGAACAACTTCTATACCCATCTTCTGAGGATCTGCTAACAGCTCTGGTTGCGCTGTTAGGAAATAAACTCCGGCTCTCCTGCTCAATGCATCTGCTACGACATTGGCCTTCCCAGGATGATACTGCAAGTTGACATCATAATCCACAAGTAGCTCCAGCCACCTCCTTTGACGCAAGTTAAGATCCTTCTGGGTGAAAACATACTTCAGGCTCTTGTGGTCGGTGAAAATCTCCACCCTATCTCCATATAGGTAGTGCCTCCACAACTTAAGTGCAAGCACTACTGCTGCCAGTGTAACACCCCAGTCCGATAATACGTAGGACTAGGAACGTAGCATGCCAGCTGCACATATATACGAGGAATACCCCAATATATGGAATCTTCGTATATGTATATATATATACATAAGCTGTAATAATAGAAATTGTAGGCCAGTAAATCATAAAGCTACATCTCATCCACAGCACACACAGAAGATATAATAAGTCCAAAATAGAATAAATGAGTGACTCAAAAGATAGCCGGGTGGACATGCCCACACCAAACAGCTATAAAAATAATCTCAAATAGAGTAGATGTCCACTATGAGTCTCAAAGAACAACATGAATCTAGATATCAGCGGGAGATGCCTCGTCATCAAGGTAGGAAGGATCCAGTGCCGAGCTATACTCCTGCGAAAAATTGTCTATACCTGGAGAGATCACCAGGTCCTCAGAGGGACGTAACAAGATACAGAAAGAACATGCCATATGAACAGAATATAAATGCACCATAAAGTAAAGATAAAGTAAAAGTGTCCAAACCATAACACGGCTCAATATTCCATCATCGAAATAGTAGGCTACCCCTACAACCAAACAAGGACAAGGGATAACTTACTATCCCATGATGTGACATTTTTCTATGCCATGACTGGACCATGAAATTTGCTAAGGTCTCCTAACCTTTCTAGTAGACAATTTAGAAGACATCTCGATGTATGGGCAGGTGAAGGCTGACTCTCCCAGGACAAGGTAACAACTCACAATACGCACACGTCAAGTACCAATACTATCAGTCGGCATAACTCGAGGCTAGTGGCCCACGTGACCCATCAGTCCACATAGCTCGAGGCTAGTGACCCTCGCGACTCGACTACCGTAGTACGCAGTTACTAAAGCTTTTGGATTTGGGGTAGCCCATACATTTAACTGTCTTCTCCCTCCCAAGGATACTAACAAAAGGTAGTTTGCTAAGACTAGGTCCATATGCATAAAAAAAGACAAGAAGGAAAAATAACTGAAGCAAAATAAAATGAACTAAAAATAGCAAGTAATGGATCCAACTGAAAATAGATAATAAATATACAGTAAATAATTAAATAAAGATGCATCTAATTATAAACAGTAAATAGGGCAAGGTATCTTGCCTGAGGGTGGTGCGAGAAGCAGCAAAATCCAACAATCAGAATCGTCAACACGAAAGTCAAAATCCACAAGAAGCTCCGGATGCTGAAACAAATATCACGAACGAGTTTGGAATAAAAGATATGCCTAGAAAATGCCTGTCCAAAAGTCAAATTCTGGAACAGGGGCAAAATCATAATTTTGGGTCAAAACGATGCCCGCCGTTGGACCCATCTTGTACCGAAATGCGTGTCAGTACCTACGGTCTCTAAAGTCGTCAAACTACATGTCTACGGGTCCAATTTGAGGAGACGAACTCAATGGTATGTCCAATTTTGGATTCCGATGAGCCGTGCACAAATTCGCTCGTTGGAGCGGGTCGCGGGCCCGCCAATTTGGCGTTTCGATCAACCTTCTCAGAATTGGACCAGACTTGGCATACAGGACCAAAAAAATGATACGATCCTGATGGCGCAAGTTTCGCATCGATCCGACGAACGTGTACGAAGTTATGGTCAAGTTTGCAAAACGTCGATACGGGGGTATCTCGACGGATACGGCCTGATTTCGTCGCGCACACACGACGAAACTGAGTTCCATCAGTTCCCACACGTCGGCAACGTCCATACGCGCCTTTCGATGTGTACAGTGTGCGACCACGTCGCCCGGTTTATCGAGGCGCTCGTCGTATCGGAAAAATTCCTAATTATTTTAGTTTCGAAAATCAGTTTTTCTTGAATTTTAAACTTCAAATAACTTCTGCACAATTCATAAAAAAATCGATCTACCTGAAGGGCTTTCATCTTGTATATGTTAGCTATAACTGTGGAGATTTGTTTTCGAAAATCCTAAGTAAGTAGCTCCGAAAACGACTTCGAAGTTGGGGTTGGGACAGTCCCGTTGCTCTGTTTTTGAGCAGTATTTTGCTCGACTTTGCGTCGTCTTCCTGGTCGAAGTAATGGGTTTTAACTAAATACCTCTGAAGGGTTTAGTAGGGGGTTATGTCTCCTATACGTAAGAATTTATGAATCGAAAAATGATCGAGTAACCATAGAGAAATTCTGCTCCATAATAGGGTACCTGGAGCTTGGTTCCAAAACAGAGATGCTCTGTTGCGGTCGGCTTGGGCGGCCCCGGCGGTGCTCCGGCGAGCTTCTGGCGATACAGGCGGTGCAGATGGTCGAGGATAGGTCGTACAGGGGCGTCGGTCGTTTGGTGACGGGGCTGTGATCGCAGGATGGGGGCGGTGTCGAGATTTGAAGGATTCAGAAATTTCCTTCGGAGAACCGGGTCGCAAGCCTAGTTAAGGTGGTTTTAAATCCACACCTCCATCAATTAGATTAGATTTAATCAAATCTTCATGGGATTGGATTTGAAACAAATTTTATGAAAGATTTGGTAAAGATTCTGATTCATCAAATCTTCTTTTGTGGTTCGCGGAAAGGAAGAGTTTGGGCTTCGGGTTTTTATTAGTACTGTTCCAGTACAGCGTGTTTTATTATTATTATTTTTTTATTTTTTTTCATTGAGTTGCACTTAAAGGGGGGGTCGGGTTCCACTTTGGAACAGTGCGTAGCACTGTTCCGAGTTTCTTTTCTTTTTCCTTTTTTTTTGTTATTCTAAAAACAAAGTAATATATATGTATATATATATATATATATATATATATATATATATATATATATATATATATATATATATATATATAGCATTTAATAATTATGACCAAATAAGATATACAAAAATCCTAATAATTTAACTAAACCTTATAAAATATTTTAAAGAAATTATTTGGCAAGTAGATCCATAGAAAGGTATTTACACGGGCTTTTGATTTAAATAATCAAAACTTTCTATATCTAGCTATTTACTAAATAGTTTGATTAGTGCAATATATCACAAAATATTTTGAATAAAATCTAAAAAATTTCTAAAAATTCAGTAATCACTAGAAAATATATTTTGAGTGAGATTGTGCAAGAAATACAAATAGTAGCATTTGTGTTGCTAATTTGCTATAAAAATATTACACAATTAAATACCAAACTTGTTATAAAATATAAAATAATTCAACACAACATGTATAACCAGTTATATAAAAAAAAATTTCCAAAATTTTGGAGGATTATATTCTACCCAACTAATAAAAATTTCGTCCTCGAAATTAAAAATAGAACTTAAATAAAAATATAATGAGGCTGAATACGAAGGAAGAGTAATTATATCAAATATCAAAGCATAACTTAGTTTTCGAAAATATGGATGGGGTAGTGATAGAAGGAATCCATCTGACAACATATTCTATAAGGTAGGACATTCTTAGTTTGGCATGGTTCATGGGTATCCAGTCGTTTGAGGGATTGTGACAAAATCGCATGGTAAAAATCAATTGGGACGAGAATGGTCATACATGGTTTGCTACAAAGAAATTGTGTTATATATGTGGTATAATTGAAATGGAGCATAGGATGGAGTGTTTGCTTGGGACAGGTATGTCATAGGTGTAGAATGGCTTGTCTAGTTCATGAGGGTGTAATTTGTTGGAAGAAAATGGTTAGTGTTGTGCTTCAGATTTTAAAGTTACAATATAAGCACCCATAGTGTTGCGGATAGAAGTGGACGTTGTGAACTACTAGGTTATTTGCTCGGTTGGAGGAACTGTGTCAAGTCAAAGATTGTTCTTCGAATTTCGGACAATAGTGAAATGATTACCCATGTCATCTTTACGCTTCCGTGTTAGTGAGGGTTGCCAGGATGACACATGTACCGAGGGTGTTGGATGATTCACTCTTCTATAGTACAAGACGAATACTGAAGGGGTAACAAATTATAAGGTACATCATGCAAGGATCTCTAACTACTAAGTTATACATCTCTGTAATAAGATTGTTAGACTATAGTTAATAGATTTCTAATGGTGTCGAAGGTACTGCATATGCATTATCGTTGGTAACTAGTAATTCATATTAAGACAAGTATTATGCTATGTATGTTGACCAAGCTAATGAATGTGTTGTTCTAATGCTAAGCCATGTCTAAACAAATAAATGGTGTAACTAGGGTAATACCTGCTAAATGCTCCACCTCAGAATGGGTTTTTATCATGGCCATATTAAATGCTTGTCCATGCCTTTGTCCATTTGCCTCTTGTCCATCCTGCCTAACTTGTATAGATTGGTCAGCTAAGTGTGAACCTCTAGGATAACCTCCATGTGATAGTTTACTGGGCTCTGCTATTGGTCTTGGTGCTACGGGTCCTTGCATCCGCTGTTGTGCTGCCTTGTAATGCCTGTAGTTCATATTACGTATCTTGGAATACGTGTACGTATTTTATTTTGTATTGCATATCTCTTGGCTTGGCTCGGTTTGTTTTGGGTTGGTTCGGCTAGGCTTGGGTTGCCTTGGTTCATCATGAACCAAGGGGAGAACCCCTACCTACCACCACCATCCCCATTTATTAACCCCTCCTCTTTCTCTCTCTTCATTATTCTTCTTCTTCTCCACATTTACTTCTTCAACCACCAGGAGGGAGAGAGAGAGGAAGAGCTTAGGCAAGTGCAAACTTGCTTCATGATGGATCTCATGTTTTATTGTTCCATTCTCTTCCTTACTAGATTCTAAGCCTCTTTAGAACTGGAAGTTTTCGGTTTTGATGGTTATATTTTTGTAGATCTAAGTTTCAAGTTCCTTCTTGTTTAGTTTTCTTGGTTTTGATCTCTAAAACTTGGTTATTTTCGAAAACTAATGGTTCTATGTTGTAGAGAATTCAATTTCATTCAGTTTTGGCTTTTGTTTCGCTTGATTTCGACTTCGGTTGAGTAAGTTATGGCCATTACAAGTTTTCGAAACTTTCATGACTGAACTTGCTGTTTGGGGACGATAAAACCCCATGCGCCGGGAGGCCATGCGCCGTGAAGTTCCGGCAACGCATCCTTAACTCCGAGCGTGTCATGCACGTAGGTTCCCTACGCGCATGTACTGAAGACGCAACGTGAGTTTCCCATGCGCCGATTGGTGCAGGAATCCCATGCGCCAATTGTACAGAAATCCCATGCGCCGATTTGCGCAGGAATCCCATGCGCCGATTTGTGCAGGAATCCTATGCGCCGATTTGCGCAGGAATCCCATGCGCCGATTTATGCAGGAATCCCATGCGCCGATTCGTGCAGAAATCCCATGCGCCGATTGCGCAGGAATCCCATGCGCCGATTTGTGCAGGAATCCCATGCGCCGATTTGTGCAGGAATTCCATGCGCCGATTTGTGCAGGAATCCCATGCGCCGATTTGTGCAGGAATCCCATGCACCGGAATTGCTCTATTTTACTGTTTTTGCCTATTTAAGTTGTTTTGTAGTTAGAATCTTGAAAAACTCAAAACATGAAAGTTGTAGATCTTTTCCTTGGCTTCAAGAATATGTCACTAGTTATTTTATGCAAGTTTCTTTTATTCATGATATTATAAGAATAGAACACAATAGTGGCCCGCTGTGGCGCACTCTTGACAAGTAAACTGCTGTTACGACAGCTAGCCTGACATGACAAGTATGAAATACCTGGACACCGTGGGCGATTGTGTTTGTAATAAACTGGTACTGTCTTGCATCATGTCTAGGATGGGGATCCCTAAGTACCACGGTCAGGGGTACCTACTGAAATTGACTAAGGCTAATTAACTAGAATGATTCAGTAGTCATGAAGAGATTTCCAGCTACAGGCAATCCCGTTATCTGGGCGCACTAACGGATTTGTAGCCTACCGACGAGTAGGGTATATTTCCAGCACACAGTTACGTGTTGCATTCTTCATAACGGACATTCGACCCGGATAACCTGGATGGTCTGCAGGGCTTGTGGCTGTTGGGATAATCTCATTGCATCTTGCTAGTAACTAGGCCTGTGATAACCCTAGTTAGTTAAAAGTATCAAGCCGTACTCTTGATTGGCCGTGATTGATTGGATGAAGTTTATTCCAGCTTAGTCTTATCCTGATCCTGTACAAGATTGTATCAGGACATGATTTCTTGTATCGATAAATGATGGGATACCAAGTTCTGTTCAGATGAAGGGTTACAACCCCGGTCCTTGTTTGGTTTAAGGGTTGTAACTTGGCTATCTGAATAGTTCCATGGTTATCTTATCATTTATCGTCATGCTTATTGTGCTTGCCTTAACAATAACGATCAGGGGTCCAGTTCTATTCAGGCGAAGGGTTACAACCCCGGTCCTTGTTTGGTTTAAGGGTTGTAACATGGCTCCCGGAGCAGTTCTGTGTCCTCTCTTCGTTTATTGTCTTATTGTAACCCCCTGTCATGCTCGTCATGTTTTACGTCATGTTTTACCTTTACTTCAATACCATGATTATTTATACTGGCCTTAACAATAAAGATCAGGGGTCCAGTTCTGTTTAGGCGAAGGGTTACAACCCCGGTCCTTGTTTGATTTAAGGGTTGTAACCTGGCTTCCGGAGCAGTTCTGTGTCCTCTCTTCGTTTATTGTTTTGTTACCTTATCAATAGTAATTGAGACGGGTTTCTATTCAGGCGAAGGATTGCAACCCCGGTCCTTGTTTGGTTTAAGGGTTGCAGTCTGGCTACTTGAATGGTTTCTCCGTGTTCAATATATTATTGTTATCTCAGCTATTATCACTATCTTTTAATTACCTTTACTATTTATTTGTGATATGCTGGTTTTAATTCCTAAGTGAAGCCTCCTTTGTAGCACTTGCTCTTTCTGGGGTCTGACCCAGCTGGTTTTGTGTGGCCAGATATCGGAGCAGCACCAGAAGATCTACCTACTATCCAGCCAGATGGTGACCACCAGGCGTAACCCTGGCAACGAGTGGGTTTCTTTTTGTCCTCCTACTTTATTGTAAAATTATTCTTTTGAGGCGTTTAGCCGACGAGCACGTGTTAGCTCGATTGCCCTTTATTTACTGTCTGCCTACGGGCTGTAACATGATTGACAGATCCTAGGATTGATCATGTATGACTGAACTCTTGCTAGTCCTGACATTTTGTACGACTAGCTTCATGATCATCCAATATGTAATGTATGGGACGCCTTGCTATTATATATTTGGTGCTCTGACATCTTGTAACTACTATTACTTGCTTGTGATTGAGACAATAGGCTTGTTCATGACCATAGAAGACTGTTGGCTTGTAGTTAAACCCTCATGTATCTAGACAGCCGTGACCGTATAGCGAGGTGGGTTGCACTTCAATATACGTAGCTGGCTATGTACGCCTCCGCTCTCCAGTATTCTGGTTCTAGGGCGTGACATGGTTTTAGTGGTGGCCCATGCAGGTCTTGTAAATCAAGATATATGAGGGTTTACCGAATAGATGTCTCAATCAGTATTCGCCCTTGATCTCTACTCGTATCCTCTTGATCCCTGAAAATCTTGACCTGATCACATGCTTGTATCGTTGATCTGTCCTGGTCCTTCCTTATTGTTCCCTATGTCATCTTCTTCAGCGGCATTGTTCCTGGACCTGCCGATCAGCAAGGCGGAGCACCTCCCGTGGACCAGCAGCAACCTGGAGATCAAGCCCAGCATTCAGAAGTAGCCTCCAGAGTCGTGTCCACCGAAGGAGAACCACCAGTTCAGCCCGTCCAGCCAGCAGAGCATGATGATGGCACTTTGGTGGGTCTCATCAGGATGCTATTAGCTTCCCAGGATCGGCGAGGAGATGCCTTGCACCAGGCGGTGGCAAACGCTTTGACCAGAGGAGGTCATCAGAGTAATAGCACGGCCAACAGCTTCAAGCGCTTGAACCCTCCCTTTTTCGACGGCAGCGAAGATGCGATCGCTGCAGCTACATGGCTTCAGGACACAGAGGTTATTCTAGAAGCAGCCAGGACTCCAAAAACCGAGAAGGTGGCCGTAGTGCGACTGCAGCTATTGGATCTTGCCCGCAGCTGGTGGGCAGTACAGGCCGATGGATTAGTGGCCCCTATTTCATGGGCAGTATTCAGGGAGAGATTCCAGACCAAGTACTTCGATGCTGTAGCTCGGTACGATCTACAGACGAGGTTCACCAATCTGAAGTAGATGGGCAGGACGGTCGATGGATATGCGACCGAGTTTTCGAGACTTAGTCGGTTTGCTCCCACCTTGGTAGCAACCGAGTTCGATAGAGCCCAGCGGTTCCAGCAGGGGCTCCATTTAGAGATCTTGTTGGCAGTGGAGCAGTTTGAGCATCAGACTTTTGATGCAGTATTGAGAGCAGCTAGGAGGCATAAATATACCTTCCAGAGGATCGTGGATAGGACCGGAGGTCGGAAGCGATCTCACGGCCAGATGAATCAGTCATCAGCACCAGCCCCGGCAGCCAGGGCTTTGACCATTGGAGCTCCGAGGCGGGCGGCCTCAGTGACGTCGGTTCAGCATTCCACCCCGACGCACCCTCAGCAGCAGAAGCAGAAGCAGTCTTCCGTAGTGGGATGTTCACACTGTGGGAAGCCAGGGCATGTGGTATCAGAATGTCGCAGAGCACAGGGTTTGTGCTTGGTTTGTGGTGCCCCGGACCACAGGGTTGGGACTGCCCGAACAGGGGGAGTTCATCATCAACTTTTTCTAGTCCTTCAGTTAGAGGACCAGTACCAGTCCAGCAGCAGCAGCAGCTGCAGTACCTATTCCTGAGGCCATTGCCGACGCAGGCCCAGGCATTCCAGCAGCAGAGGCCGCAGCAGTATGCCAAAGCCCAAGCCTTGATCCAGAGCAGAAAGAGGAATTTTCAGCAGAGGGGACCCGCACCCAGAGGACATGGTCAAGTGCTGGCCTTGACCATGGAAGAGGAAGGAGTAGCACCAGGTGAGGTAGTGGCAGGTACTATTCTCGTCAACACCTTTCCAGCTTCAGTATTATTTGATTCTGGTGCCTCGCATTCATTTATGTCTGCACGATTCGCGACACGGGTAGGACTGGAGCCCGAGTCATTATCAGTAAGGCTCAATATACTTACTGGTAACGGACTTGTGGGAGTAGATAGAGTATTTTCCTCGTGTCGGATCGTAGTTAGCGGTAGAGAATTCTCCGCTAGATTGATAGAGTTCCCGATGGCCGATTATGATGTGGTCTTAGGGATGGATTGGTTGAGGGACCAGTATGCTAGGATAGACTGCCACATTGGCAGAGTTATTTTTAGCATTCCAGCCGAGCCAGAGTTTTCCTTTTCCCGAGGCGAAGTTGAACCTTCTCCTCCAGTGTTGCGGATGGCAGTAGCAGCAGTGCAGTTGCCTCGGATAGTCGAAGAGTTTCTAGATGTTTTCCCCGAAGAGCTTCCAGGGATGCCGCCAGAGCGAGAGATCGAGTTTACTATCGACTTGATTTCCGGGACAGCCCCAGTGTCAGAGAGAGTCTACAGGATGGCGCCATCAGAGCTAGAGATATTGTACAAGATGATTGAAGAACTTAGAACCAAGGAATTCATTCGTGCTAGTGGATCACCTTGGGGAGCCCCGATGCTTCTTGTGAAAAAGAAGGATGGTACGTCCAGATTATGTGTAGATTATCATACCTTAAACTCAGTGACAATCAAGAACAGATACCCTCTCCCGAGGATAGATGACTTGTTTGATCAACTCAAGGGGGTAGCAGTATTCTCGAAGATCGACTTGCGGTCAGGATACCATCAGATTAGAGTCAGAGAGCAGGACATCCCAAAGACAGCGTTCAGATCGAGATATGGGCATTGGGAGTTCCTCGTGATGCCATTTGGAGCAACCAATGCGCCGGCAGTATTCATGGATCTCATGAATCGTATCTTCATGCCTTATTTGGATCAGTTCGTGATTGTGTTCCTAGACGACATCCTGGTCTACAGTAAGAGTGAGGCGGAGTATGAGCATCATCTCAGAATTGTCCTCCAGATTCTCGAAGAGCACCAGTTGTATGCCAAGTTTAGTAAATGCGAGTTCTGGCTCGATCGCATTTCGTACTTGGGCCATATCATCACCCGAGGAGGAGTAGAAGTGGATCCCCAGAAGATTGTGGCCATTGAGACATGGCCAGTGCCCAGCACGATTGCAGAAGTTCGCAGCTTTCTTGGATTGGCTGGCTACTACCGGCGATTTGTTTCGGACTTTGCTCGGATCTCAGCGCCCTTGACCCAGTTGACCCGCAAGGATGTGCAGTTTGCTTGGACAGCGGAATGTCAGGATTCCTTTGAGAAGTTGAAGCGAGGCTTGATGACGACTCCTATTCTCACGCTTCCAGATGGGACCGGAGGATTCTCAGTGTATTGTGATGCTTCTGGCAGAGGTTTAGGATGTGTTCTGATGCAGCATGGGAAGGTAATAGCTTATGCGTCACGACAACTTCGTGATCATGAGAAGAGTTACCCAACCCATGACTTGGAGCTGGCAGCAGTAGTGTTTGCACTTAAGTTGTGGAGACACTATTTGTACGGAGATAGGGTAGAGATTTTCACCGACCACAAGAGCCTGAAGTATGTTTTCACCCAGAAGGATCTTAACATGCGTCAGAGGAGATGGCTTGAGCTACTTGTGGATTATGATGTTAACTTGTAGTATCATCCTGGGAAGGCCAACGTCGTTGCGGATGCATTGAGCAGGAGAGCCGAAGTTTATTTCCTAACAGCGCAACCAGAGCTGTTAGCCGATCTTCAGAAGATGGGTATAGAAGTTGTCCTCCCTTCCAGTGTGGCATTGATGGCCAGCATGCAAGTTCAGTCCATTATAGTCGAGAGGATCCGGATGGCGCAGTCAGCAGATTCCAAGCTTCAGCGACTCAGAGCAGAGTGTGAGGCAGGACGAAGACCAGAGTTATGTATCCATGAAGACGGTACACTTCGACATGGGAAGCGTCTTTGTGTACCCAGTGGAGATGTCCGACAGGAGATCATGACGGAGGCTCACAGTTCGCAGTATTCCATTCATCCCGGCGGTACGAAGATGTACCGTGATATCCGTCAGTACTTTTGGTGGAATGGCATGAAGAGGGAGATAGCCCGGTTTGTCTCTCGATGTTTAGTCTGCCAACAAGTTAAGGCTGAACATCAGAGACCAGCTGGACTACTTCAACCATTGCCGATTCCCGAGTGAAAATGGGAGCATATAACCATGGATTTTGTGACTGGATTGCCTAGATCCCCGGCTGGCAGAGACGCTATTTGGGTTGTCATAGACAGGCTCACAAAGGTGGCTCACTTTCTTCCGTTCAGAGTTGGTCAGTCGATGGCTCAGCTAGCGGAGATGT
The DNA here is from genome assembly GCA_029216955.1 of Iris pallida. Classification (NCBI taxonomy): domain Eukaryota; kingdom Viridiplantae; phylum Streptophyta; class Magnoliopsida; order Asparagales; family Iridaceae; genus Iris; species Iris pallida. The sequence continues at coordinate 23,896,432 of JANAVB010043419.1, forward strand.
ATCTTCGGCAGATCATCAGGCTTCATGGTGTACCAGTCAGTATCACCTCGGACAGAGATTCCAGATTTACGTCGCACTTTTGGCGTAGCCTGCAAGAGAGTTTGGGAACTCGCCTCCAGTTCAGCTCCGCTTATCATCCGTAGACTGATGGCCAGTCAGAACGCACGATCCAGACTCTCGAAGATATGTTGAGATCTTGTACACTCGACTTCGGTGGTTCATGGGAAGATCACCTGCACCTGGTAGAGTTCTCGTACAACAACAGTTTCCAAGCCAGTATCCAGATGGCTCCGTTCGAGGTATTGTATGACAGGAAGTGCCGATCCCCGCTAGCATAGGATGATATCGGAGAGAGGCAGATGCTCGGTCCAGAAATGATTGCTCAGACCGTTGAAGTGGTCAGGAGAGTCAGAGATCATCTTCGAGTTGCCCAAGATCGCCAGCGTCATTGGGCCGATTCCCATCGGTGACCCCTTGAATTCTCGGTCGGCGACCATGTATTCCTGAGGATTTCGCCTAACCGTGGCATCATTCATTTCGGCGTACGGGAAAAGCTTAGTTCTAGGTATATAGGGCCGTTCGATATTCTGGAGCGAGTAGGTGATGTATCCTATCGTCTCGCTCTTCCACCGTCGCTACGTGAGGTGCATGACGTATTCCATGTATCTCAACTACGACGGTATATCCCGGACCCGAGCCACATCCTGGATCATTCGAAATTGGTTGTTGGTACCAACCTTTCGTATGAGGAGAGGCCCGTGTCTATATTGGACCGGAGAGAGAAGATACTTAAGAACAAGACTATTAGTTTAGTCCGTGTTGCTTGGGGTCATCACTCTTTGGGTGAGTCAACGTGGGAGCGTGAGGATGATATCCGATCGCGATATCCCGACCTGTTTGACTCGTAAGGTATAATGTCTTCCTTATGCCTTATGCTTTCAATTCCTTGCTAGAATAAATGACTGCATGATAGACTGCTTGTTATAGCTTACGATTATTATAGCTTGTCCTTGCAATTCTAGCCTCTTGATTAAATTCCGAGGACAAAATTCTTTTAAGGTGGGTAGAGTTGTAATACATGTAGTTCGTATTACGTATCTTGGAATACGTGTACGTATTTTATTTTGTATTGCATATCTCTTGGCTTGGCTCGGTTTGTTTTGGGTTGGTTCGGCTAGGCTTGGGTTGCCTTGGTTCATCATGAACCAAGGGGAGAACCCCTACCTACCACCACCATCCCCATTTATTAACCCCTCCTCTTTCTCTCTCTTCATTATTCTTCTTCTTCTCCACATTTACTTCTTCAACCACCAGGAGGGAGAGAGAGAGGGAGAGCTTAGGCAAGTGCAAACTTGCTTCATGATGGATCTCATGTTTTATTGTTCCATTCTCTTCCTTACTAGATTCTAAGCCTCTTTAGAACTGGAAGTTTTCGGTTTTGATGGTTATATTTTTGTAGATCTAAGTTTTAAGTTCCTTCTTGTTTAGTTTTCTTGGTTTTGATCTCTAAAACTTGGTTATTTTCGAAAACTAATGGTTCTATGTCACGACCCGCACCCTAGAGTAAGGGCACGAGACGTGGGTATGTCCAGCCTACGCCGCAGTGTCGGCGGTAGAACGCTGTCCTAGGTCACAACATCTAACAATTGAAGGTATAGCAGTTATACTCCCCGAATGGGGGTGACATAACACAAATATAAACTCAACCACAGATAAGGTAGAACAGGTAAGATAGATAGATAAAGAAAGATAACAATATCCAGAAACAGAGAAACACAGAGTTACAACCAGAGTTCTAAGTGTCTAAAATAAATACATCTCAAAATATCTCAAGTCTAATACAGTAATCCAGAAAATAGAAAGACAGTCCTAATCTAAAGGAGTGTCATCTACAGCTAGTGGCTCCTGCTGCTGGTCCAAGTCTGGGTACTCATCTAGTGTGGCACCGTAGTAAGTAGGGCAGAACGCCTCAGCCTCGTCCTCTGTAATATTTTCAACAGGTCCAGTCAGGACAGGAGCGAGCACAGTATATCTCACCAAATCATAGCAGGTCAGGATAAATAATCATGCTTATAGAGTAAAATACAAGAAACTGAAGAAATATGATAAACAGGAAAGACTGTAAGTAAATAGCTACAGTATATAAAGAACTGATAGTGTCTAGTGATTCAGAGCACAAGATGGTTATGTAAATGGCACGATGTTATACACGAGTAATCTACAGAGGTTATACACGAGTAATCTACTGGATTGATTACATAACCACTTCTACTCCCCCGCCCCAATCAATACACAAGGATCCGGCTAAGTTATGTTATTGTACACGAAGGTCATGTAAAAACATGATTATACACGATTTCACACATTTCGTACACGAAAGTCGCAAATACAAGGAGTACACGATGTTCACGATAAAGTACACGAACACGAATACCCGATGTATCCACTAAGAGGATAACATCGCAGAACAAGATCCATATAGTACTAATCCGTGTTTCCAACGTGTCAGCATCATGTATAGTAATCTAAAGCAGGAAATATACTCCTAATGCAGGATATGAAATGATCAGAGAATGTACTCGCCTGTATCCCAAGAATCTGAAGAAAGTACGCTGTCCGAGGAGGGGTGTCTGTCTCCTATAGAACAGTACGAGCCACTATGAGTCTAAAATGATAATACGATGCAAACTAATGCATTCTACATGAAACTAGGTCAATCTAGACCAAAGTCAACTCTTGGTCAACTCTGGTCAACCTAGAGTCAAACTAAGTCTCACTAACCCATTCTAGGTTCTAACAAGTCTACTCTAGGTTGTACTATGGCTAATAGCCTATTAGGACCTCTATCTCACTTTATAACCCATAGCACATATCAAGTCACTACACACACACTATACATTCAATATATATATAGATCACACACACATGTATAGGAAGCTAAATATCAACACAACATGTATTATTATATATATGAATACAAGAGAGGTAATACAAGTGTTGTGTGCATGTGCATTGATACAAGTGTGTGGATATGGGGGTGTGCATTGTGACAGGAAAAAGGGAAAGGAAAGGAGATCAGTTCCTCACAGGTTTATGTAAAACACAAGTTCAAACAGTAATACAAAAAGGAGGGAAAAACTCAAATGTGTGTGAGACACTTGTGTACAGTGTTTTGAAACAGTGAAGTGTTCAAGTGTTATGCAAAACAGTGAACTCAGAAATGTACATCAATTTCAGGTTTAAACCAATGAATGCAAGTATTCAAACCCAGTTTTCCCAACAGGAGAATTTAACAGTAAGAAGAATCTCAGATTGGTACATCAACAGTTAAAGAACAAACTGGAAAATAATATATCAGGTTGTAACTGTACATTTCAATCCAATGCAATTTTTCCCAGGTTTGAGGAACTCATAGTTAATGAAAGGAAGATCATTAAATCACAGGTTTGATTGAAACTGAAAACCATCTCTGGAATCAACAGGAAATCAGTTCAAAAGAGTAAAACTGGAAACACAACATTCAATCTACTAACTATCTAATCCAAAGTTGTTAACAGTTCAATGAAAAGGGGAAAAACTGGAAACACAATTGTTTCCCAGGTTTTTGCAAACTCTAAAACAGTTCAATTGAAAGAAGAAAACTGGAACACCATTGTTCCCAGGTAACAACAGAAATCATATTGTATCCATGGGGAAACAGTTGCATTCCCAGGTTTGATATTTATCATAACAACTTGGTAAAATAAAGACATGAACTCAGGAACATTAAGTCCTGTCCCAACAGAAAACCACATGAGATTAGTGAAGAGAACAGTGTACATGTAATGATAAGTCTACCATTCTCAGATTTCAGTGAACCCTATCACAACCAATAATCTAAAATCGAATGTGGAAGCCTAGCTAACATTAGAAGTAATATGTAGGATCAATGCAATTTAAAACACAACAAGGAATTTGATTTAAAACAACCTAAGAACCATTTCCAGGTTTGAATTAACTGGAACACATCCTGTGTGTATCAGAACACAACATCCCAATATCAAATCATACCCATTGCTCAAATCCCATTCACACATTCCCAAGCCCAAATTCGAATGCCAAGGCTAAGCTAACATAAATTATGATGTGTGGGTTCCATACAACTGATAAAACATAACAGGAAAAGGGATTTTAGATTGATTGGAAAAACTGAAGAAACAGTATCAGGAAACACACACTGTTCTTCCCACAAATCGAGCCAAACACCATTTAAACCCAAACAACTTAAATAGCATAGTGTACAGAGATTAAACAGGATAATTGGGATCTAATTAAGCATGAAACAACATTTATCAATCATTTAAATACGATTTAAACACTCCAAACAGATACTGCACACGCACGCACACACAGCCATCCCCGTGCTCACCCAAGAACGTGTCCGACACGACACGAGAACTCGTAAAACTTGACGAGCCTCGTGTCAGTCATGGCCACTAACCACAGACCAATTTTCGTGTGTCCACGACGCGTGTCCAGCGCGCAGTAGCCCCCGAGTAGCAGGGGAGCTACAGTGCCGCGTGCGCACGCCCGCACACGCGTGTTCCCGTGTCCCCACGACATGACACGACTCACAAATCAACACAGGACACTTGGAAACCCTAGACGACACTTAGATCTAAATTTCTATTCAAAAAGATTAGGAAAACTTGATCGAGCAGTCCTTTGGGACATTTCGTCGAGCACCTTCATCACAGCTCTGATAAGTGTCCGATATGGACACGAAACGAGCTCAAAACCTAGGGTTGGTCTTTCCTACAGTTGGGTGAGGGCTAGGGGACCCTAAAAATGATTTTTACAGGATTTTAGGAGCATTAATAGAGATTATACCTATAGTTGTCCAAAGCTCCAAAAAGCTCCAAAGAAGAGGATCCTTCAAAGCACCAAAAACTCCCTAAATTGTTTGCTCCCTGTCAAAACTCAATCCCAACAGCAAGAGAACAATATTTAGAGCCTATAGGAATTAGTTTGAAGGAAAAAGGACCTAATTTGAATTTACTATGAATTTGGGAAGATGGAACTTTACCTCTTCCTAAAACTTGATGAACCCTAATGAAAAGAGGCTAGCCCTAAAATTTGGGAGGATATAAATAGGGGGAGGGGCTGTTATGTGGCTGGCCATAGGCCCTAGGGTTAGGGTTTTAGCTAGTTGGTTGAGTCCTAACTAGTTGAGTCATGGTTATGACTTGTGACTTCACAAGCCATTCTTAGGCCAAACTAACTCCTAATTAACCCAAACCAATTCTATCTAACTTGAAATGACTAACTTAAGTCTCACTAGGGTTACTTAACCTAACCAAGGTATCTGGACCTAGGTTGGCCAATAGGACAGTCTCCTAGTCCACATGAGTCAAAGTCTCTATAGGGTCAAAAACAAATCTACCAAAAATCACCAAAATCATATTAAATATAATTATTAATAATAATCCCAAAATAATTCCAAATTTTTGAAAATGACCAAAATACCCTCAAGCTAGAAAAGTGGCAGTGACATTCTATGTTGTAGAGAATTCAATTTCATTCAGTTTTGGCTTTTGTTTCGCTTGATTTCGACTTCAGTTGAGTAAGTTATGGCCATTACAAGTTTTCGAAACTTTCATGGCTGAACTTGCTGTTTGGGGACAATGAAACCCCATGCGCCGGGAGGCCATGCGCCGGGAGGCCATGCGCCGTGAAGTCCCGACAACGCATCCCTTAACTCCGAGCGTGTCATGCGCGTAGGTTCCCTACGCGCATGTACTGAAGACGCAATGTGAGTTTCCCATGCGCCGATTTGCGCAGGAATTCTATGCACCGATTTGTGCAGGAATCCCATGCGCCGATTTGTGCAGGAATCCCATGCGCCGATTCGCTGTAGGAATCCCATGCGCCGATTGTGCAGGAATCCCATGCGTCGATTTGTGCAGGAATTCCATGCGCCGATTTGTGCAGGAATCCCATGCGCCGATTTGTGCAAGAATTCCATGCGCCGGAATTGCTCTATTTTACTGTTTTTGCCTATTTAAGTTGTTTTGTAGTTAGAATCTTGAAAAACTCAAAACATGAAAGTTGTAGATCTTTTCCTTGGCTTCAAGAATATGTCACTAGTTATTTTATGCAAGTTTCTTTTATTCATGATATTATAAGAATAGAACACGATAGTGGCCCGCTGTGGCGCACTCTTGACAAGTAAACTGCTGTTACGACAGCTAGCCTGACATGACAAGTATGAAATACCTGGACACCGTGGGCGATTGTGTTTGTAATAAACTGGTACTGTCTTGCATCATGTCTAGGATGGGGATCCCTGAGTACCACGGTCAGGGGTACCTACTGAAATTGACTAAGGCTAATTAACTAGAATGATTCAGTAGTCATGAAGAGATTTCCAGCTACAGGCAATTCCGTTATCTGGGCGCACTAACGGATTTGTAGCCTACCGACGAGTAGGGCACATTTCCAGCACACAGTTACGTGTTGCATTCTTCATAACGGACATTCGACCCGGATAACCTGGATGGTCTGCAGGGCTTGTGGCTGTTGGGATAATCTCATTGCATCTTGCTAGTAACTAGGCCTGTGATAACCCTAGTTAGTTAAAAGTATCAAGCCGTACTCTTGATTGGCCATGATTGATTGGATGAAATTTATTCCAGCTTAGTCTTATCCTGATCCTGTACAAGATTGTATCAGGACATGATTTCTTGTATCGATAAATGATGGGATACCAAGTTCTGTTTAGATGAAGGGTTACAACCCCGGTCCTTGTTTGGTTTAAGGGTTGTAACTTGGCTATCTGAATAGTTCCATGGTTATCTTATTATATATCGTCATGCTTATTGTGCTTGCCTTAACAATAACGATCAGGGGTCCAGTTCTGTTCAGGCGAAGGGTTACAACCCCGGTCCTTGTTTGGTTTAAGGGTTGTAACCTGGCTCCCGGAGCAGTTCTGTGTCCTCTCTTCGTTTATTGTCTTATTGTAACCCCCTGTCATGCTCGTCATGTTTTACCTTTACTTCAATACCATGATTATTTATACTGGCCTTAACAATAAAGATCAGGGGTCCAGTTCTGTTCAGGCGAAGGGTTACAACCCCGGTCCTTGTTTGGTTTAAGGGTTGTAACCTGGCTTCCGGAGCAGTTCTGTGTCCTCTCTTCGTTTATTGTCTTGTTACCTTATCAATAGTAATTGAGGCGGGTTTCTATTCAGGCGAAGGATTGCAACCCCGATCCTTGTTTGGTTTAAGGGTTGCAGCCTGGCTACTTGAATGGTTTCTCCATGTTCAATATATTATTGTTATCTCAGCTATTATCACTATCATTTAATTACCTTTACTATTTATTTGTGATATGCTGGTTTTAGTTCCTAAGTAAAGCCTCCTTTGTGGCACTTGCTCTTTCTGGGGTCTGACCCAGCTGGTTTTGTGTGGCCAGATATCGGAGCAGTACCAGAGGATCTACCTACTATCCAGCCAGATGGTGACCACCAGGCGTAACCCTGACAACGAGTGGGTTTCTTTTTGTCCTCCCACTTTATTGTAAAATTATTCTTTTGAGGCGTTTAGCCGACGAGCACGTGTTAGCTCGATTGCCCTTTATTTACTGTCTGCCTACGGGCTGTAACATGATTGACAGATCCTAGGGTTGATCATGTATGACTGAACTTTTGCTAGTCCTGACATTTTGTACGACTAGCTTCATGATCATCCAATATGTAATGTATGGGACGTCTTGCTATTATATATTTGGTGCTCTGACATCTTGTAACTACTATTACTTGCTTGTGATTGAGACAATAGGCTTGTTCATGACCATAAAAGACTGTTGGCTTGTAGTTAAACCCTCATGTATCTAGACAGCCGTGACCGTATAGCGAGGTGGGTTGCACTTCAATATACGTAGCTGGCTATGTACGCCCCCGCTCTCCAGTATTCTGGTTCTGGGGCGTGACATGCCTTTAGTTGTTCTGTACAGTCTCGGACTTTGTAATGATTGGAGCCATAAATCATGCATTGTCCTAATCTGCGTCGACAATCCTTCATGCCATGACCTTTTCTATGACAGAAGCGACATGTAAGAAGCTCATCAATTGGATAGGGTGATGCTCTTGGTGGTTGTGATGTCATACAATGTCTGATTGGTCCACCATGGGTAAGGTTACTTGGCCCAATTGCTGGAATATGGCATCTGTGAGCCTGTTGTACTTCCTTGTTAAGGAGTTCCTGGCTTCTAGCTTCTTCTAATACGGAAGCATGAGAAACTCTAGATTGTACTATGGTATGCTTCTTGAGCTCTGGTGTCAATCCTTGGTGAAATCTCTTAGCCCTTTCCTGCTCTGTAGGAATCAGTGTCTCACCGAATCTGCTCAGTCAGCTGAATTCTATATCGTACTCATCTACGGTCATGTTTCTTTGCTTGAGGTGTAGGAACTGATCATAGAGGATATCGCGTACATGGATAGGAAAGAACCTCTCATTAAAGAGTTTGTAGAACTCTTCCCAAGTCGGATTGGCTCCCAAGCGTCTTTCTTCGGCTTCCCACCAATGATGGGCATTGTCTTCTAAGAGCAAGTCTACTGCTGTCATCCAATCATTTGTTGGCAACTGGGACGCCCTCAGTAGCTTCTCTGTGGTGATAAGCCACGCAGTGACCTCTAGTGGTTTCTCGGTACCTCTAAAGGGCTTGGGGTTCATCTCCATGAAGTCCTTGATAGAACCCTCATATGGATGTAGAGCTGGTGCTGGTACCGGTGTCGGAGGTGGAGGTGGGGGCCTAGTTAGTGCTTCCGTCATGCTCTGCCTCATCAGTTCAGCTTATTGCCACTGAGTATGTATCATGGCATACATGAACTGTGTAGTAGGGTTTCCATCCTCTGGTGGTGGAGGCATCTGTGGCCCGCACTGAGGTGATACTGCCGAGTGAGTAGTGGAGGTGATGGTACATTCTCCTCGGGTGGTACTACGGTAGCCTACCCAGTATGGATTACTGGTGGCACTTGGGTTTCCTGTTGTACCATTGATGGGGTTATGGTAGTCTGCGGCTGTCCTGGCTGATACAGAGTCACCGAGGTCATTGGAGGATTCTGCTCCTCCTGGGTTGACGCATCATTAGAGGTGAGGGCCAAGGTAGAGCTGCGTCCGCTTCGTAGATCCATACTGCTGGCACGAAAATAAGATAACGTTAGAATAGATTCAAACAAGTTACAGGTCAAGCAGTTGAAGGAGAGTTGTCAACGCAGTTGCGGATGGGATTTTACGGAAACAAGTTAACTATATCTCATTGAATAATTTTATGAAGAGCGAACCAAGTGCATTAGGCTGATCAGACCATCATGCACCGGTTCTGAATAATAATATGTTAGTGGGGTACCTCTAATAGCATATATGTCATGAACAAGCTCGAAAATGAATAGGCTTGTAAATCTAGGCTATAATAGCAGCATTGGTCAAGATGGTAACACATAAGTACGCGAGATAATGATAAAAGAATATAATTTTTTTTCAGTCTTTAAGAATCGAAGTTTTGTTCGGGTTTCGTGCCCATATAGACGTCCTACTGTCTTCTTGTCTGAGGCCATGGTTACGGTCAAGGAAGGGTTAGATCGTGAGTCATTCTACCCAACTTATAAGAGTTAAGCTAGTAACGATGGAACATGTCTACCTTGTACGAGTCGTCGTCCTAACCTCTACCAAGCATGAATTTGACTGATATTATGAAGGGTTAGATATTAGGCAGTACAGGTAATCAGAGAGAGTTCGAAAAGTTTGGAGGTCAAGGAGGCAATAATAGTGGATGAGATACTATTCCTATTCCTATATGTAGGCTTGTTGGGTATAGTTATGTAACCCAACAATATTTTCTGACCTGCATCGGCCACCACAAAAACATATAACGCCCCAGTCCCATAATACGTAGGACTAGGAACGTAGCATGCCAGCTGCACATATATACGAAGAATACCCCAATATATGGAATCTTCGTATATATATACATAAGCTGTAATAATATAAATTGCAGGCCAGTAAATCATAAAGCTACATCTCATCCACAGCACACACAGAAGGTATAATAAGTCCAAAATAGAATAAATGAGTGACTCAAAAGATAGCCGGGTGGACATGCCCACACCAAACAGCTATAAAAATAATCTCAAATAGAGTAGATGTCCACTATGAGTCTCAAAGAACAACATAAATCTAGATATCAGCGGGAGACGCCTCGTCATCAAGGTAGGAAGGATCCAGTGCCGAGCCATACTCCTGCAGAAAATTGTCTATACATGAAGAGATCACCAGGTCCTCAGAGGGACGTAACAAGATACAGAAAGAACATGCCATATGAACTGAATATAAATGCACCATAAAGTAAAGATAAAGTAAAAGTGTCCAAACCATAACACGGCTCAATATCCCATCATCGAAATAGTAGGCTACCCCTATAACCAAACAAGGACAAGGAGTAACTTACTATCCTACGATGTGACATTTTTCCATGCCATAACTGGACCATAAAATTTGCTAAGGTCTCCTAACCTTTCTAGTAGACAATTTAGAAGACATCTCGATGTATGGACAGGTGAAGGCTGACTCCCCCAGGACAAGGTAACAACTCATAACACGCACACGTCAAGTACCAATACTATCAGCCGGCATAACTCGAGGCTAGTGGCCCACGTGACCCATCAGTCCACATAGCTCGAGGCTAGTGACCCTCGCGACTCGACTACCGTAGTACGTAGTTACTACAGCTTTTGGATTTGGGATAGCCCATACATTTAACTGTCTTCTCCCTCCCAAGGACACTAACAAAAGGTAGTTCGCTAAGACTAGGTCCATATGCATAAAAAAAGACAAGAAGGAAAAATAACTGAAGCAAAATAAAATAAACTAAAAATAGCAAGTAATGGATCCAACTGAAAACAGATAATAAATATACAGTAAATAATTAAATAAAGATGCATCTAATTATAAACAGTAAATAGGGCAAGGTATCTTGCCTGAGGGTGGTGCAAGAAGCAGCAAAATCCAACAATCAGAATCGTCAACACGAAAGTCAAAATTCACAAGAAGCTCCGGATGCTGAAAAAATATCATGAACGAGTTTGGAATAAAAGATATGCCTAGGAAACGCCTGTCCAAAAGTCAAATTCTGGAACAGGAGCAAAATCGTAATTTCGGGTCAAAACGATGCCCGTCGTTGGACCCGTCTTGCACCGAAATGCGTGTCAGTACCTACGATCTCTAAAGTCGTCAAACTACATGTCTACGGTTCCGATTTGAGGAGACGAACTCAACGGTATGTCCAATTTTGGATTCCGATGAGCCGTGCACAAATTCGCTCGTTGGAGCGGGTCGCGGGCCTGCCAATTTGGCGTTCCGATCAACCTTCTCAGAATCGGACCAAACTTGGCATACATGACCAAAAAAATGATACGGTCCTGATGGCACAAGTTTCGCGTCGATCCGATGAACGTGCACGAAGTTATGGTCAAGTTTGCAAAACGTCGATACGGGGGTATCTTGACGGATACGGCCTGATTTCGTCGCGCACACACGACGGAACTTAGTTCCATCAGTTCCCACACGTCGGCAACGTCCATACGCGCCTTTCGATGCATACAGCGTGCGACCACGTCGCCCGGTTTATCGGGGCGCTCGCCGTATCGGGAAAATTCCAAATTATTTTAGTTTCGAAAATCAGTTTTTCTTGAATTTTAAACTTCAAATAACTTCTGCACAATTCATAAAAAAATCGATCTACCTGAAGGGTTTTCATCTTGTATTTGTTAGCTATAACTGTGGAGATTGTTTTTGAATATCCTAAGTAAGTAGCACCGAAAACGACTTCGAAGTTGGGGTTGGGACAGTCCCATTGCTCTGTTTTTGAGCAGTATTTTGCTCGACTTTACATCGTCTTCCTGGTCGAAGTAATAGGTTTTAACTAAATCCCTCTGAAGGGTTTAGTAGGGGGTTATGTCTCCTAAACGTAGGAATTTACGAATCGAAAAATAATCGAGTAACCATAGAGAAATTCTGCTCCATAATAGGGTACCTGGAGTTTGGTTCCAAAACAGAGATGCTCTGTTGCGGTCGGCTTGGGCGGCCCCGGCGGTGCTCCGGCGAGCTTCTGGCGATGCAGGCAGTGCAGGTGGTCGAAGATAGGTCGTACAGGGGCGTCGGTCGTTTGGTGACGGGGCTGTGATCGCAGGATGGGGGCGGTGTCGAGATTTGAAGGATTCGAAAATTTCCTTCGGAGAACCGGGTCGCAAGCCTAGTTAAGGTGGTTTTAAATCCACACCTCCATCAATTAGATTAGATTTAATCAAATCTTCATGGGATTGGATTTGAAACAAATTTTATGAAAGATTTGGTGAAGATTCTGATTCATCAAATCTTCTTTTATGGTTCGCGGAAAGGAAGAGTTTGGGCGTCGGGTTTTTATTAGTACTGTTCCAGTACAGCGTGTTTTATTATTATTTTTTTTTCATTGAGTTGCACTTACAGGGGGGTCGGGTTCCACTTTGGAACAGTGCGTAGCACTGTTCCGAGTTTCTTTTCTTTTTTCTTTTTTTTTTGTTATTCTAAAAACAAAGTAATATATATGTATATATATATATATATATATATATATATATATATATATATATATATATATATATAGCATTTAATAATTATGACCAAATAAGATATACAAAAATCCTAATAATTTAACTAAACCTTATAAAATATTTTAAAGAAATTATTTGGCAAGTAGATCCATAGAAAGGTATTTACACGGGCTTTTGATTTAAATAATCGAAACTTTCTATATCTAGCTATTTACTAAATAGTTTGATTAGTGCAATATATCACAAAATATTTTGAATAAAATCTAAAAAATTTCTAAAAATTCAGTAATCACTAGAAAATATATTTTGAGTGAGATTGTGCAAGAAATACTAATAGTGCACTTGTGTTGCTAATTTGCTATAAAAATATTACACAATTAAATACCAAACTTGTTATAAAATATAAAATAATTCAACACAACATGTATAACCAGTTATATAAAAAAAAATTCTCCAAAATTTTGGAGGATTACAGCCAGCTCCAAGTCATGGGTTGGGTAATTCTTCTCATGATCACGAAGTTGTCGTGACGCATAAGCTATTACCTTCCCATGCTGCATCAGAACACATCCCAAACCTCTGCCTGAAGCATCACAATACACCGAGAATCCTCCGGTTCCATCTGGAAGCGTGAGTGGAAGCCGTCATCAAGCCTCGCTTCAACCTCTCAAAAGAATCCTGGCACTCTGCTGTCCAAGCAAACTGCACATCCTTGCTGTTCAACTGGGTCAATGGCGCTGAAATTCGAGCAAAATCTGAAACAAATCGCCGGTAGTAGCCGGCCAAGCCAAGAAAACTGTGAACTTCCGCAACTGTACTGGATACTGGCCACGTCTCAATGGCCACAATCTTCTGGGAATCTACTTCTACTCCTCCTCTGGTGATGATATGACCCAAGTACGAAATACGATCGAGCCAGAACTCGTATTTACTAAACTTGGCATACAACTGGTGCTCTTTGAGAATCTGGAGGACAATTCGGAGATGCTGTTCATGCTCCGCTTCACTCTTGCTGTAGACCAGGATGTCATCTAGGAACACAATCACGAACTAATCCAAATAAGGCATGAAGATGCAATTCATGAGGTCCATGAATACGGCCGGTGCGTTGGTTGCTCCAAATAGCATCACAAGGAACTCCCAATGCCCATACCTAGATCTGAAAGCTGTCTTCGGGATGTCCTGCTCTCTGACTCTGATCTGATGATATCCTGACCGCAAGTCGATCTTCGAGAACACTGCTGCCCCCTTGAGTTGATCAAATAAGTCATCTATCATCGGGAGAGGGTATCTGTTCTTGATTGTCACTGAGTCCAAGGTACGATAATCTACACATAACCTGGACGTACCATCCTTCTTTTTCATAAGAAGCATCGGGGCTCCCCAAGGCGATCCACTAGCACGAATGAATCTCTTGGTTCTGAGTTCTTCAATCATCTTGTACAATATCTCTAATTCTGATGGCGCCATCCTGTAGACTCTTTCTGACACTGGGGCTGTCCCGGGAATCAAGTCGATGGTGAACTCGATCTCCCGCTCTGGCGGCATCCCTGGAAGCTCTTCTGGGAAAATATCTAGAAACTCTTTGACTATCCGAGGTAACTGTATTGCTGCTACTGCCATCCGCAACACTGGAGGAGAAGGTTCAACTTCGCCTCGGGAGAAGGAAAACTTCGGCTCGCCTGGAATGCTAAAAACAACCCTGCCAATGTGGCAGTCTATCCTAGCATACTGGTCCCTCAACCAATCCATCCCTAAGACCACATCATAATCGGCCATCGGGAACTCTATCAATCTAGCGAGAAATTCTCTACCGCTAACTACGATCTGACATGAGAAAAATACTCTATCTACTCCCACAAGTCCGTTACCAGTAAGTATATTGAGCCTTACTGATAATGACTCGGGCTCCATTCCTATCCATATCGCGAATCGTGCAGACATAAAGGAATGCGAGGCACTAGAATCAAATAATACTGAAGCTAGAATGGTGTTGACGAGAATAGTACCTGCCACCACCTCACCTGGTGCAATTCCTTCCTCTCCCATGGTCAAGGCCAGCACTTGACCATGTCCTCTTGGTACGGGTCCCCTCTGCTGAAAATTTCTCTATCTGCTCTAGATCAGGGCTTGGGCTTGGGTATACTGCTGCGGCCTCTGCTGCTGGAACGCCTGGGCCTGCGTCGACAATGGCCTCGGAAACGGGTACTGCTGCTGCTGCTGGACTGGTGCTGGTCCTCTAACTGAAGGACTAGAAAACGCTGATGATGAACTCCACCTGTTCGGGCAGTTCCCAACCCTGTGGTCCGGGACCCCACAAACCAAGCACAAATCCTGTGCTCTGCGACACTCTGATACCACATGCCCTGGCTTCTCGTAGTGTGAACATCCCACTGCGGAAGACTGCATCTGCTTCTGCTGCTGAGGGTAAGTCGGGGTGGAATGTTGAACCGACGTCACTGAGGCCGCCCGCCTCGGAGCTCCAATGGTCAAAGCCCTGGCTGCCGGGGCTGGTGCTGATGACTTATTCATCTGGCTATGGGATCGCTTCCGTCCTCCGGTCCTATCCACGATCCTCTGGGAGGTATACTCATGCCTCCTAGCTGCTCTCAACACCGCATCAAAAGTCTGATGCTCAAACTGCTCTACGGCTAATAAAATCTCCAGCTGAAGTCCCTGCTGGAACCGTTGGGCTCTGTCGAACTCGATCGCTACCAAGGTGGGAGCAAACCGACTAAGCCTGGAGAACTCGGCCGTATATCCATCGACCGTCCTGTCCATCTACTTCAGATTGGTGAACCTCGTCTGTAGATCATACCGAGCTACAGCATCAAAATACTTGGTCTGGAATCTCTCCCTGAATACTGCCCGTAAAATAGGGGCCACTAATCCAACGGCTTGCGCCGTCCACCAGCTGCGGACAAGATCTAATAACTGCAGGTGCACCACGGCTACCTTCTCTTCCTCTGGAGTCCTGGCTGCTTCTAGAATCACCTCTGTGTCCTGAAGCCAAGCATCAGCAGCGATAGCATCTTCACTATCGTCGAAGAAGGGAGGGTTCAAGCGCTTGAAGCTGTTGGCCGCGCTGTTACCCTGATGACCTCCTCTGGTCAAAGCATCTGCCACCGCCTGGTGCAAGGCATCTCCTCGACGATCCTGGGAGGCTAATAGTGACCTGATGAGACCCACCAAAGTGCCATCATCAGGCTCTGCAGGCTGGACGGGCTGAACTGGTGGCTCTCCTCTAGTAGGCATGACTCTGGAGGCTACTCCTGAATGCTGGGCCTTATCTCCAGGTTGCTGCTGGTCCGCGGGAGGTGCTCCGCCTTGCTGATCGACAGGTTCGGGAACAATACCGCTGAAGAAGACGACATAGGGAACAATAAGGAAGGACCAGGACAGATCAACGATACGAGCATGTGATCAGGTCAAGATTTTTAGGGATTAAGAGGATACGAGCAGAGATCAAGGGAGAGTACTGATTGAGACATCTATTCGGTAAACTCTCACATATCTTGATTTACAAGACCTGCATGGGCCACCACTAAAACCATGTAACGCCCCAGAACCAGAATACTGGAGAGCGGGGGCGCACATAGCCAGCTACGTATATTGAAGTGCAACCCACCTCGCTATACGGTCACGGCTGTCTAGATATATGAGGGTTTAACTACAAGCCAATAGTCTCTTATGGTCATGAACAAGCCTATTGTCTCAATCTCAAGCAAGCAATTAATAGTAACAAGATGTCAGAGCACCAAATATACAATAGTAAGGCGTCCCATACATTACATATTCGGATGATCATGAAGCTAGTCGTACAAAATATGAGGACTAGCAAGAGTTTAGTCATACATGATCAACCCTAGGATTTGTCAATCATGTTACAGCCCGTAGGCAGACAGTAAATAAAGGTACAATACGAGCTAACAAGTGCTCGTCGGCTAAACGTCTCAAAAGAATAATTTTACAATAAAGTGGGAGGACAAAAAGAAACCCACTCGTTGCCAGGGTTACGCCTGGTGGTCACCATCTGGCTGGAAGACAGGTGGATCCTCTGGTGCTGTTCCGATATCTGGCCACACAAAACCAGTTGGGTCAGACCCCAGAAAGAGCAAGTGCCACAAAGGAGGCTTCACTTAGAAACTAAAACCAGCAAATCACAATAGAATATTAAAGATAATAAATAATAATAGAGATAACAACAGTAAACTGAGTACGAGGAAACCATTCAAGTAGCCAGGTCACAACCCTTAAACCAAACAAGGACCAGGGTTACAGCCCTTCACTTGAATAGAAACCCGTCTCAAATACTATTGGTACAGTGAAGACAATAAACGAAGAGAGGTCACAGAACTGCTCCGGAAGCCAGGTTACAACCCTTAAACCAAACAAGGATCGGAGTTGTAACCCTTCGCCTGAACAGAACTGGATGCCTGATCTTTATTGCTAAGGCCAGTATAAATAATCATGGTATTAAGGTAAGGTAAAATATGACGAACATGGCATGGGGTTGTAATAAGACAATAAACGAAGAGAGGACACAGAACTGCTCCGGGAGCCAGGTTACAACCCTTAAACCAAACAAGGACCGGGGTTGTAACCCTTCGCCTGAACAGAACTGGACCTCCGATCGTTATTGTTAAGGCAAGCATCAATAATCATGTCTTGTCACAATCTTGCACAGGACCAGGATAAGACTAAGCTGGAATAAACTCCATCCAATCAATCACGGTCAATCAAGAGTATGACTTGATACTTTTAACTAACTAGGGTTATCACAGGCCTAGTTACTAGCAAGATGCAATGAGATTATCCCAACAGCCACAAGCCCTGCAGACCATCCGGTTATCCAGGTCGAATGCCCGTTTATAAAGAATGTAACACGTGACTGTGTGCTGGAAATGTGCCCTACTCGTCGGTAGGCTACAAGTCCACTGAATTCTCCCAGATAAAGGGATTACCTGTAGCTGGAAATCTTTTCATGTCTACTGAATTATTCTAGTTTATTAGTCCTTAGTCAGTTACTGTAGGTATCCCTGACCGTGGTACTCAGGGATCCCTATCCTAGACATGATGCAAGACAGTACTGGTTTATTTGTACAAACACAATCGTCCATGGTGTCTATGTCATTCGTACTGCTCATGTCAGGATAGCTGTCGTAACAGCCTGTCGTGATATATCAGGTCAGATTTATTAGTCAAGAGTGCGCCACGGCGGGCCGCTATCGTGTTCAGGAATTATGTCGGAATTTACATGACATAGACATAAATAAGACCTTTTAATAATATTAATAATAATAATAATAATAATAATAGAGTACAAGACTGTGGAAGGGCCATGCGGCTGAGAGAATAGAGCTTATGCGGCCAAAAGATCAGATCCCATGCGGCTCGGGATTCAAAAGTCCATACGGCTGGGGGAGGACAGGGTCTTATGCGACTGAGCAATAGGGCGAGTCCATACGGCTGGGGAGAGCAGGGCGCATGCGGCTGGAAAGGTGCGAGCCCATGCGGCTAACTCAAGTGGGGTCTCATGCGGCTGAGCAAGGAAACAATTCATGCGGCTGGGAAAGGAGTGATCCCATGCGGCTGAGACGAAAGGTCTTATGCAGCTGGGGGAGCAAGGCCTTATGCGGCTGGAAAGGAATCAGTCCATGCGGCTGGGTAGGGCAGGGACGCATGCTGCGGGATGAAAACAGGACTCATGCGGCTCGGGGGTGTCAACCCTATGCGGCTGAGAATGAAGGCGGCTTATACGGCTAGAGATGCAAGTGCTCATGCGGCTGCAGACATACAAGTGCTTATGTGGCTGAGTTCAAGTGGGATCTCATGCGGCCGAGAATTGCCAAGTCTTATACGGCTGTAGTGAGTTGTCTTCATGCGGCTGAAAGGTTAATGCGCCATGCAGCTAAGTGAAGTCAAGGCCATATGCGGCTGGAAAGAGACTTGCCGCATGAACGTTCATGCGGTCAAGTACTTCATGCGGATGAAAGACTGTGCTTCTTCTCCACTGATCCGAGAAGAATAGCCATAAAATCCATGGCTTCAAAGCTTCATAAACCCTTCATCCGAAGTCGGAATTCAGACTTCCATAGGTCAAAATGGGGCAGAACAAAATGCTCTACAACATGGAACCATCAAAACTTGGAAATAACAATATTAAGTAGATCAAAACCTAAGAAATTTAAAAATATTATAAACTTAGATCTATACAAATTGAGCCATAGAAATTAGAAATGCTAAGTACTAAAGTGTGTTAGAATCTCGAGAGGAAGAGAATGGAACAATAAAAACGAAGTTCCTCCATGAAGCAAGTTGCACTTGCCTAAGCTCTCTCTCTCTCTCTCTCTTCCTGGTGGTTGAAGAAGTAATGGTGGAGAAGAAGAAGAGTAATGAAGAGAGAGAATGAGGGAATGGCTAATAAATGAGGGTGGTGGTGGTAGGTAAGGGTTCTCCCCTTGGTTCATGATGAACCAAGGCAACCCAAGCCTAGCCGAACCAACCCAAAATAGACCAAGCCATGTAATGCCAAGATAAGCCAAGCAAGGAATCATGCAATACAAGATAAAATGCGTACACGTATTTCAAAATACGTAATATGATCTATAGGCATTATAATTTGCCCTTGCATTGAGTCAACTTTGCTTTGGGAATTTCTCTCCTCTACACTCACCTCAACATCATCATCTTTTGTTGATCACATTCCTAAACATGGCAAGCATCATAGGTAATGTATAAAAAAAGTATCAAAGTGAAATAAAATAAGAGTCAATCTAGAATTTCTACACACTTACCTTATTTTTCATCAAAGTCTCTATCAACTTTACTTGTTCTTTAACTAATTTTGACATTGAGTCAATTTTGTCCTGCATTGATTCAATTTTTTTTCCAGTCGAACTACTGTTTGAGAATGCTTCTTTTGAGCAACTAATTTAGATTTAGTTGCTCCGGCTCTGGCTCCTCTAATCCTACCCCGTTTTTCAGATTGCCGTACTACTTGTGAAAGTGCATCATCTTCATCTAATTGTTGGGATCCCTCTGAAGGTGGTGCAAGAAGGATTTCCTTGGCTTTTTGCTGAAATTATGATGAAGAAAACTAGAATTAGTCTCCGTTGGACAACGCTTGACTGTCAATACAAGAAGAAAAAAATATACTATCCATAAGAAGGAAATTGTGTACATACAATTAGCTCGTTGTCCTTTGAGTGCTTAGCTACACCTTCCCCAGTAGTATATCGCCGGATCCAAGCACGAAGCCTAACCTTATCGATAGGACATGGTCCCTCCCTTCTCTGCATTGTATTAGGTAAAATTGGCATTGATAAGTAGAGAGTTATAAATACGAATGAAAAAAAATACTTTATACTTACCAATATTTCATCGGCAATGCGAGCAAAGCCTTTTCTACTTCCAAGGTACGGCATTGTTTGTTTTTCTCTCATTTGTTTAAACTTTGTAGACCTCTCCTACGTACAACACATGCATATTATTAGATAATACCTTAAATGTTAGACATTGAAGCTTCAAAAAATATTTATTCAACATACCTTAAATTGTTTTGATGATCTTTTCTTAACGAATAGTTCCCAATCTACCGGGTCTACGTCATTCGGCATTTTCTTCAAATATTTTTCCAATTTTGATTTGTTGGCCCTAGCAAGTCTTTCCATTTGTTGGAGGACATACATTTTTGCCTCCTCTTCGCGCTCCATGAATGTAAATTTTTGCTACAAGTGCAAAATAGTCATAAGTAATTATTAGGAAGATAGTAGATATAAACTACATTTAAAAAAGAATATAAACTTTCATCTTACTGTAACAGCTTTCCAATAGAAGTCCTTGCTCTCAGAAGGTATATGTCTCCAATCATCGAACGTTATTGGTACCATTTCACGTGTCAAACATCCGACAAAAGTTGAAAGATGTTTCGAGTTCCTTCCAATTGGTTGACCATTTTTATTTAACTCCACCTCTAGCCTATTGCCACTTTCAACGGGCCAAGCACTACACCTAGTGGGTCCCCTAGTCCTTGTTGTTCTCTCTGTTTTGCCTTCATTTGAAGCTTGTGGTTCTTCTTCGTCATTTGAATCTTCTGGTTCTTGTCCCTCATTTGATGCTTCTTTTCCTTGTTCTTCATTGGAACATTTTTCCTTGTCCTTCCTTTGCTTCTTTTCCTTCTTGTGCTTCTTTGTAGATTTACTCGCTTGATTTGCACTCTACAAGAACACAGTTGACATTTATGCATTAGAAATATATGTAAGCATTGCTATAGAAAATATGTGCTTGTTTTGCAACAGTTGATATTTATGCTTGTTCTCAGAACACAGTTCTGAGAACAACATTCCCACAACATTTCCAAAAATCTGTGAAAATTTATGCTTGATCCTTACCGCATTCGAACCTTCTTGCTCACTTATATAGAAACCAGCATTTTGATTGTTCATAAGAGCAGCCTCGATGCCTTGTCTTTGCTTCTTTGCTCTCTTTTTTGCGCGTTTTGAAGACTACAAATATGCAACATATTAAAACAGTAACAAATAAATGAGATTTATGTAAGCTTAATTTCAAATACATCTTGAAGGTTATTTACCTCAATTTCACCATTATTTCTCCTTTTTCTTGGTGTCATTGCAAGATAGGGTAGCTACGAGCAAGAATTACTCGCTGATGATGATTAGAAAATAAGCAAATATTAAAGAAACAAATCATGACAAGTAGAGTATCATAGAGTATCAAATACTAAATCATGACAAGTAGAGTATCATAGACTGTACATCGAAGGACTGTACATTGAAGGACTGTACATTATTTGCAGGATTTGAAGTCCAGGACCTGATCAAGATTTTACAGGAAATTAATTGGACTGGGCAGTGTAATGGGATGAGATGCAAAGAATAATATATATGCAGTATACTAGTTGGGGGCAGGATAGATACTTGTGTTTGTAGGACATGCTATGAAGTGTGTTGATGAAATGTGTAATACAGTAAATGAAGTGAGCAGTGAAGGGTTTAGATGCAGTGAAATGAAAATGAGTGTGCAGTGAGTGAGGCAGTGGTTAAATTGGAAATAAAATACGCAAGGCTAAAATTCAGTGGATCAAATTAAAGTGCAGGCAGTAAAATGATTCCACTGTACAGTATTTAATGCAGTGGATCAAATTGAATAAATATTTTTGTGCACAGGTGTCTAATGGAGTGTATTTGATGATGAATGTCCTGAAACAGTGGATGTATCAGTGAATGCAATTTGGGTATCAGGTAATTGCAGTGAACACCAACCGTGGATGATACAGACATTAAGCTATATATATATATAGACATTAAGCTTCTTGAAGGCCTTAAAAGTATTTCACAAGTCACATTAAGCTATATATATATATATATATATATATATATATATATATATATATATAATATATATATATATATATATATATATATATATATATATATATATATGTATATATATATATATATATATCAACCGTGGATGATACAGACAACGAAAAACCTATATATATATATATCAGGCTAATGATTTGTCGCACAAGTCACATTAAGCTTGAGGGCCTTAAAAGTATTTCACAAAGTTGAAGATACAGACATTGAAGGACTGTACATCGAAGGACTGTACATTGAAGGACTGTAATGGTTTGAGTTTACACCTGTATTTTGAAGGACTGTACATTGATAGAGTATCATAGAGACTAAAACGAAGTTCACAGACCCTATATTGTGAAGCATTTTAAAAAAACCAAAACCTAATAAAAACTACTGATTGTATAAATGTTCTGCACAACCTTAACAAAGAATACTAAAAACCTGCATATAATAAATTCAAGAACAATTGTGAAAGCATTAAAAAAATACTAGTTATTTTCAAACAAGCTTCTATACCAATAATAAAAACTAATGAAACATAGAGATCAATTAAACCATATAGAGTGTTTCATAAGATTAAATATAGAAGAAAAAGACCTCTTAAACATAAATGCCCTCACAATCCTTTCTAAGATAACTATCACTACCATCCTCAACATTCTTATCTAGTTTTGATACATCCACTGGTGCTAATGATGGTGTAAAGACATTTTGATCAACGTTCATATCCATATCTTGAAAACCTCTTGCTGGTGCCTTTAACACAACATGCCAACTAGATGAAGCAGTGTCCTTAGAGTAAAATACTTGGGTTGCCTGTGATGCTAGAATAAATGAGTCTGTTTCAAAGCGGTGTTTCCCTTGGTGAAGGTTAACCAAGGTAAACCCATCTTTTATTTTGACACCATTTGTTGTGCTAGCCCAATCACAATCAAAAATAGGAATGTGAAAGGTATGATAATCCAAGCAAAATATATTCTTAAGTACTCCATAGTAGGCAACTGTATCGGTGACTTGGTTCCTATCCTTCGAGCTGGATCTACAAATGGTTGTTGCCTCAAGTGAGACACCATTGTTCTGCCTAGAGTTCTCAGCAGCCTTTGTATGGTAGCGGTTACCATTAATAACAAATCCTGAATAAGAAACAACATGTTTTGAAGGACCATGTGCAAGCCCTCTTAACATGTCGGATATGTTTCCACAGGATTGTCCCTCAATCTGTTCAAAATCAAAACAAAAGGTAAATACATTGTTTGGAAAATAATGTGCTAAGGGTACTAAAAAAAGAAATTGGGACCTTCTTTTTTAACCAAGATGACAATTCCTTCGAATGACGATCTTGAAGTAAATTTTCATTTTGAACAAGTCGTCTATCCGAAAGTTTCAATTCCTTCAAGTGCATCCTAATAGGGAAAACAATTTTACATGATATTAATTATAGATATTGGCAAGATACGTTGGAGTTAGTATGTTTTCTTATAACTTACTCTAGATAAGGTTCGACTTCATCCATATTGAACAATACAAAACGGTGAGCACTTTGTAGCTGTTGTTTATCCAATGTCATTATTGTTCCTTTTGAAATTGGACGGCCATCGGATATTGCATCATTTTTAATATCTTCATTTCTATTTGGACGATGATCCATCTCAGCAACTTGTTTCATGTACCCACTAACAAATCTCATGCTCTCGTCAGTAAGATAATATTTTACTATACAACCTTCAGGAGTGCACGATTTCTAACGTATCCTTTAAGGATCTTTATGTATCTATGAGAAAAAAATAATTTTTATTTAAAGTAAGCAAACGAATGAATGAAATCAATAAAAAGAAAACAAACGATCATCTTTCAAACGGATACATCCAACGATAATGGACTGGGCCACCTAATTTAGCTTCACGCCCCAGATGGATTGGCAAATGAATCATGATATCGAAAAATAAAGGAGGAAAATACCTTTCAACCAAACATAATATGTCAACAAGTAGATTGGTAAATGAATCACGATATCGAAAAATTGAGGAGGAAAATACCTTTCAAACAAGTATAATATCTCAACAATTTCTTCCTCTAATTTCTCTATTTGTTCTCTATCGATGGCTTTTTGGCACAATACATTAAAAAATGCACAAATTCGAAATATTGCAATCCTTGGTCCTTTTGGAAGAAGACCTCTCAATGCCACAGGCAACAACTGTTGCATTAACACGTGACAATCATGCGACTTGAGTCCTGTTATTTTGTATTCTTCTACTGATATACAGTTTCCAATGTTTGAAGAGTAACCATCGGGCAACTTCAAGTTATATAATCTCTTGCAAAAAATTTCCTTTTCTTTCTTTGAAAGGGTGTGCGGTCCCGGTGGAAGAAAAAATCTCTTATTTTTTAATTCTGGATGCAAAACTTGTCGAATGCCATTTCTTCCAAATTCTTACGTGATTCTATGCCATCCTTCGATTTTCCCTTTGTATTTAGCAATGTACCAACCACGCTATCACACCAGTTCTTTTCTATGTGCATTAGATCCAAATTATGGTGCAAAATAAGATGCTACAAAACCCAAAAAAGAATATGTAGAAGCATGAAAAAGAAGAGATGTTACTTTTAATCCCACATCGGAAAGGAGAAGAAGAGATGTCTCATTCCACTCTATATATAGAGCCCTCTTGCCTCCTTTGAAAAGGGCACCAAAATAAATAAAGAAGAGGGAGCCCGTTATCCAGGGAGCCCGTTCGAGCCATAAAAAGTTGCAGTAGTTATTCTCTTCTTCTGGGTTGGCTGCAAGTTCTTCACTTGCTGTCAAGGCGAGAAAAAGTTGGATTCTGAGTACTATGCGCATTCGCGGGCTAGTACGAAGAACTCCAAGGCGGCACGGGCCATGCACCTCAAACGTGCTATGCCAACGGCAAACCAGAAGCATGCGCTCACAATCATGCGCGCTGCTGATGGTAAGCTGTACAAAGTTGACTCGGGTGCTTCTACGTCAGAAATGAGCCGACCCTCAAAGTCCTTGTCTCACTTGGGCGCATTTGTTGCATTCGCAACCAAGTCATGCAAGGCAAATTCTGTGGTCTTGAACCCCCGTGCCTATATTGGTTGTGCGTCTGAGGCTGGTTCAAGTTACTATAAATGAGGTTCCCCCACTATTGATCTGGGCGCGCCTTATGCGCTGGATCAGGGGGCGCAACATTCACTTGATCACCCTGGCGCTTGGCCTTGCCATGCGCCTGATGGGGGTGTGAAGGTGGCTCATCACTCATACACTCACCCTGACGCTTGGCTTTGCCAAGCGCCTGAAGAGGGTACGAGTGTTACTCATACACTCACCCTGACGCTTGGCTTTGCCATGCGCCTGATGAGGGTACGAGTGTCAACATCTCCTCACATGATTTACGTACTGTGATCACTCACAGACGTAGATCGGAAGAGACGACCATCATGCACAACTCGCCCCTCACGGGACATACTTGTGCTACGGTCGCCATCAACTGCTGCTGCCGCAAGACAGTGGCTCCACCACCAAGGCAGTCTGTGTTCTAGCAGTTGCAACATGCTGTGCCTGTCCGACAATGTCTCAGAAACATGATGCCAATTGAAAACTTTGTAATAGTCTACTCTCAACTAGGCCCATCACTCAGATGTCTCAGCTAGCCGTGTCGTCTCAGCTAGCCGCGTCGTCTCAGCCCGGCGTATTACTCTTCCAGCGCATCACTCTGCCCCGTCAGAGTGAATCACTTTCTCGTCAACGCACAGGTGCATCTGCCAGCCTGGGGCTCTTCCATCATAATGAGGCTTAGGCACATCAAACCCAAACCATGCATTCAACTTGGCACTCGATGTCATCTTGTAGAAGAATACTACCAGCAAGCGGCTCGAACATAAACGGCTATGTCCATTCCAACTCGACGAATCTCAATCTTCTGAGGGAGTTCATCGTCAAAGCTTCTTCGAACAAGAAGAACCATCAGCCATAGTACAACGTCTTGCCAAGGAGGAGGATCAGTCGAATCCATCTTCGTCGAGAAGTCAAGGGAGAGACAACAAAACTCTCTCAAACTGTTGTTATTTATAGGCCAGGGCAAATCAAACCCATGCGCCAAGTGGCAACCTTCCCAAAGTTAGTGTAATAAACTTGTATTTATGATGATGAATTTGCCCCTTCGAATTCAGCTAAGTCAGAGAGCCATCAATGCCCCGAAGGACTCAACAGTCGGACCAATGAAGATGCGTCATGCAAACAGATGCGCCGGTCAGACCGTGCATCATACAGACGCGCCCATCAGCACCAAGCGCCTTATAAGGATGCGCCCCATGCGTCCCCATGCGCCTAGTGGAATGTAGACCAATGCGTCCACTCAAAGGCCCATCACCCTTCAAGAACATTAAATGCTGAAGTCTGACACGACAGCAGCCATACCACGATGACAGAGCAGCAACAGCTTTTACAGAAAACGAAGCTCCGCTGACGTCAGCATCATCATTATAGTCCTCCGACGGTTACAACCCACGTAGCCGACCAACCACTCGCATGCGCCTCAGCAGCCATGCGTCTGAAGATTCGCATGTACCTCAAAAGTCGTGCGTCCAGACTGGTTCGTAACTCCTGAAGGTTGCGAGCCAAAGTCTTCTCATGCGCCCAATCCCAGGCGCATCCTATCAGATTATCCTCCACCAAATCTGAGATCTTTGAGCTACGGACATGTGCCACGTGTCCTTTGACTCAATTCAGCCTATGAAGGGGTGCTAATCACCCAGGATCTCAGCAACTGAAAGATCCTCTCCCCTGCTACGTGCCAGCCCACAAATGCAGTATGAAGGATTCAACCCACAAATGATGGTGCATCATCCATGTGCCTCCCGCAGCTTCAACCACGTAGAATTTTCACGTACAGGTGCATCCTACATATGCGCGCATGAGCAGCCCAACCTGCTGCTTATAAATAGAGGGATTATCTCCTTCTTCCACACACACAGAGAGGGACAGACATATACAGCAAAGACAGCCGCAACCAGAGCATCAGAGTTCACTCACAGAGATCGGAATAGACACTCAATGTCTTCTTCCTCTCCGCAAGCTCCAGCACCCAGAGCAACTCAAACCTTCAGAGTACCGAAAACCGTCGTCAGATCATCAACGGAGTCAACGTATTACCACTCGCTCCATCGACACAGGACCCAGATAAACAAAAGTGTACTCCTAGGACTACGTCTAAGTCCTACATTGTAACACTGTTTTGTTTGTAGTTGAAATTGCAATCAAAAGATTTTAATGGAAAACAGAATAGAAAGGTCAATTGGAAACAATTTACAAAATACATATGAAAATAATATGATATTACCTTCCAATACGGCAGTAAAAAAAATGTTGACTTCTTCTTCCACATCTCTGAAGATTGCCTCTTTCTTTTGCCATTGTCTTTTCCTTTCCCAAAATTATTTGTCATATTTCTTAGTCCTTCTAAAAATTTTGATCCAGTCATTAATCTAGGTGGTTCCCTATGTTCTTGTTTACCATCAAACCAACTTTTTTTCAACCTAAATGGATGCTTGGCTGGAAGAAAACGTATGTGTCCCACGTAGACTGTTTTTCTACTATATTTTAACCATTTTGAACATGTATTCACTCCATATATGGGACATCCAACTTTTCCTTTGGTAGTACATCCAGCTAGGTTACCATAAGCTGGAAAATCATTTATTGTCCACTCAAAATTGCTTTCAAGTTGAAAAAAGATTTACTAAATGCATCATAAGCATGCACTCCATTGTTCCATAGCTCTAGCAAGTCATCTATTAGTGGCTATAAATAAACATCTATATCATTTCTAGGTTGCTTCGGCCCAGGAATTAGTAGTGTCAACATTATATTTTCTTTTCGCATGCATAGCCATGGTGGGAGATTATATGTCGTGAGTATCACTGGCCAACAAATATATGAAGAGCTAAGATCGCCGAAAGGATTAAACCCGTCTGCAGCAAGGCCAAGTCTAAGGTTGCGTGGCTCTTCTGCGAAAGAGGGCCACTTCATATCAATTGTCTTCCATGATAAGGAGTCCACAGGATGTCTCATGATGTCATCGTCACTTTTGTGATTATAATGCCACCTTAAGTTTTCAGCCGATTCAGGTGACTGAAACATTCTTCTGAACCTTGGAATTATCGGAAAGTACCTTAGTACTTTTGCTGGAACTCCTTTTTGAATTTTGTCAGTCTTATCTTTCTTCCACCGTTCCAATCCACATTTTTTACATTTTTTCCTCATTTTTCAATTCTTTTCTGTATAGACAACAGTCATTGGGACATGCATCTATCTTCTCACAATCAAGCTCAAATGTCTTAAGCAACGATTCAGCGTCACGTGAGGATTCTAGAATTGTATTTCCATCAGGTAAAATATCATGCAATATTTCCAAAAGATGACTAAAATATTTATTAGAAATTCCATACATAGACTTGTGCTTGTATAAAATAACGGTTGCCGATAACCTAGTATACTTTTTACAACTTGGGTATAATGGATTATTTGCATCCTTCAATAAGGTTGTTAATCCATCTTCCCTTTCTTCTTCGATAGGTTCAGCATTGGGTTCATTTTGAACATATGCATCTTCAATTATATTAGTATCCTCTGTCTGTTCCAAATTTGAAATTCCTTCCCCATGCCAAATTCAAGTTGTATAAGACATATCCATCCCAAATTCAAGCTAACTAATCAAGCACTTAGCACAAGCTAATGGGCAATTTAAAAATATAAGTGCAAGAGAAGAAGCAAAACAATACCGACACCCGATGTATCCTCGTATCCTCCCTAGAGACAATCCAGTCCCGGAACTCTCTCCGGATTTATCCACTATTTGAGCAAATAGTTACACACGAGTTTGGATCCGAAGAACTCGCCAACTTCTTACACGAGAGCTTTAATCCGAAGTCCTCTCCGACTTCAACCGAGAGTTTGGATACGAAGACTCCCCAACTTCAACCGAGAGTTTGGATACGAAGACTCCCCAACTTCAACCGAGAGTTTGGATACGAAGACTCTCCAACTTCAACCTTTCACAATAGGTTTTGATCTCCTTATACAATAAGATGAAGATCTTACTTTTTAACTCAATAACTCTAACACAATTCGTGGATGGCAAATTAAAGCTTTGTAGAGTTGTTTGTGGATAGGCTTTGGTGGTTTAAAAAATTTTAGGCTCAAAGCATCAACCTTGAATGAAGGGGTTCAAGGCTATTTATAACCAAAGCAAAGGAAAGTGCAATAATGCAACTTTCACAGGCTGACGGATCATCCGCCGGATTTTCGCAGAAATTTGCCGGATCATCCGCCTGTATAGTCCAACGGCTATAAAAAGAGTCGTTGGGATCAATCATTCGTAAAATCCAACCGTTGGAATGCAAACGGTCATATGGCGAAAAATCCGCCGAAATTCTGCAATTTTTTGTCGGATAATCCGAACGCTCACAGAAGGTATTCTGTGAGACCATTCGGATCTTCCGTCGGATTTCCGCGGAGATTCGCCGAATTATCCGCCAGGATTCCGAAGATTGTCCTGGGTTATTATCTACCCTAGCTTTCAATTTTGCCATCTATTTCTTGTGTTTACAAAGATTCCTAAGACTCATTACAGACTCCAAATATACTGTAGTAGGAGCAGGCTTCTGCAGAGTCTTGAAATGATGATGGCTTGGCTTGGCTTCTTTCTTTGATAGGTGCTGGCTTTTTTCCTAGGCGGCAGCTGTCCAAAGATATCCAGTTTGCGAAAACTGAATACCTTTCGGGGGCTTCGCCCCCGAACCCCCGACGAGGGGCGCTGCCCCCTCGACCCCCGTCCGCTGACCGGGCAGCGGAACCCCCGAGTACGAGGCTACGGAGATGTCGTCGGGTGGTTCAGAGAAATCTTATGGGATCCATCATCTTTGCCCCACCATGATTTCTTCATTGCATATGTCTACATTGATCTTGCTTATTGCTTTTCTGCATGTACGTGTTAGACGAACAAAGCAATATACATAGTAGCAAGTATGATAAGTTAAAAGCACATTAGGACTATGCGAAGTTTAAGTATCAATGCTATAGTGATAGCATAAATATTAGTGATATCGTAATGTTAAACTTAATTGAATAACCATAATCAAAACATAGTTCTGATTTTGGTAGCTCAATTAAATTTAACATATATATAATAAAAACTTATATCACTAATATGTAACACAATAAGCACATATCACCAAAGGTATAAGTATAAGTAGAAATGCTATAGTGATAGTATGAAGAAAAGTGATAATGAAATGCTAAACTTAATAGATTAACCATATTCAAAAACATGATACAATCATTGGGCCAACAATCTCCCCCTTTTTGATTATGGCAAATCGGTTAAGTTTAGTATGAACACAATAGATGCATGTATCACAAATATACAAAAGATATAAGCAATATCACTAATAGCATGCTACTTAGATTACTTATAAAAGCATACTTAAACTTACTTCTCCCCCTTTGACATGATCAAAAATAGGCTCCCCCGTACTAAGAGATAAAATGAAATCAATCTCAATCATAGAAATCAGAGCATGGGGAACTTATAGACAATCATGATTAAGATATACTAATGAAAAACAATGGTAGAAGTATGTAAAGACAAGTGTATAAAACTACATACCAAATGTAGAGTACTAAATAAAAAATTGCTTGTCAAAACACAATATGGTTGGTAAAACTAAAAGTATTTGAAAAACAAGAAATAAGTAGTTTACCAACTTGAAATCCAAGGAATAAATCCAAAACACAATAAGATATGAAATATTGCTCTAGTTTTCGAGGAGAACTATGAAATAAAGGATTTCAAACAAAAGCCATGAGGAATAGATAATTGCAACTAATAGATACCAATTGAGATATGAAATTAAATAAACTTGATACCAATTGAAAATATGTAAACTTGAAACATTGATCAAAGAAACCATTAATAATCATAATTGTCCACAAATAAATAGTGGAACAAAATAAAAGAATGATCAATGTAAAATATTGCAATTGATATAAAGTAATCTCATTATTTGCAAGATCTATATGCTTATCCAGTTCATGCATTTGAACTCAATTACCTTATCATGCTATATGAATACCCTTTAGATAAACATGAAGGTAAAGGAGAAAAATACTTGAGAAGGAGAAATTCAGTCGACTTGAATACTCCCCATCAAAGTACTACCAAAGTAGATAAAAATCATGAATTTTGGATAAGTCCTCAACAAGGAAAGCCAAATCAATTAAGCATATAAGGAAAGCCAAAGCAATGAAAGCACAATAGTCATCTAGATAAGATATGAAAGTTAATATTAACAAGATGACTTATTTTACCCATATAAAAGAGAGATACTATGATGAAGACAATTGCATACACTCTCATAAATCCTTCACAAATAAAAATATCATGATCTCAATCAATAGGATGTGAAAATGAAGAAAATATGGGTCCATGATAAACTATGTATACGACATATTAGAGGGTATAGATGAATTAAAACAATTTATTTGCTCCCCCTCAAAATATGCGTAACTAGTTTCAAAGCACTTATAGCATCAAAAACTAGGGGTAAATCAACTATGAATTTCTCTCCCCTGCTCAATGCATATAAGGCTATAAAATCGTCAAAAGACGAATAATGTCATCTTTAGTCAAGAGAAGATATCCAATTAATAGCCACTAAAGATGAAAAATCAAAAGAATATTCCAATTAAGCGCATATAATCAAAAGATGACATACATTAGTCTATATAGAAGGATCTCATATTTAAATATGATATATCAATGTATGTTATCCTTTGAGAAAATGTCATCATGAAAAATAAAATAAAGTCAATTAAGAACAATCATGATGATAGACAGAATATAGCTCAAAAAATAAAAAAATAAACCTCAAATATCATGTCCATGATTATCTAATCAAGAAAGAATCAACCAATTTATTACTTTGCATGGACTAGGTATGTTGTACCACATATTTATCCAACAACCGATAAATCCAAACCTTGCTAATGGTAAATTAATAACCCATAAAGTTCAAATAGCAAAGGTCATATGTGATAAACCATGAGTAGTCAAAGTAGAGTAATAAATTAACTTGATAATCTCATAACTAGATAATTTAAGACTACTTAATCATTAGGATCATTCATAAAGTAAACAAATGAATAAACATGATCCAATGATAAATCTCATTACGAGAAAATTCAAAATTCATATTTATAGAGAATCTTACAGATCAATGAAAAATATGGAAAAGAGTCAATCTCAAAATGATCACACATTCAATCTAAAGAGATGTAATGATAATACGATAAAATCATGACTCAAAAAGTGAGAGAAATTTAAGAGAGACTTGCTAATGACTAGTACGGAAGAAAGTTAAAACAAGGAATCACAAACCTCTAAGAAAATAAAAGATTTAACAGAGAGTTTGTAAAACTAGTTTTAGAGATCAAGCATATCACAAATCTTGTTTTTGTAAACTAGCATATCATATATAGATTAAAGTATAGGAATATAGCTAGATGTGTGAAAGTGAGCCAAAATTATATAGCTTAATAATATATCACAAATAAGCAAACTATATGATCCAAATAAGATTAATGAGGGAAGCCATTAACAAGATAAATGTGCTCATTAAATCTTAAGTCACTAACACTAAAAATACTTGCTTAAGCATAGAGTTCTCAATAAGTATATTACATTTTGAATGATCAAAATGATTTGAAGACTCTTTATTAAGCAAGGATAAGAGTATAAGATAACAAAAATAAAAAAAATTAGACTCTTATCAAGTATAGGCCAAAAGAGATATTCATGTAAACACAAATAAAATAAATCTCTTTGCCAAGTATAGAGATTAACCCAAGATAATGAAATAATGGATCGATCTAGAGAATGCAAAATATTATAGCCATTATGAAATAAGAGTATTATCTAGAAATGGGAGATCTCTAACCAAAAGCTCAAACCATAGTAGCTAAGGACATAAGACATATGATGTATCAATTACATGGATTCTCATGTGCTACAACAATATCATTGGGAAACAATAATTCCAAAGAAGCATAAACCCAAGGAATGAGCAAGGAAAGCACATTAAAAATAAGAAAGCTGATCGGATTATCCGTCGAATTTCAGTGGAAGTCCGGCGGATTATCCGAACTTAGTGCTCACAAAGATGCTGGAATTGATCAGATTATCCGTCGGATTTCTGCGGATATCCGTCGGATGATCCGAACTATTGCTCACAGACTTGCTGTTTGCAGTCGGATGATCCGTCGGATTATACCAAAAATCCGTCGGATTTTCCGTCTCTCTATAAATTCAAATTTTCAAAGAGCTTTCATAGTGCACCAAAGAAAAGTGAAAAGATATAGACTAGAAAATGTGCACTAATTAAAGAGGTAAAATCAACATACAAGATAAGGCACAAAAACATGTGATTCTTAAAAGAACTTTCATAAATAGTCATGAACAAGACACTAATAAAAGATTTCTCTCAACATCCCAACTTAAAGGTATAAAATAAATACATATGCAAAGTTAGGAATCACATAGTTAAAACTATATATATATATATATATATATATATATATATATATATATATATATATATATATATATATATAAATAGGCATACATGAGAAGATTCAAGAATCAAGAAAAAAATATGTATCCATAAAGTCAACCAAAAAGCTAAAAAGATATCATTAAAAGAAAGCTTTAAGGAAGAAGCTTATTGATTCAAAAAGAGATACACAAAATTGATCAAAAGAATCAATAGCTAGAGTATGAGTTAAGCACAAGTTTAAAAGTAACAAGTATGAATAAATACTCTTCAAGTTAATATAAAACTTTAGCTTAACTCATATGCCTACATAAAGGTATTTATAGAAAAATAGATATCAATATAAGAGATACATGAACTATATGTAGATAGAAATTAAATGTATATAGTCATGTATCCTTAATGAATATTTGAAAAATCATTACAAATTCAAAAAACATGTATAAATAAACTTCATTAGGCAAAGACATAATTGATTCTCAAGAAGATAATCAGGATAAAGTATGAGAATCAATAATGAATATATTATGTAAGCACAAGGTTAAAATGGAAGTATAAGTGTATACTTGTCAAGTGATAAGAAGCTTATGCTAAACATATATATTCACAAATACCGATTTAAAGTAAATGTTACAAATTAAATACAAACCGGCAAGAAGTAACTATTTCAAAAACTTTAAAGACGGAGAGTTAAAATCATATTAACTCAAATCAAAATCAAGCTCCTATGGACTAGAGTGATATACATGCTTTATAAATAAAGATTAAGAATAACGAGCATGCATATATAAATGTGTCACACTAATAGAGAATGAGTGATAAACTACATAGTGTGAACTAATCATTTAAGCCAAGTAACTAGTCATGCTAGATAAAAGAATTAATAAGAAAATTAACTAAGCATGCTAGTATTATATCTCACATTGATTTATATAAGAGGCAACTAAAATATATCAATGTGAGCTAGTGGCAAGACATCAAGTAAAACATGCTAGATTCTACAAATATAAATAATTTAAAGAGAATCGCTTAGCATGTTACCGAAGTGGCTCTAGTGGCCACGCTTGTGTTGGTACAATTACTTGGAAGATGACCTTTGAGCTTTGCAACCACCAACACGCTCCTCGGTGCTATGTCCCGATACAAGAAGCTTCACCTACAATATTAGATGAAGACATTGGTATCCAAATAAACTTGGATCCACATTTATTAGCTTTAGGGACCCATATACTATTTACTCTAGCATTGGTAGAAAAACTCCTACGAATAGGACAAGTGAAGCTCATGTGTCCAATGCGAGAGCAATAGAAGCACCTAATACTAGTGTGTGCACATGTATCGGAATGAGTATGAATATGAACATGTGACATACTAGAATGATGAATATCTCTAAAGTGGGCATGAGAAGATTTGGTTTTAAGAATATCATGTTCTAATAGCAAATCATCATGCAAACAAGTAAGAGAATCGAATTTAGCATTTAAAGCATAATTTTCTTTTTCAAATAAAGCAATTCTAGAAATAAAATCATCATTTTGTTTCTTTAAAGTGTCAATAGAAGAATCATGCAAATGATTTAGCTCATGAGTTTGCCTCTTAAGATCTTCTATTGATGAGGAAAGAGATTTGATTTTCAAAATTAAAGCCTCATTCAAACTCTTTAAAGAAACACATGATGAGTTTTGAGAATCAAGTCTAGATAATAAATCATTGTTTTCATTTCTCAATAACTCATTAGCTTCTTCTAAATGAGCAACCTTTTCAGAAAATTCTTCATTTGTAGAATGAAGGTTGTCAAGAATCTCTAAGGATTGTTTAGCCATGGCTTTCCACTTAGAGCATTTCTTGCATTTAGAAGAAACATGATTGTCTATGCTACTAGAAGTAAAACCCTCTTTATCGGAGGAGGAGTAGGAAGAATACGATGCCATAGAAAAATAACAAGGATCTACTCTAAGGATGTTAAGCCTAACAATAAAGTCCTTGCTCTGATACCAATTGTAGGAACCCTAGAGGGGGGTGAATAGGGTCAAGCTAACTAATCAAGCACTTAGCACAAGCTAATGGGCAATTTGAAAATATAAGTACAAGAGAAGAAGCAAAATAATACCGACACCCGATGTATCCTGGTATCCTCCCTAGAGGCAATCCAGTCCCGAAACTCTCTCCGGATTTAATCTACTATTTGAGCAAATAGTTACACACGAGTTTGGATCCGAAGAACTCGCCAACTTCTTACACGAGAGCTTTAATCCGAAGGCCTCTCCGACTTCAACCGAGAGTTTGGATACGAAGACTCCCCAACTTCAACCGAGAGTTTGGATACGAAGACTCCCCAACTTCAACCGAGAGTTTGGATACGAAGACTCTCCAACTTTAACCTTTCACAATAGGTTTTGATCTCCTTATACAATAAGATGAAGATCTCACTTTTCAACTCAATAACTCTAATACAATTCGTGGATGGCAAATGAAAGCTTTGTAGAGTTGTTTGTGGATAGGCTTTGGTGGTTTAGAAATTTTTAGGCTCAAAGCATCAACCTTGAATGAAGGGGTTCAAGGCTATTTATAACCAAAGCAAAGAAAAGTGCAATAATGCAACTTTCACAGGCTGACGGATCATCTGTCGAATTTTCACAAAAATCCGCCAGATCATCCGCCTGTATAGTCCAACGGCTATAAAAAGAGTCGTTGGGATCAATCATTCGTAAAATCCAACCGTTGGAATGCAAACGGTCATATGGCGAAAAATCTGCCGGAATTCTGCGGCTTTCTGCCGGATAATCCGAACGCTCACAGAAGGTATTCTGTGAGACCATTTGGATCTTCCGTCGGATTTTCGCGGAGATCCGCCGGATTATCCGCCAGGATTTCGAAGATTGTCCTGGGTTATTATCTACCCTAGCTTTCGATTTTGCCATCTATTTCTCGTGTTTACAAAGATTCATAAGACTCATTACAGACTCCAAATATACTGTAGTAGGAGCAGGCTTCTGCAGAGTCTTAAAATGATGATGGCTTGGCTTGGCTTCTTTCTTTGATAGGTGCTGGCTTTTTCCCTAGGCGGCAGCTGTCCAAAGATATCCAGTTTGCGAAAACTGAATACCTTTCGGGGGCTTCGCCCCCGAACCCCCGACGAGGGGCGCTGCCCCCTCGACCCCCGTCCGCTGACCGGGCAGCGGAACCCCCGAGTACAGGCTCCGGAGATGTCGTCGGGTAGTTCAGAGAAATCTTGTGGGATCCATCGTCTTTGCCCCACCATGATTTCTTCATTGCATATGTCCACATTGATCTTGCTTATTGCTTTTCTGCATGTACGTGTTAGACGAACAAAGCAATATACATAGTAGCAAGTATGATAAGTTAAAAGCACATTAGGACTATGCGAAGTTTAAGTATCAATGCTATAGTGATAGCATAAATATTAGTGATATCATAATGTTAAACTTAATTGAATAACCATAATCAAAACATAGTTCTGATTTTGGTAGCTCAATTAAATTTAACATATATATAATAAAAACTCATATCACTAATATGTAACACAATAAGCACATATCACCAAAGGTATAAGTATAAGTAGAAATGCTATAGTGATAGTATGAAGAAAAGTGATAATGAAATGCTAAACTTAATAGATTAACCATATTCAAAAACATGATACAATCATTGGGCCAACACCCACGTCTTAGCAAATGAAGTAAAATCATATCTTCATTACCACGACACAAATTCTTACAATCAATGCAGGGACATAACATAAAGTCTGGATTCTTTGCATTTGACTTGGCAAAATCCACAAACTGACGGACATATTTCTTATACAATGTCGTATTCCTAAAAAATACAAAATAATTATAACATAAATAAGACATAAAGATGGATTTAATTAAGTGAACACATTAGTATAGTGAAAAAGATTTCAATACTTGTTAAGAAGAACCCAATCTTTATTCATCATGTTGACACCCACAACTTGCTTATATCGAGCTTGATAACACCAAAAATAATTTGTACGTGGCCCTAAAGAGTTTTAAATTAAATAATTTAGACTTTGTACATGCATTAGTAAACAACAACAATTGTCACTTCCTGAAATAAACCAAAAATACGAAAAAGGAATGACTTACAGAGCGATGACAAAATCGTGGCACTTTCTTCTTCTTCAACACTTCACAAATTTAGGGTTCCTGAAACAAACCAATAACATCAAACACAACAGAACGCCACAAAAATTCAGTTGGAGGATTTGTACATAGAAACAGAATTTCTATCCAAAGCCGAACCCTAATTTCCGACAAATAGATCCACGAAATCGAGGAGTCACATATACCCCAAATAATCCTTCCAAACCCCAAATAATCCATCCAAAGCCGATCCAACAAATCGATCCAATAAAACTATAACATCCCTCACGAAAACCCAAAATAATCCATCCAAAGCCGAACCCTAATTTTCGACAAATCGAGGAGGCACATATACACCGCCACTGATAGATACTTTATTGACAGGGGAAAAATTGAAAATAGTATTTTGCTATGGACAGTCGGTCGATTTTTAGGATTTTCGTGAGGGGGGAGAGAGACAGAGAGAAGAAGATGAGGAAGAGGGAGGATTTCATGAGGGGAAGAGGGTTACCTGAGGAAGAGCGTTGCCGGAAGAGGGTTTGGCGACAGAGAGAAGAAGATGAGGAAGAGAGAAGTTTTTGTGAGAGAGAGTTATGAGGAGGAGAGAGGGTTTTCGTGAGAGGAGTTGAAGGGGGTTTTCAGTTACGCCCCCAGGTTAGAGGAGTTGAAGAGGTTTTTCAGTTAGGCGCCCAGGTTATGAGGTGGAGAATACAATAATATTTTTTCAAACATAAGACATAGCGTTTTGCTATGGACGATTCCGATTTAATTGCGAAACATCTAACGAACGGGATCGCCCGCTATGGAGAACGCTATAATTTATTTAGCAAAATTGAATCGCTCCTATAGCAGTCACAACATACTATAACTTATTTTTTTAATATAAAATATATTTTATAAAACTGTGTTGCTTCTTCCATATGATTGGAACAGTAGATAGTTCAATTGTGAGCATTCGATTAACTCCGTTAACCGAACCGAATTACCAAATACCGAATTCGACCGAAAATCGAATAACAAAAATTGAAACCAGCCGAAATATCCTGTACCGAACCAAACCGAATGGAATAAATCTGTTCGATTTTCAATTTATTTGGTTTATAACCAATATTTCAGTTTATTTATAATTTTTTTCCAATATATATATTAACTAAATATACAAAGATATATTTCGTATATATATATTACTAAATTTTCTTATTCGGTTTACCAGGGGAGAGGAATTTTAGATAAAATTTCTGAAAGGTTAGTGGGATTAGTTGAAGAGTATTCTGCAGCTCCTTCGCATGAATTTTTTTTTACGGTAGCAATTTTGTAACTTATATAGCATCCAAAATATGTTACAGTATTTTTTTAATCATGTAAAATATATACAATATGATGCTACTCCTAATCAAACTGGATACCTTACTTTGACATATATAGGGGCGAGCCTTCTGTTTATTCGCGGTTTCAACCGAAACGAAATAGTCAACACCAAATAAACCGAAATTCAAAAACTCCAAAACCGAAACCGAATCAAAATTAACCAAAACCAAAACCGAACCGAAGCGAATAAACTATTCGGTTATTTGATCGATTTATTCGGTTAAACCGAATAAATAGAAATCATATTTTAATTATATTAAAGAAATTATAAATTTGTACACTTTTTTGTTATATGTCAAAAATATATCAAAAGTAGGACTTATATATATATATATATATATATATATATATATATATATATATATATATATATATATATATATATATATATATATAATTGTTGCTTTTCAAATATATACATTTTTAGTCACTAAATATACATAGAATTAGGATTTTTATAAATTAATAAATCTTATTGGGGTTTTCGTTTTAAACCGAAACCGAATAAAAAAAAATTAGTATTTTCGAAACCGAAATCGAACCAAATTTTTTTCAAATGAACCGAATCTCTTATTCGGTTAGGTTCGATTCGGATTTCGGTCCAAAACCGAATAATGCTCACCCTTAGACATACGGGCATAGCAACGGTGAGAAAAAACTATACCTTTAACAGCACTGCATAATGAACGCTATTGATAATGACATTTCTAATAGCGGGGAGGCATAAACGCTATAGATAAACTGCTATTGTATGAACTTTTAATAGCATTTTCTATGAACGCTATGGATGATGATATTATAATAGCAGGGATGCTCAAACGCTATAGATAAACTGCTATTGTATTACCTTTTAATAGCACTGACTAATGAACGCTATTGATGATGACATTCTATAGCAGGGAGGCCGGAACGCTATAGATAAACTGCTATTGTATGCCCTATTTGTTGTAGTGTTTGGAGTGTGCCAATATAAAGAAAAACATGTATACTCCACCTGGCTCGGGAGGATATAGCTCAGTTGGTAGAGCTCCGCTCTTGCAATTGGGTCGTTGCGATTACGGGTTAGATGTCTAATTGTCGAGGCGGTAATGATGGTATCTTGTAGTAGTAGTTATACTATTTCTAACAAAAATAGAACATGGTATGTAGTGTCCCCATTGTGGATGCTCTAAAGAAATGTCAATTTCAGAATTGTAAGAATTTTTGTAACTGAGATGGAGTTCAATAACAGACATTAATTGTGCTAGTTGTTGTATTTATTAGGATTATTTACACTAAATATCCCTAAGTTTTAGGTTAATACACGGAGTATCCCTACTTGTAAACTAATTACACTTATCATTCCAATGTTTTATGTTTATTACACAGAATATTCCTACTTTAAGATATAAATAAAAAAGTTATAACAATAACTACTCATATTTTTAATTCTTCTTTCGAAACATAGGGATAGTCAATGTAATTAATTTAAAAGTAGCAATATTTTATATTATAAACCCAAAACTTAGAAATATATAGTATAAATAACCCTATATATTATAAGTATATTAGGCGAATGGGTACCACTAATTCCTCAAAATATGGCATACCCATAATATCCTTTTGTAAAAATATGCTCATTTTTATACCCACAATACCCTTTAAAAAAATATTTGGGGCATCTTTTGGTTCATGGAATGAAAAGGAAAGGAAATCAATTTCTTGTCATTTCCTTTCATTTAAAAAATTATTATTCCTATCTATTTTTCTGTGTTTGGAAAGTTCAAGGAACTTAGGAGGTAAAGTGAATCCTTAGTGTGGGAAAGTGAATCCTTGGATGGATGAGGAGAATCATTTTTCCTCCTATTTTTTCCCTTTTTGAGAATTATTTTTCTTTCCTCCTACTTTCCTTCGTGCATCCAAACAAACATAGAAAAGGAATAATTTTTCTTTCTCAAGACTATAATTTCGTGAACCAACCAAAGGTGGCCTAAAATTAAAATTTTTTGCTTCTCTCTTCCTTCCTAAATTTCTAAATTTTAGGAGTATTTTTTTTTTCTACCACACCATTTACGATAGGTAATATCAAACAAGTGGACCTGTACTCATCTAAAGGCCTCTCGGGATTCTCGTCTATTGCAATAATAGATCGCCCAATTAGCAGATTGATCTCTCCACAAATTTGTAGTCAATAATCCCTTATTATTATCAAGGAAAGTGATGGGTTCTAACTACCGCAAGTAAGCGGCACAAGCCCTCCTCCACTAAGAGCATTTCTAACTCTACTGTGAGTTTGGAAAAAAACGGTTGCCACATAGAAATGATAAGTATTTTTTTCAAAAATATTTCTCCAATGTAAATGTGAAATAAATTGTGAAGTTGACATGGCAATAATATGGCAAGGAG
This sequence comes from Iris pallida, assembly GCA_029216955.1. NCBI lineage: Eukaryota > Viridiplantae > Streptophyta > Magnoliopsida > Asparagales > Iridaceae > Iris > Iris pallida. The sequence continues at coordinate 23,937,933 of JANAVB010043419.1, forward strand.
AATGTAAAGTTGGTTATCTAGATCTAGACAATGCACTTCACAATAACTTTATATCCACATCATCAATTATATATATATATATATATATATATATATATATATATATATATATAAAATGAAAAAGTTGTCTTGGAAGTTGAAAAGGCATAATTTTATTGTCTTCTCAAACTTTTGCATTGGAAAACACATTTTTATCTCATTGTCTTGCATGAATATCATCTTGCCACATAGGAAAGACATTGTCTTGTGCCTTATGCCACATAGGATTCACAACACAAAACAAGACAATAGGGTTGGAGATGCTCTAATGAGTTAGAAAAGCCGAACAAATTTTGTATGGCTGGCAAACGGGCTTGCATGCAAAGGAGCCGAGGAGGCGACAAACATACATTAAATCCCAAGAACTAGGAGTGCAATCAAGCCAAGCCGGGGCAAACTTTTATAAGCTTTTGTTTGAGTTGACTAGAACTAATCGAGCTCGAACTTGATAAATTTTTTTATTTTAGAGCTTTAACTTGGTTCGATCTCCTTTATCTTAAGCTTGAGCTTGACCTGGTTTGAGCTCAAGCTCGGCTTGATAAGCAAACTTGATTCAAGTTCGTTCAGCTTGATTTCAAGCTTAACAAGCTCGATTTCAAGCTAGTTAGACTTGAATTTAAGTAGTTACAATATTAACAATTTATTTGTAAAAATTTAATTAATTTTTTTTCTTAATATCAATTATTAAGGACATAAATATATAATAACACAATCATATTGTTATATAAATACAACCCTTCTTGATTTCAAGTTTAACGAGTCAGCTCGCAAGCTCATAAACGAGCTAGCTCGCGAGCTCAAACGAGCAAAGTACTTCTAAGCTTGAACTTGGCTCGTTTACTAAACGAGCTCAAAAACGAAACTTAAGCTCAACGTTTTTGTTACTAAACGAACCGAGCTCAACCGAGCTTTTATCAAGTCGAGTTTCGAGCAGCTCACGAACGACTTAGCTCATTTACAGCCCTACCAAGAACCATTCAGTTTCCAGACTTGCTTGTGCTTATTTTGTACCCAGAATTGAAAGGTTCTTCCAAGAAACCTCAGTCTTCTTAAGTTTCTCTCACAATCAATTATAGCTATTGAATAAGGTTTTTTTCTAAGGGTACCACCCTTTTTATTTGGGGGCAGCCCAAAATAGTTTGAAAAAATTACAAGTTTGCCATAAGTTTTTTTTTACTTGAGGGAAGCCCAAGTTTTGGTATAAAACCCAACTTTTTTCATCTTTTTTTCCCTTTCTTTCCTCTACTCTTTTCTTCTCTCCCTCTACTCGTTTCTTCTCTTTCTCTCCATTTTAGGTTAGAACAAAATCTAGCCAAAAAAAATTTCCAACCTAAATTTTGGAAAAATTGTTGGTGAAATATCTAGTAATAGTGTCAAAGATTTCTCCCATTTATTGGTAAGTCATTGAATTAATATTTGTTTAATATTTTAAACATGAATTTCAAATATAAAAGTTGAATTATGTGTTTAATGTAGAAAAAAATTAAACATGGAACAACCGGGATCATCAAATGTTGTACTCTCTTTCCGCCACGTCCGAAGAACACTTTGATGCATCGGAAGCCCTCTTGGTAACTAAATTTTAACTTTTTATCGGGTGAAAAATCGGGTTGTGACACAGAGGACTGTCACCTCTCTGGCAGTCCCGATCATAGATTAGGACTGCCAAAGAGGTGGCAGTCCTTCACATATGTAAGACTGCCAGGCCCCTGACAGTCCTACTGTAGTGAAGGACTGCCACCTCTCTGGCAGTCCTAATCAATAAGAATATATTAACCTATTTGCTTTATGATGTTGTTTAATTATATTAACTTTTAAGTTCTATTGTAGGACTTGAGATCTTTTGATTTTGCGGTACCTGCTCCAATTGCAGTCAATGTAGGCCATTTATTCTGGACCGATCTTTGGTTTGAATCAAGCGACGGTGCGGTACATTGGTGTCGAAAAGTTGGACAGAAAAATAACATAGTTCTAGTGATATCCAGATCGGCCCAAAATCGTCCGGGACGACAAACTGTGGTGGTTGGCTGTGAAAGAGGTGGTGTGTTCAGAACGCACAAGAAAGACACAGTTATCCAAAGTAAAGTTCCAAAAAAAATATTGGAACGAGAAAATGTGGTTGTCCATTCACGATACATATTAAAAACGAAAAAAAAAGGGAAATGGACAGTAGAAGTGAAGAATGGAACCCATAACCATGAGATTGTCGAGACACTATTGGGTCATCCGCTGTGGCAGAGTTTCAGTTAGGACTGCCACCCCCTGGCAGTCCTACACTTAAGTAGGACTGCCATGTTGCTGGCAGTCCTAAATGAAACTTGTTGTAACAGGGAGTTTCAAATAGGACTGTCAGCACCCTGGCAGTCCTACTTAAGTGTAGGATTGCCAGGGGGTGGCAGTCCTATTTGAAACTCTCTGTGACAGAGAGTTTCAGTTTGAAACTCTCATCACAGAGAGTTATAAATAGGACTGCCATGACCCTGGCAGTCCTAATTGAAACTTGTTGTCACAGAGAGTTTTAATTAGGACTGCCAGCACCCTGGCAGTCCTACATAAGTCTAGGACTGTCAGGGTGCTGGCAGTCCTAATTGAAACTCTCTGTGACAGAGAGTTTTAGTTTGAAACTCTCATCACAGAGAGTTTCAATTAGGACTGCCAGGGTGCTGGCAGACCTGATACTAAATCACAACTACATATCAGACACTTTACAAACACTCCTCAAGCTTGGCCAACAACTTAAGTTTCCAAACATAAATAACAACTACATATCAGATAACTATATATCCAACAAGTACATAAATAACAACATAAATCACAACTACATATGTCACGCCCCAGAACCAGAATACCGGAGAGCGGGGGAGTGACTCAGCCAGCTACATATTACGGGTAAATGAATACCGTATAATACGATCAATGCTGTCTAAAAGACGAGGGGGTGCATACTACATGAAAGTCTCACTAGGGTTACTCAACATCTATTGTCTCAATCATTCAATCAAGAAGCAGTAATAGAGAACATGTAAGATGAAGCAGTAAGGCGTCCCAAACGCTCAGTCAAAATGTTCTTGAGGTCTGGCTTTACAAAACATAGCCAGATGATATAACAAGGTATACACAATCGTTATCAGCTGCAGTCTGACTTATTACAATTATGTAAAAGTAAGTGCAAGACTATCCGACTAACATGTCGGTGCTAAGCGGCAAAATGTAAAGTAAGTAACAAAACGAGCGGGGAAGCAAGAAATCCACTCGTGTCCTCCTGCGATCATCCCTCTAGTATTGACCATCTTAGAGGTAGAAGTAAGCTGAGTCCTCGGAAACTGGCTCTAAATCTGGCCATACAAAACTAGAGAGGTTAGACCTCTAATAGCAAGTACCACAAGGAAGCACGACATGAGAATTAAAACCAGTGGCAAGAGTTGAGAATATGATAAATAAGTCTATGCTTGCTACTAGGATTCACACAACATCACGACACTTCAAATCAACTTTTCAACCAAACAAGGACAGAAGTTGATCCGTCATGTCCTGACATTCTGATCATCTCAATAGTTAACGGAGTAAGTACAGTACACAAACAAATCAATTTAAACGGCAATACAACTACTACGGCTTGCTAACTGTAAGTTCCAAGTTGTCCTGAAAATATGCAATAAGGGATTCCTCAGTTCTTACTATGCACAAACAAAGCTAGTTTATCCAATAATCAATTGCGCCAATCATGAATTAGACGAGTCCTAGCGGGATGCCCATCATCAATATATGTAAAAATATAAGCAGATATCGCTCCCTGCCCGTGTGGCAGATTTGCAGTATCTGTAGGAACCAGCCGACATGTCGGGACACTAATTGTCCTGAGATGGCTGCCATATAAGAACTCAAAAATCCATTCTCTCCATGCAATCGTTATTTTATTTAACTTAATAGTTCCTACGTTGATTGAAATCTCATACCGTGGATCATGGTCATTCAGAATGAGTACTTCCGTAAAAAGTACGATATGCACAACTCTACAACGATGCTCGTGCGGTTAGGTTGTAGGTCTTACATAGCGTAATGCAACAATCAAACCTAGCCACGGAATAATCATACCTTGACTGTAAGGTACACATGCTGTTTTCATAGAAACAAGTTGAAGTCTGCACGTGTCCATATGCCAATGTTCGGGATCGACTAGTCAATTGTAATAGTTCATGGTTAACATGAACGTGTCTAATTCAATTTCAATAAGACGACTAGCCAGTCTCTTAGTTCCAATTAGGAATGCATGATCAATCATTAGTCGAGGTAACAATCAATGTCAATTCGTGATAAGGCATGAAAGTCAACTAGCATTTTGTATGGTCGAGTCTATCACTCTCAGGATTAAGTTCCAGTCATTCTGGGTATCCATAAATCAATCAAGACACAGGAAACATTCCACACAACAATAGGTATTAAAAATATTAACATATCATGATTATATCTAGTTCATGTCAAAAGACGTAAGGATATAATAAGGGGTGCCATGCCCCAAGGAGTACGCCCAAGGAAGTACGCGTAAAATGGAGTTACGCGTAAAGGAATAGCATCACGCGTGAACTTGTACACGTAAAAAAATAGCATCACGCGTAAACTTGTACGCGTAAAAAAAAATAGCATCACGCGTAAAGAAAGTACCGTTACGTGTAAAGGAAGAACATTACGCGTGAAGAACACGCGTAAAGAAATGGCGTTATGTGTGAATGAATACGCGTAAAGGAAATCAAGCCAGGGGAGTACGCGTAAAGAATAGAGTTACGCGTAAAACTTGTATGAGTAAAGGGTCGAGTTACACGTAAAAGCTTGTACGCGTAAGAGTTAAAGTTTATGCATGAATGAATACGCGTAAAGGGATACTGTTACGCATAAAGAATACGCGTAAAGGAAATACGCCAAGCCAGAATAGACTTGCGTAATCCAGATTCACGCTGACACGAATGATCGTGGGCGTAGAGCTTGATATTACGCGGGCACGTATAAACGTGGGCGTAGAGCTTGATATTACGCGGGCACGTATAAACGTAGGCGTAGAGAACATTTAGAACTCCAATTTCTGCGAGACCTTCAATCTAAGCCAAAAATAGGATTTCCATGGATCAAAGTGGGGTATAACACAAATCTCAACAACCTGGAATGATCCAAACTTGAAAATAAAGAAGTTTGAGAGCTCAGAACCATTAAAATCCGAAAATGATAAATTTCTAGATTTACAAAAATAAAACGTTCAAAATACAAAATGTCAAGTTCTAAACTGTCTTAGAATCATGAGAGGAAGATAAATGAACCATAAAAATGGGTTCTCATGTGGAAGCAAGATGTACTTGCCTAAGATCTTGGTAGGTGGAGAGAGTTATGAGGAAGAAGAAGAGTAAATAAGAAAAAGAGAAGTAATGAAGAGAGAGAAAGGGTTGGGCTTTAAATGGAGATGAAGGTAGGTAGGGGGTTGGTTGGGTTCATGATGAACTATCCTAAACCAAAACAAACCAACCCAAGCCGAACCTAAGGCAAAGCAAAAGCAGAAAATAAAATACAGAAAAATAATTAGCGTAAAATTAAAGGAATTAAATACAGAACAAATGCATGATAAATATTAAATAAATATATTCAAGCAGTACACGTATTAAGATACGCATTCTGGGATCGGGGAGTGACAACATATCAGACAACTACATATCCTTCAAAATATTCAACTTCAAAAAAAACAACATAAATAACAACTACATATCCTTCAAAAGTCTGCCCAACAACTTAAGTTTCTAAACAACAAATATATCCTTCAAGTTTCAAACAACAAAAATATCCTTACAAAAACATCCAGATTACATCCAACTTATGCCTGAACATCCAACTACATATCATGTCGGGCCTTTGAACGAGACTACATATTATTCATGAAGGAGAACTCAACCACGTCATCGATGCGATCAAGCTCATTGGCGACCATGACACTAGTGTCACTTTGGCAACCTCTCCGGAGTGTCTTGGCCAATCCCTTCGCCTTTTGAGACTGTAAATGAAAGTATAAGTGAATTAAGTCTACAAACATAGAAATCTCAGTCTAATTACAAATACGGAACTCACCATCCTCACCAACTCAGCATACAAGATATTTTTGGAAGGAAGAGCTTTAATTGCTCCGACGGCCACGGGACCCGGGTTTGTAGGGTTCGACAACTTAGGATGTCCAACCCATAGGAAGTACGGCATGTAGTCCTCGCTGTAGTAGGCCATCAGGGTGACCGGTCGTCTTTCAGATTCCCGAAGTATATGTCGTTGCCACTCGGAGTAAAAGTCGGTCACCCAGTCAAAATTCGCCGGTTTGTAATTTAAAGGTTGGGTTCCGCACGGAGGCTCCAACATTCGTAGTGTGCGCTTCGGCACAGTTTGCACAAAGCCAAACTGACGAAGTACTCTATCAGGCATGTACGGCTCCGTGATCTCATAGCATGTGATCATGCCATGAAATAAAGAAACTGGTTGGACCTCACGATTCTGCTCGCGTAAATCCCAGTATGGATTCCAAAAATTTGTAGGAAAATAGTTAACAAAAAAAACAAAATTAACATAAAAAAGTAAGTCAAAATTTAGTACCTCTTCTGACACCAAATTGTCTAGTACTCCACGAATGAAAGCCAGTGTTTGCCAATATTTGGTTTCCAGCTGGGATGGCCTCCATCGAGACACTCTAGGAAGGTTTTCAATATACTCTGGGCTCAGGTTACCCCGTCTGAGCATCGAAAAGTGCTCGTATATCCATGCATATTCAATTTATAAATGAATAGTCAAAAAATAAACAACAAAATAAAGTATACGAGATTAAATTGTTAGAAGTTTTCTTACATGTAGCAGAGTCTGACAGCCGACCGTTATCTTAGTCTCGACACGGGATGCGATGCCGAGCTCGCGGTAAAGATTGGCTAGGATACCGCTTCCCCAGGATATATCAATGAAGTCATCCACTTCAGATAAATTGAGCATGTACCTAGCATGTATCGACGTTACGAACTTGTCCGGAATGTCGACCGTTCCTAGGACGAACAGCATGTACGCACGGGCCACCGCATCGACCATATCATCGTCATCGTCATCCACCTCCATATCCATGAAGTGGTCCACCAGAAATGACAGAGAAATTCCATATGATTTTTTGAAGCCTGACAGAGTTGTAAAACTGGTAACCTTAAGTCCAAGGTGACTTGAGATAAACTTGACGATCTTCTCGTACCATTTCACGGATTTCTCATTGGTGTAATGTTCTTTGGTCATGATGCGCCCGGTCACTGGCAGCTCCAGTATCTGGTAGACGTCGTCAAGTATAATGGTCATCTCCCCTGCTGGGAGATAAAATATGTTGGTCTCCGGGTGCCATCTCTCCACAAAGGCGGATATAAGGACACTATCCATTGTCCTATAGGCATTTTTGTGCCAAATTGTGCAAGCCGCTAGGTATGATTTTGCTCTGGACGGCCTTCGATAAGCTTCCAAACTGCTAGGACACGATTTTCTTTCCGTGACTCACAGCCCTAAGGATACGATATGTCCTCTGTATATCGAACAACAAAAAAAGATAACAATTATGAAATACATATATATATAGTATGCTAAACTGGTAGCTTACAAACGTCATGTACATACTGGGTTCTTCCATATTTCATACGCAGTGTAATTCTCAAAAGAAAACAACATTGAGCAACTGGGCGAACGGAAAGACGGCTTAGAAGGACCGGCCTCCTCAGATGGAGCAGAACTGCCATGACGTGATAGGAGTCGGCCAATTGGCACGTCGTCGTCATCGAAAGAACGAGTAGGAGTAGGAGCTCGTTACTTCGACCGAGCTTGATGTGCCGGTGGACGCTCGAGAGGACATCCCTCACGTTCCTTCTGCTTTGACGCGGTGGGCCGTATTCTTTTGTTAGCGGGCGGAGGACTGCAGGACAACGTACAGTTATTAAATAATAGAAACGAAAATAGGACATGCAGTTACCCCCCCCCTCCCCCCCCCCCCCCCCCCCGCATATGAGCATCATACAGTTACCCACCCACCCTCCATATGAGCAACATAGAGTACCAACCTCCTCCCCCCCCCCATTTTTGTCACGCCCCGCTCCTGAATAATTGGATACGAGTCGGACACGCCCAGCCTTCGTCGATAGACACGACGAAGTAAGCTGTACAATACTAAAGAAAACTCCAAGTCACAATGTAATGCAAACAACACAGCTTTTTATAACGTTCCCAGAATGATCACCAATATCTATCAAGTCTTTTAGTACAAAGTCAGCAGGAGACAAATCCGGTCAAATGAAATAAATATACAATAATGAATATCCAAGCTACAATCTCCAGAAAAATAAATGAAATAAAAGCTGCAATATCTAGTGCAATCACATGCTCCATGTGGCCTAAGCTCACCTGCAACGTATCCTGTCAGAAAAAGAGCAAAGTACAACCCTGACAAGAACAATATACAATATAATCTGTAATACAGAATACAAGGTGAAACCAGAATACCTGCGGTACCAGAAATAAAATATAAAACTATAGGCAATAGACGACAATCAATATGCTAGACAATGAACACGACTATCAATGTACAAGGCAATGAACACGACAAACAATATGCAATTGTGATAATTTGAAATATTAAAACTAATGTGTGACCGGCTTAGGAGCACAATCAATCAATGAGTCAAAGAGTCAATCAATTCTACAAGGTACGGCTTCATCGTACGTGAAGTGTACGATTAGGCTATCCATAATATCTATGTTGGGTGTGGTCACACAAAAGCTAATATTTTCCCCAATCCTGCAATAAACAGTGACTCACAATCAATGAACAATGTACAAGACAAACGTGTGTATTTCGTGTCCGATATGAGAACATGGCACATGAATGTAAGACAAAAAATACAGAGTACAAGTTGAGTCAGTGTACTTGCCTCGGTTTGGTTGCACGAGAGTAGTACTGCATGGTTGTAAATCACATGTTATATTTTGTACAAGTTATTTAGGATTTGAAATAATGACATTAGCTAACTAACTTCAACTATTTCTAGATAAGAATAAGTTAACAATATTTAGAAAATATTATAGTTTTTAATCACCATAAATATTCATGAAAACATATACTATATAATTTTAGAAATATTTGGAAAATAATATTAGTTAGATAAAATACTTTTTGAAATAATTTGCAAAGTAATAGTAATCACTAATAAAATATGAATTTATATATTCTAGCTATGTATATTTAGTTACTAGCAAAAGAATTTAACTATAATAACCAAGAAAAATACTAGAATATTTTATTAGCAAAAATACTATAGCAAAAATACTAGTGAATAGATTTTTATTAAAATATACAATTTATTATGTCAATTTAGTAAAAGAAGATCATATCATTATTTAGATAATAATTAGAGCTATTACTAACAAAAGTTATATAAACATTTGGAATCTTAACTAAAATGTATTAAGGAAAACTCATACTAAATGTGTAAGAATACATTAGGAAATATACATACATATTCAAAAGTATTTACTACTAAAATCAAAATTAACTGTATCAATATTAACTAATCATTTGTTAAACTAATTACTAATAATATTTTAGATGACTATTAAGAAATAAAAACACTTTAAAGTATATCTATTAAATTACTAGAAATTAACAATTATTTATTTAACTAAAATCATTACTAGCTAATTATGCAGAAAATATTTTTAAAAAATTCTAGAGTAACTATTATAGTTTTTCTTTTGAAACATTTCCTATAAAATCTAGATACTAATTACTGAAAACACTTTACCAAAATCTAATTATTTACTAACTATTATTTAAAATACAACATTATTTATCTACATTAATCCAAAACTGTCCCAGCCCATTACTCACTTGCTAAGCCCAACCCACAGCCTGACCAGCCCAGATTTAAATCTACTGCTAATAAACTAAACTATTCTCCAGCAATTTAAATTTACAAATAAAGTAAAACTCAGCCCAGCTAATCACCATTACTGCTGGCCCGACACCAATTGGCCCAGGCCCAACTTCACTAACCCAGTTCCCGTTCTTACACTGCTTAAAACCAAACAACTTAAACATTTTTAACAAAAACCCAACCCATTCCTACTATTTTACTGTTAAAAATCAATTAAAACTAGAGTCCACAACACAGCCCAGCACTCTAATTCCAGACCCGGCCCATAACCCGGCCCAACTCCTTACCATATAACCCATTCTTCTTTCTCTCTCTTCCCATTTTCAACGCTTCAGCCTTCAACCCAAAAATCCCAGTCTCCTTCTTTCCAACGAACGAGCCACCCCCTTTCACTTCGTCTCCTTCCTCCGAACTTCCAAAAGCAAACCCTAACCCTAATTCGTTCTCCACCTGGCCAAACCAGAACCCCTATGGCTCCATACAGCCGAACAAGCGAGCCCATTCCTTTCATTCCTTCAACCTACGAAACCCTAACCTGAAGTTCTACTCCTCCAGCCGACTAGCCTTCTTCTTCCCCAAACTCCTAGTGAAACCCTAAATCCTAAGACTTCTCTACTCAATCCCAACATCCGAACCCTAATCATCATCATCAACAACTCTTCTTCTTCCCCATAGCTAGGAAACCCTGACCCTAGGTCTAACAGAAAACCCACTCCACTCAGCCACAAAATATGTAACACCCAATTTTCCAGAAGAGGATAATTTTGGAATTTTGTAATTATAATTATTATTTAATGGTATTTATTTTATATTATGATTTTAGTGATTTTTAACTATTTTTTTAACTATTTAAATTCATGACTTGTGATTTTTGGTATTTTGCTAGTGAACAGTAGAGACTGCCTACCCTAGAGCCTAGCCATGTAATTAGGATATTTTTGACATTTTAGGGTTATCTAAATTTATTAGAATTTATTTGAATTTATGGGAATTTTTAGGAATTATTTTGGAATTGTTTGGACTAGGTTGACTTTGACTAGTGTTGACCCTTGTAGACCAACCTAGGAGCTAACCCTAGTTAGTATAGACTTGGTTAGGTTATATGACTCTAGTCTAGCCTAAGCTAATCCTTGGTTTGGTCATTAGACTCTATTTAGCATTAGGAATTAGAAAGTCATAAGTCATGGCTTATGATTTAGAGCCTTTGATAAATCATTTTAACTCAAAGCCTTGTAGTTTGGCCCAAAGCCCAAAATAGCAAAACCCTAATCCCTAGACCCACTTGGCCGGCCACCCTATTCCTATTGGGATCATCAACCCATAAATACCCTCCTAAAATCTAGGGTTGCCTCTTTCTTAGGAAGGCTCAAGTTTTAGAATGTTAGTTTCCTATGGTATTTTAATCCCTAGAACTCCATTCCTCTTCCTTTTTCATTCTAATCTTTTCCATTAGGTTCTAATACACCTATTCTTGCTGTCATTAAGGTTCCATCTCAGTTTGATGTGATTTGAGTGGATTGGGACATCAAGAGAAGAGCTATTGATTGGGGGATTTTCTTGAAAGTTCAACAATAGGTAACTTTCTCATTTCTCCATGAAACTTTGATTTCTTTTCATGATTAGGAAGCCCTAGGGGTCCCCTAAGTGTTGCATTGGTGTCGTGTCGAGTTTCATAAGTTTTGTATCCATTTGGACACGTATCAGGGGTGGTACCTAAGTGTTTGTCGAAATGCCACAAAGGGCATTTCGTTTGGTTTTGTGGAAACTTTTAGAATAGGAATTAGGGTTTTGATCTTGCCTGTGGGTTTTTAGTGTTTGTGTTTGGTTTTCGTGTCGTGTCAGGCCTAGGGAGACACGTGGACACGCGGTCGTGCACACGCGCGCGCGGGGACTGTGCGTGCCCTGCCACTCGGGCACGTTTTCGACACGGACACGTCACCCCGACACTTGGGATTTGACACACGGATGGGGGCCGATACTGACATGGGGCTCCCCAAGTTTCAGGGCCCCACGTGTCGTGTCGGACACGCACGAACACGTGCACGGGTTTTTGCGCTGTGCAGTGGCTGTTGTTTTTAGCCACTGATACGCGTGTGTCGTGTCGTGTACACGCAACGTGGACACGAGTCAGGGTGTCCTAACCCTAGCCCTAGTCTATGTCGACACTGGGACACAACCACATGGGTTGTGTCGTGTCGTGTCGTACACACGAACTCGAGGAACACGTGCACGAGGAGCAGTCTCCTGTGTTTACTGTTTTTTTTTTGGATTTTATTGAATGGACACGTTTGTGTCCACTTTTGTGGACACAAACACATTAAATAGCATGTGTACATAAAGTTTAATTATTACCAACCACTGTTTATTTATTTTAAATTGATTTGATTGTTAAATCTCGTTTTCCCCAAATTTCTGAAAAACTATTGTATCAGTTCATTTTCCTGAGTTTTCCAGTTTTGCAAAAATGAGTTTTAGCAATCAATTAAACCCTTTTAACACTGTTAATTACTTGTTATTAAACCTCTAACATGTTCTCCTATGTGTATCCTATGTGTGTGTCGATTTTGATGTGATTTGGGAGTGTTTTGAGGCTGAAATAGGAGAATTCAATTGTAGGACTGTTTTCATAGTTTTTATGTGAATTCATGAGTTATTTGAACTGTTGTGAAATGTTTTAGTATGAGAGTTCAATCATGAGTTTGTTGTACACTGATCTGAGTTGCTGTTAACTGAAAATCTGGAACTAGCTTTATGAATGATAATCTGAGAATTTATGTTAGACTGAACTGAGTTTGAAGTTGGGTTAAAAACTGGAAAATGGGACACACTTCACTGTTTTTTCTGATAGCCTAGTTCACTTCTCTTTCAGTCCAGTTTTGACACATTGTTCTCATTCACCCTACACACCCACATTTCATTCATGTTCTCATCATACATACACACACCCACATTTCATTCATGTTCTCACCATGCCACACACTCATTTTTCCCATTGACACATGCCATGCCTCACATCACTCTCACTAGTACACACACTCACAACACCCTCTAGCACACACACACATTTTATAATGTACACACACATGGTATGTTTGACATTCTCACACACACACATCACATGTTATCATCTCTCTATGTAAATACAATGTATGAACATATTTCTATATATGTAGTGTGCCTATAGCTATATATAGCATGTCTAACCTATGTGTATATATGTGTAAAGTGTAAGGAATTTCTATATGTGTGATAGCTATGTGTTTAGGCACATATCCTATTGTGTATATATATATATATATATATATATATATATATATATATATATATATATATATATATATATATATATATATATATAGGTATATATGTGGGTACAAAGATATAGGGCCTAGTGTTGAATTCTCTCTTCATGTACACATCCATGTTCACACACACACATAGCTTACATGTTAGTTCATTCCTCTCTTTTTATATATATATATAATGTTGAATATGCATGAATAGGATGTGCCTTGATGTGTGGCTTGTGTTTGGCTTGTATAGCCTTGTGATTGGTGTGTGATTGCTAGACTAGGCTTGGTTAGGCCTAGTGAGACTTATTAGACTTGTTGGGCTAGGACTTGACCTAGTTGACCTAGTTTGACTAGTCTAGTTGACTAGAGTTGACCGAGAGTTGACTTTGGTCTTGTTTGACCTAGACAGCATGCAGATGCATTGTACATTTCATATATCATCCCCTGTATACATCTTGACTTGTGTTGCTCTAACTAGGAGTCAGGTATCTCATCTCGGACAGTACATTTACTTCAGACATTCAGATACGAGGCGAGTACATTCTCTGACCGTTTCATACTTGTCTGGATTTACATTCTTGCTCTAGATTACTGTACTTGATGCTGATACGTTGTTATCACGGATTGGTACTATACGGATCTTCTTTTTGGGTTGTTATCCCCTTGTATTCACTAGATACATATTGTGATGTGCGTTTCACTTTCATATTGTATTTATTGAATACCTATATCCTTGTATACTCCTTGTGCATATTGTACTCTCAGTATCACATGAGTCCCAGGGATAGACCATTGTACACTATTGTATAACATTGTATAACTATTGTATAACATTGTACATCTATTGTATAATATTGTACATCCATTGTATAACATTGTACACTATTGTGCAAGATAACGTAACTAAAGTGGATCTTTGTGTACTGATTGGGGGAGGAGGAGTAGAATTGGTTATATAATCAAATCCTATTGTACAAGATTGTATAACTATTGTATATGTCTATTGTACACCCACGTACAATGGAGTTACCATTGCATTTTCCTAGACCGTTTACATAACCATATTGTACTCTAAATCACAGTAGGCTTACAGTTCTTACTTATCATATTTAGATATTTTCTGTTATCAAATCTCTACTGTTTTTCATATACTTCTTTCTTTCAGCATTTCATGTACCTTACTCTATTGCATGCTTTATATTTCCTAACATGATATGAACTGCGTGAGATGTTTTGTGCTCGCTCCCGTCCTGACTGGACCTGTTGAAAATTTTACAGAGGATGATGAGGAACCCTGCACCCTTACTTGGAGTTTGCCTAGTTGACACTCGCGACCTGGACCCCTGGGGAGGTTCAGGCAGCTGCTCAGGATGATACCTTGTATAGTGTAGATAGCTTAGACTGTCCTCTCTTTTTATGTTTAAACTGTTGTCTTTATTTTCAGAGTTGTATATTTTATAGATGTTGAGACTTGTTATTTATTTCTACTGTACCTCAGTTGAGGATTTATTATCTATTTCCATCGTGCTACATTCTACCTTAGATTGTGATTGAGTTGTACCTCTGTGTTTGCCTCCTTTTGGAGAGTATATTCATGTTATGTAGTTATAGTTTATGACCTAGAACAGCGTTCTACCGCCGACACTGCGGCGTAGGCTGGGCGTTGTTACGTTCTTGTACCCTCACAGTGGGTGCGGGTCGTGAAAAAATACCACAGAAACCACGAAGAAAACGAGAACAGACGAGGAGACAAGTAGATCGAGGCGGAGGACTCACCGGCCGGTCGGGGATGTCGATCCTCGGCGTCGGTGACAGATCCAGGCGCGGCGGCGAGCTCGGCTCCGACGGCGAGATCCAAGCACTGACGGCTGGATCCGGTCGTCCACAGCTTCTTGGCGGCTCGGGAACCTCAGATCCAGACCGGATCTGAAAGAGACGGCGGCGCGGCTGAGACGGTGGCGCTCCGGCGACGGATCTGGCCTCTACACCGACTTCGAGGCGGCGATGGGGTCTCCTCGGGCTCGATGCTCGAGTGCTGATGACGGTGGCTCAAGAATCGAAGTGACTCCTCGGTTCCCGAAGTGGCAGCACGAGAACCGATGGGCATGCGGCTCGAACTGGCGACGAGGGTGCGGTCTACGGAGCAACGCTCTGTTCGAAGTAAGGGTGCACGGAGATCGAGGCAGTGGTCGGATCTGGACTCCGGCAACGACGACGGTGGTGCTCGGCTGAGCTCAGCCCGAGCACAGAGAGAGAGAGAGAGAGAGAGAGAGACTGACAGTTGTCAGAACTTTGGAATCTGTGTAAAAATAATAAAATATTATATGTATTTATAATAAAATATACAGTGGCATAGTTGTAATTAGGAGTAGATCTGGGGTAAATTAAAAATAGTTGTAACAGCTTTCCAAAACAATAAAATTCTAACAAATTTAAAAATTCAAAATTTCAAAACAGATTTCCAAAATTCAAATATCAACAGATTTCCAAACATAAATAGTTACCAAACAGATTTTCAATTATAAATCCAATAGATTTCAAATTCAAATTAGTTACTGCAAGCTAATTCAGCAATTAGTTATCAGTTATTAATTTAAAAAACTGTTTTCTTTAAATTCTAACCAAGTTCCGAAAATAGCTATTCTTTTTAATATAGTTACAAAATTAATTAGTTTAATATTATATGTAGAGCAAAATTAATTAACAGTAAAATATATAAAATCAATTAGAATTACCAAATTATATTTCTATACTCTTCCAAAAATCTAAGTAATCTCTCAGGACAATATTTTGAATAGCAATAATTAATTACAGTAATTATGAATTGATTATTAATGGAAAATATTAGAAAAAGAAATAAGGTTAAATAAAAATAAAGAAAATGATTCTTTTGAGAAAAAATTTCAAACAATTCAACAATATACGAAAATAGGTTTAGAGAGTTACAAATCTACCCCCCTTACAAAAATTTTGTCCTCGAAATTTTAAGGGTTTTGCAGAGTACAAAATCAACCAAAATTTATTAAAGGCAACAAGAAAACTAAATGATTTATTTATGGAGTAAAAATAACAAGGACTAACAAGTAGTCACTAGTCAATATGAAAATAGTAAATGCAAGAAAAACTCAGAGACAAGCCTCAAAATAGGCAATACCAAAGAAATCTAACTACTACAAGCAAGTAAGAAGATAACGGTCCATGTGACTGCGCTCTTGCGGCTACTACTGATCCTCAAAGACTGGATACTCATGCTGCTGCTCTGGTGCTGGCTCCTTACGAGTGAAAGCTGCAGGACAATCTCTCACTTGGTGAGTGGCAGATCCACAAACCAAGCACTGCCCTAACTTCTTGCGGCATTCCTCGCCACGGTGTTCCGGCCTCTTGCAGTATGCGCAAGAAAAGTATACTGGAGTCTGGGTCTGTCTCTGCTGTCTCAGCGATGTCGATGCTCGAACATGATGCTGATGCTGAAGTTGCCTCTGCTGAGTGTCGGTCCGCTTCGGTGGACCCTGGGAACTGCTAGCGCCAATGTCTCGTTCCCGCTTAAGCTTCGTATACATCTCCTTCTCCACTCCCTGAGCAACTTTAAGGATGCTCGCATAGGTAGTGGCCTGACTAATAGCTACTGCATGACGCAGCTCCCTGGTGAGGTCCTTCTTGAACTTCCAAGCCCTCTCCTTTGGCGTGCGGACCAGGTTCTCTGCGAACCTGCTGAGTCGGGTGAACTCCGATGTATACTGTGCCACAGTCATACTCCCTTGCTGCAATGCCTCAAACTGCATCCGAAGCTCGTCCCGCTCCACATCCGAGAAGAACTTCTCCTGGAATAGCAGTTTGAAATCCTTCTAGGAAACCTCGGGCTCTGCTAACTGGGGCTCCTCCCGGTACCAAGCCCTAGCAATGTCGAAAAGTCGCATGCTCGCAACTTCGACCTTCAAATCATCCAGGATCCTTGCCATCTTCAATGACCGTTCAGCATTCTCCAGCCACTCGTCTGCGTAAACTATCCCCTCATTGCCCCAAAAATTCATCGGGCAGAGGTACTGATAGTCCTTGGCAGTTCCTGGCCTCGGCTCTGCTGGTGCCGGCGGTGCTGGCGGAGCTGGTGCTGCTGGTGCTGGCGGAGCTGGTGCTGCCGGCTCTCTGGTCCTGAGTGCATCGAGACGGTCGCTCTGAACTGCGCGGCCTGCTGATTCTGAGCCTCCCTGAACTGCGCAGCCTGTTGATTCTGGGCCTCCATGAACTGCTGAAACATGGCCATCATCTGCGTGCCATCGAACGTCATCGTCGGAGGAAGCGGCTGAGGCGGAGGTGGTAGAATCTGCTCCTGCGCACTGGGTGCAGACTGCTCGCTAGTCTCAGCGTTCGTCGTGGCGACCGTCCTGTAAAAGAAAATAAACTGTTGATTGCTATGTCCTAGAAAAATCATAAACTATCCTAAAATCATAAGTAAAAAATCAAATTTTTAAATTTTAAATATCAATAACCATAAACCATAAACCATTTTTCCGCGGTTCCTATGCTGTGATGAGTTTTCCTTAGCTTTCGCTGGTCCCCCAATAACACTTTATAGCCTAAGTGTCATTAGGATAGACCTGCATAGGCCACCACTAAAAGCATGTCACGTCCCGCTCCCGAATAATCGGATACGAGTCGGACACGCCCAGCCTTCGTCGATGGACACGACGAAGTAAGCTGTACAATACTAAGGAAAACTCCAAGTCACAATGTAATGTAAATAACACAGCTTTTTATAACGTTTCCAGAATGATCACCAATAACCATCAAATCTTTTAGTACAAAGTCAGCCGGAGACAAATTCGGTCAAATAAAATAAATATACAATAATGAATATCCAAGCTACAATCGCCAGAAAAATAAATGAAATAAAAGTTGCAATATCCAGTGCAATCACATGCTCCATGTAGCCCAAGCTCACCTGCAACGTATCCTGTCAGGAAAAGAGCAAATTACAACCCTGACAAGAACAATATATAATGTAATCTGTAATACAGAATACAAGGTGAAACTAGAATACCAGAAATGGAAGTGAAACTGCGGTACCAGAAATGAAATGTAAAACTGCAGGCAATGGACGACAATCAATATGCTAGACAATGAACACGGCTATCAATGTACAAGACAATGAACACGACAATCAATATGCAATTGTGACAATTTGAAATATTAAAACTAATGTGTGACCGGCTTAGGAGCACAATCAATCAATGAGTCAATGAGTCAATCAATTCTACAAGGTACGGCTTCATCGTACGTGAAGTGTACGATTAGGCTATCCACAATACCTATGTTGGGTGTGGTCACACAAAAGCTAATATTTCTCCCAATCCCGCAATAAACAATGACTCACAAGCAATGAACAATGTACAAGACAAACGTGTGTATCTCGTGTCCGATATGAGAACATGGCACATGAATGTAAGACAGAAAATACAGAGTACAAGTCGAGTCAGTGTACTTGCCTCGGTTTGGTTGCACGAGAGTAGTACTGCATGGTTGTAAATCACCTGTTATATTTTGTACAAGTTATTTAGGGTTTGAAATAATGACATTAGCTAACTAACTTCAACTATTTCTAGATAAGAACAAGTTAACAATATTTAGAAAATATTATAGTTTTTAATCACCATAAATACTCATGAAAACATATATAATATAATTTTAGAAATATTTGGAAAATAATATTAGTTAGATAAAATCCTTTTTGAAATAATTTGCAAAGTAATAGTAATCACTAATAAAATATGAATTTATATATTCTAGCTATGTATATTTAGTTACTAGCAAAAGAATTTAACTATAATAACCAAGAAAAATACTAGAATATTTTATTAGCAAAAATACTATAGCAAAAATACTAGTGAATAGATTTATATTAAAATATACAATTTATTTTGTCAATTTAGTAAAAGAAGATCATATCATTATTTAGATAATAATTAGAGCTATTACTAACAAAAGTTATACAAACATTTGGAATCTTAACTAAAATGTATTAAGGAAAACTCATACTAAATGTGTAAGAATACATTAGGAAATATACATACATATTCAAAAGTATTTACTACTAAAATCAAAATTAACTGTATCAATATTAACTAATCATTTGTTAAACTAATTACTAATAATATTTTAGATGACTATTAAGAAATAAAAACACTTTAAAGTATATCTAGTGAATTACTAGAAATTAACAATTATTTATTTAACTAAAATCATTACTAGCTAATTATGCAGAAAATATTTGAATAAAAATCTAGAGTAACTATTATAGTTTTTCTTTTGAAACATTTCCTATAAAATCTAGATACTAATTACTGAAAATACTATACCAAAATCTAATTATTTACTAACTATTATTTAAAATACAACATTATTTATCTACATTAATCCAAAACTGTTCCAGCCCATTACTCACTTGCTAATCCCAACCCACGACCTGACCAGCCCAGATTTAAATCTACTGCTAATAAACTAAACTATTCTCCAGCAATTTAAATTTACAAATAAACTAAAACTCAGCCCAGCTAATCACCATTACTGCTGGCCCGACCCCAATTGGCCCAGGCCCAATTTCACTAACCCAGTTCCCGTTCTTACACTGCTTAAAACCAAACAACTTAAACAATTTTAACAAAAATCCAACCCATTCCTACTATTTCACTGTTAAAAATCAATTAAAACTAGAGTCCACAACACAGCCCGGCACTCTAATTCCAAACCCGGCCCATAACCCGGCCCAACTCCTTACCATATAACCCATTCTTCTTTCTCTCTCTTCCCATTTTCAATGCTTCAGCCTTCAACCCAAAAATCCCAGTCTCCTTATTCCCAGCGAACGAGCCACCCCCTTCCACTTTGTCTTCTTCCTCCGAACTTCCAAAAGCAAACCCTAACCCTAATTCGTTCTCCACCTGGCCAAACCAGAACCCCCATGGCTCCATACAACCGAACAAGCGAGCCCAGTCCTTTCATTCCTTCAACCTACGAAACCCTAACCTGAAGTTCTACTCCTCCCGCCGACTAACCTTCTTCTTCCCCAAACTCCTAGTGAAACCCTAAATCCTAAGCCTTCTCCACTCAATCCCAACATCCGAACCCTAATCATCATCATCAACAACTCTTCTTCTTCCCCATAGCTAGGAAACCCTAACCCTAGGTCTAACAGAAAACCCACTCCACTCAGCCACAAAATACCACAGAAACCACGAAGAAAACGAGAATAGACGAGGAGACAAATAGATCGAGGCGAAGGACTCACCGGCCGGTCGGGGATGTCGATCCTTGGCGTCGGTGATGGATCCAGGCGCGACGGCGAGCTCGGCTCCGACGGCGAGATCCAAGCACTGACGGCTGGATCCGGTCGTCCACAGCTTCTTGGCGGCTCGGGAACCTCAGATCCAGACCGGATCTGAAAGAGACGGCGGCGCGGCTGAGACGGTGGCGCTCCGACGATGGATCTAGCCTCTGTACCGACTTCGAGGCGGCGACGGGGTCTCCTCGGGCTCGACGCTCGAGTGCTGATGGCGGTGGCTCAAGAATCGAAGTGACTCCTCGGTTCCCGAAGTGGCAGCACGGGAACCGATGGGCACGCGGCTCGAACTGGCGGCGAGGGTGCGGTCTACGGAGCAGCGCTCTGTTCGAAGTAAGGGTGCACGGAGATCGAGGCGGCGGTCGGATCTGGACTCCGGCGACGACGACGGTGGTGCTCGGCTGAGCTCAGCCCGAGCAGAGAGAGAGAGAGAGACTAACAGTTATCAGAACTTTGGAATCTGTGTAAAAATAATAAATATTATTTGTATTTATAATAAAATATGAAGTGGCATACTTGTAATTAGGAGTAGATCTGGGGGTAAATTAAAAATAATTGTAACAGCTTTCCAAAACAATAAAATTCTAACAGATTTAAAAATTCAAAATTTCAAAACAGTTTTCCAAAATTCAAATATCAATAGATTTCCAAACATAAATAGTTACCAAACAGATTTTCAATTATAAATCCAATAGATTTCAAATTCAAATTCGTTACTGCTAGCTAATTCAGCAATTAGTTATCAGCTATTAATTAAAAAAAAACTGTTTTCTTTAAATTCTAACCAACTTCCGAAAATAGCTATTCTTTTTAATATAGTTACAAAATTACTTAGTTTAATATTATATGTAGAGCAAAATTAATTAACCGTAAAATATATAAAATCAATTAGAATTACCAAATTATATTTCTATACTCTTCCAAAAATCTAAGTAATCTCTCAGGATAATATTTTGAATAGCAATAATTAATTACAGTAATTATGAATTGATTATTAATGGAAAATATTAGAAAAAGAAATAAGGTTAAATAAAAATAAAGAAAATTATTCTTTTGAGAAAAATTTTCAAACAATTCAACAATATACGAAAATAGATTTAGGGAGTTACAAATTCCACCCCCATATCTCATTACATTATGATTGCCACAGGCCTGGCAGTCCTAATGTATTCAAATCCGACTGTAGCAGCCGAACGGCCAAAACGAGATGCTCGTTTGTCGTCTTCTAGGGTTATGATTTCAAGAAAAAATGTGGGTTTGTCGTGTTCGAAAATTCCTTTCATGAACCATAAAGAGATTCTAAACCTAATTTATCAAAACTTTTTAGAGAATTAAAAATATTCTAGGGTTTTGAATAGAATGTAGAAAATTCTTGAAGAAATTAGGGAAGAACGTACTTAGATTCCGGTTGCTTCGACTTGCGTGTCATCTCTTCGAATCTAGGAATGTTGTTGAAGAAAATTTAGTGGAGGAATTGGGAGTGGAGCGGTGGAGGAGAAGAAAGTAGAGTTTTGGGAGAGGGAGGGAGAGCTTTTTTTTTTGGAGAGAGAGTGTAATATGAGTTATGGGAAGGAATGAAGGGTTTGGGGGGTTGGGCTGCCCCCAAGCAAAATGTGGGTGCCCTCCAGCAAAATCTCCACCTTCTTGGGCTGTCCCCAAGTAAAAAGGGTGGTGCCCTTAGAAAAAACCTTGAATAATGCCTTAACAAGGGTGTACCGGTGTCACAAAGCTCCAACTAAGTTTAGAATCTAGGGAACGTCTCATATGAACCTAGTCCTACACTTGGTTGGTATAGATGCACTATTTCCGCAACTTAACTCGAACATAGGGGTGAGCGTTCGGTTTATTCGGCTTCAACCGAACCGAAATAGTCGAAGCTGAATAAACCAAAATTCTAAAAAATTTAAAACCTAAACCGATCTGAAATTAGTCAAAACCGAAACCGAACAACGGTTCGATTTATTTGGTTTGTTCGATTGGACTATTTCTATTGTATAATGGATAGGACCCAAAATTGAAATCGTATTTAAATGATATTAAAAATTATAATTTTTATACACACATTTGTGGTATTTACGTCCAAAATTAGACTAGTGTTAAATTACCAAAGTTTGATTTCAAAACACATAAATAGAATTATTGTTTTCAAAATATACACATTTTAATTACAACATATGCATAGAATTGCGTGTACTTACATAATTGTAAAGTCTTATTCGGTTTTGAAACCAAACCGTTATTTTTCAAACCGAACCAAATATTTTATTCCGTTCGGTACGGTTTTGGAAAACCGAATAATGCTCACCCCTACTCATGAATCTGCATCAACCTATATATATATATATATATATATATATATATATATATATATATATATATGGGGCGGCCCGAGGGAGGGGCAAACGGGACGTGGGCCCGGGGCACCAAGATCCAAGGGGCCCCAAATAATATTAAGAGTTAGTAATATATATTTATAATATTAATATATAATAAAAGAGTTGCTAAAAGAAAAAATGGCAATTACTTTTATAGTAGTAAAAGTTTGTCCCTTCCGATTCCAGAGAAGAACTTCTTGTCTTCCAATTCCAGAGGCGAATTGATGGCCAACGATATGTGTTCCTGAAAATTGTTAATTTTAATTCTCGCTTCCTTCTTTCTTCTACTTATAATTGAATCACAAACTCCTATTTTTCTTTCAATTTATTCTTCATGTCCTCTTCTACTGTCCATAATTTTAAAATCTACTTAGGGATTTGAAGTTAAGAATTAGGATTTTATAATCATTGAATTGATGTGAGTTGCGGCTAAGACAACAACAACTACTCACTGAAACGATGACGCAAGTTCCGTTGAACAATCTCCAGATAATGAACTTGAGGTCTGAAATTCGAGTTTTAATGATGAACTTTATTATTGGTGATACTAATAGCGACAATAACTTTAATGATCTTGAGTTGCAATGATGAATTATTGAATTTTGAGTAAATTGTTTTTTAATTTTTTGCATAACATACTTTGAAATATTGTATTACGTAGTGGATGTTTAACAAATATTAGTGATAAGATGATTTGGGGATTGTTGAATTCGATATTTGGATTGATTTGAGGATTGCTGGATTTGGTATTTAGATTTGGATCATGTGCGGGAACGAAATGTTCACTACAAAGATATCATTCTCATTTTTTTAATTAACCATTACGGAAAAGCCAATTTGATGTTTAGATTGATCTAGTTTTTAGATGTTGTTTAGCCGAACTTGATTTTGAATGAGTTATGGTGTTTGATTATTCAATTATATGAAAATGGTGCAATAGTTTGTCTAGGAGTTTTTATTGATTTTGTAGAATATTTTATGATATTGTGTTTAAACGTGATCAAGACGCTTCTACTTAAATTTCTATGGTACTATTTTTTCAAGCGAACGATGTTTTAACGATACCCTAAATGTAAAATAGGCTCATGATAATGAAACAATGAATCTTCTCCAAGAAAATTAACACTTTGTTTTCAATATATCCGAACAAGGGGTATTATTTTGGGTTTCGCCCTGGACATTAAAATACTCCTGGTCGGTCCTGTATAAGCATCAATCATATCTATATCCTTCTTGATCTATTCATACAAGGATATGCATAAAAATGCACCAACTAATGATGTCCTCAAGTGATTTTCCATTCTCATTTCCATTTGCCTTATGCACATGACATGTCCCAGTATGCAAATGTATATACATATATCGCCAGAAAATGAATAGGCAAAAAATTCCCATAAGAACATATGGATGTTATATTATATCATATGAATCTAGACCGTGCCGTGCAGTTAATATATATATAGCCCAAGGCATAAAAATTGCCCTGAAAAAATTTGCTGCCTGCGTATTGTTGTAACTCATCTTACATGGATGCATCCCATATACATCGATTCGAGTGGAAACCGTCACTCGAGAGCATTTGTACAATAGCCCTAGCAAGATTTCTAGCACCGGGGCCAGGCCGCAAAATGTCAGCATTCCCCCAAACTGTGCACGGATCTTCCCTTCCTCCACCTAAACACCAGCCTCCTGGAACTACATTGCCAGGCCTGCGGTTCAAGACCTCCAGATCGATGCGGTCAAGGACTTTAGTATCATCTCGGGAAAACCTTGTCCCAAAGGCTGCACCGCTTTCTGTCATGTTCTTCAAGTCGTCCAGGCCAAGCACCCGCGGCTCCTGCCTTGGGGGGGTGTCCCATGTTGCATAATGGAGATGGTGGTTAAGGATGGTACGGTTAAATTCCGGGGTGTTGCAAAGGAGAGTCTGGAAATAGTTCTTGTGAGACGAGGCCGTGTTGGCATAGTACATAAGAAGAATTCTTGGCAAATTATCGGTACCCAAGATGCTGTGCTCTATGAGCTTCCGGCTGAGAACAACAGAAGGAAAACCTGCACCAGGAAGCATCAATTATCAAACAACTTCCTTCCAAAACCCTGATAATATTGATTAAATTAAAAGGAATAATGTATTGGATCTAGTATACAGTCATGCTTAATGATGGACAACTTCCAGGTCACTGAATGGCGACAACAACAACAAAGTCTTCTTCCCAAATTCTCAAGTAACATGAAACCTCAGTTCCTTACCTTCCGTTCAGATGACGTAAGGATGGACAACACAACAAAGTCTTTACACATCCATGCTTAATGTTGGACAACTTCAAGGTCATTCAACGTAGTTTTTATACCAAAATTTTTGAGTCGGGCAAATGAATCCTCACCTTCCATTCATCCCTCTTGAAGGCCACCCCATTTTTAATATTAGCAAATATCATATCATTTCCAAGTTTGTTTTAAGTCTACCACCATCTCTAGCAGCTCCTTTAACCGAAAACATCTCTCCTTCGAACTAGTGCATCCTATGTTGCACGGACATGGATTCGACATGACACGCTTCAGACACTGTGACACGGATTAGGCACCTATTCTGGTGTGCCCTGGTGTATTTCGGAGTGTCTGTTGTCTGTGGTGTGTCCGACACGACACAGACACGGGATGGATTTTGGAGTGTTCGTGCTTCTTAGGGTGCATCTATTAGTCCCTATTGCACATGTTCAATCAAACCATCTTAGATAATTTTCTTTCAATCTTATCCTCAAATTGGCGACACTTCTAAATTTCTGCAAGATCCACTCATTTCTTCCCCTATTATTTTAATGTGTTGCAGCTTGTTGATCTCAGCATCATCATTCTCATTTCAGCTACACTTTGTACGGATTTGTTTACATGGATATCCAATAAAAATTTACACTCGCTTCAACAACCTAAGGAAACATTCCCCTTTATCCCTTGTTAACACTGTAACAGCAATGAAAAATAATATAAACACATTAAGTCGCTGGACAATCTGGTAAAATTCAATGTAACAAATTAAAGCTATAAACATACTGCAAAACTCAATGTAATTCAATGTGACGAATGATATATTTTCTCAATGTTTGTTAGCTTTCCAGTCCATCAAATGTGGAGGTTTGGTGGGGGACATGTTTCATGGTAAACCCACAATGTTCAACCACACCATTCCTTTGCTCCCTAAAATGGAGGCTGTCCAACAGTCACAGGAAACATATCTAACACTTAGGGGGAACTATTAACGAAATCAAAGGAACACATTTCTACTAATAGGACACATTGGAAGAAACAATAGCAACAATACTTTTATCAAGTAGACAAATTGTCGATATATTCAGGAAACAGTTCTTCTATTGTTGTACATAAAGTAGATTCAAAATTATCATAAGCAACTTCTATACTGTTTTGAATGTGTAATTCTGTCGTACATAAGTAGTTAAAAAGAATTTGCATATTGAAATTGTCAAATATGTTTTCAAAAGTAGTTTAATAAAATGTGTTCACACGAAAATTGCAAGAGAATTGAGAAGGAAAATTTTGTTCTATCGATGTAGACGAGTTTGTTTGCAGCTCCACACTAAGCTTTAGAAAAATGAAACGCACGATTACAGAGAATTTGGGGAGGTGTCTCAAGGGAGTCTTGATCAGCACGCGATCACGGTGCTCCATCCGAACATAGTTTGTTGTGAAGCATAGGGATGAAGAATCTCTTTGGTGCTCTCAAGAGTATTTACTCTCTCTGGAATATGAAATTGATCGTTGATGTATAGTCCAAGTGATGGCTATTTATAGCCACTTGGTGGCTATCCCGCAGAACTGCTCATTGGTTCTGTGGGACCACAATGGTAGGAAACTGCCACGGGGAGTGGCACACGTTCTTCGCCACTCCCACGGAGACTGGGTCACGTAGGCCATGTCCACGGGAGTAGCCACGATAGCATGTGTCCCCCTTCCACTTAGCATAAAACAAGGACATGTGGCATGGATGTAGTGGGGATTGGCGAACCGCCTAGATCGTGAGCTACCACGCTCCATCGGTTGTTGAATCGATCAAACACGTCATGGCGTGGAAACAGATTGTCATTGACGTAGATCTATAATGAGTGTCGCAGCATGAAGCTAGCATTGTTGGTGAAATGTTGCGGACGAAAGCTCCAGATTGGGATTCCGCACTATGGACATCTTGAGTTGCCACAGAAGCAAGATCACAGGAAACCCTGCTAGTAAACTGTCACAAGAGCTAAATATCTATATTAACTTCCACGGGAGTTGTCCAGCCATATTGGATTATTCTACGAAAGCAATGACACAGACCATATTGACGGTGAAGTGTCACATACGGTGTCTAGCCAGACTGGTTTCTGCCGGAGAGACTGTGCCGTGGGAGTTGATGGTCAGGAAAATGTCGCAGAAGCTACAATTCCGCGCGGACAGCTTTAACAGGAGTACAACATCAGATTCCGTTCCATGAGTGCAGCATCAGATTCCGCTTTGCCACGGAGGGGCGTCATGTCGTAGATCTGATGGGTTGACGGTAACTCTTGATCGTTCCACATGGATTATCTAGCCAGTATTGATTATGCAGTAGCATGATGCTGCCGCTGAAGGGGCACAGTTCCGCATGATATAGCAGTTCCGCGGCAAGTGGTTGTGATGCAGCATTGCAGCTTTGTTCAGTGGTTCGGTTGATCTGGTTGATTCCGCAGAACCTGACTGCAACGCTCTGTCGCGGAAAAAATTTCATCGCGGATGCAGAGTTATGTCTACTTTCCGCATCCTACTCTTTTGAGTGTCAACAAAATGGAAGAGCAAATGTATATAGTTTTTGAAGTATTTTGGTTGATTGTCGAATTATCTTAGTACTAAATTTGTAAAGGTAGGTGATAGAAAGTGTGTGTGTGTGGATATCTAATCCTTAGGATACTTGAACTTGCTAGTAACAAGTTATCATAGCACTACCATCAGCTGTATATGGATGGATACACTCAAGTAGGTAGGTCCAAATTTTAGGTAAACCCTAGTCATGCCAGCAACTAAAATGGCTCACCATTACTAAATCACGCTGATTTGGCTGATTTGGATGGATTGGAAGAGGATGTTCTCCAGATTGCCAGGTCATTTTCCCACCTCTAAAGGAGGGAGAGAGGAGCATATCAGTACGTTGAATCTCCTCCAATCCAATGATATCATCCTCCATTGGCATCTACTGCTGTCTTATACCTCAACATATGTCAACAACGTGCATTGTCTACTGTCACTGCTCCTGTTGAATCTCCTCTAATCCAATGATATCATCCTCCAATGGCGTCTACTGTTGTCTTCCACCTCAAAATATGTCAACATCGTGCCTCATTGTCTACTGTCACTGCTCCTCACGAGTCACATCACTTACAATTTATAGTCTACTGTCACTGCTACTCACATAGCTTACAATTTAGAGAGTAAGTAGAGGTGAGGCGGATAATCAGAAAGAGAGGATGATTTTGAGATAGGGTATAGGTTTATAAGGTAGAGGAAGTGTTAAAAACTTAAATACATAGGTTCGTTAGGGGCTCTTTGGTTGTCTGTAAATGGAATTTCCATGCAACATATGTTGCATGTAGCATTTCTTGTTGTAAGTTATGTTGCAAATTCATTGTTTGGTTGTATGTAAATAATGTTGCAAGAATTACAAATCCAATGTTTAGAATGATGTAATTGGCATATATGGTTGGAACTTTTGTTGCGGTAAATGAAAATCTATTATTTGGTCGTCTTTCTAACACTGAATGAAGAGAAATTCATTGAGAATGATGTCAATGGTATTGTATTTGTTGTCGTAAATGATGTTGCAGCCATTTTGGTCATAACAAATGTTGCAGTAGTTGGAGGAAATGATGCAACATTATTGCACCAATTCCATCATTTACATCAAACCAAACATTGGAATTGGTGGAAATAGTAAAACAAATGTTGCAGGATTCCATTTATAGCCAACCAAACACGCCCTTAGTCATGGATGATGGAAGTGGCTGGTTGGGCTTAAGCATATTGACATTGTTGACGGTTTAACCCGAGCCTGCCCTTGGCCAAACCTGACCTACTAGGGTTGTGAGCATCCAACTTTGGTTTGACTACACCTAAGGTCCTAATTTGCTGGAAAGTTTTGAAATATCAGATCTGCTATACCTACCATTGCTGGTAAGTCAAGACTAGGTACATTACGCTATCCTCTAGCAACATATAAACGAATATCGTCTTCAAAACAAGGTTCACAGAATCCGCAACATCCGTATTGTATCATTTTGGCTGTCCCGGCCCAATACTTAACGCTACTGATACTACCAGAGTAACTCTCTTTCCAGTCAATTCAGCAAAGAGATTATATATATATATATATATATATATATATATATATATATATATATATATATATATATATATGGAACCAGGTAAATTGTTTCTGGAATCGCTCCCACTGGGATTCGAACTCCTGACCACTCGGACCGCATGCATCTCTTAACCACTAGGCTAGAGGTCATTTGCTATATATATATATATATATATATATATATAGGGTGTCCACTTCTTAATGGTGCTTGGAGGCATGCCTCCAAGGGGGCTCGAACCCGCGCCACTGCGCCGGGGTGCTCCACCGTTCCCAACGGGCTACGGTCACGAGGACATATATATATATATATATATATATATATATATATATATATATATATATATATATATGGGGAAATGATGTCGACACAATGATCATTCAATTTGCCGAAGTTGTATATTTACAAATCGACAACATTCATCAATCTTAATATTATTCCAGTCAAAGCTAACAAAAAAAACATAGAATTGTTCCCATATATATATATATATATATATAAAAACTCCGAAACTTCAATCTAAAACCTCTGAAACTACCGAAACTACTAATACCAATACTCATAAGAAATAAGAATGGTCTGAAACCGATTCTAATACCAGGAACCTTGCTTCAAAATTCTTAAATTCATTTATTTGTTATAACTTATAACATATACTATACTGGTGGGAATGAGCCCCGTGTATTCATGTGAGACTGTGTAACTAGGCTAACTTGGTTTCTTTCCCTGTGATATAAACTTGGTGCTTTACAGAAACTTATCGTGTCTGCATACAATATGCTCAACTATTAAGGAACAGTTAAAGTACAAAACTACAATAAGCTTTATAACTAACCTGTGAATAACTTGAATGCATTTGGCAAATCGCGCTTCTGTGTAGCATAAAACATTTCAGCCTTGGATGTGTCATAGAGACCAGGATCGACAATGATTGGTTTTAGCCTTCGAGACCTACAACACCAACCACAATGAAATGCATCGAGAACAAACATGATATTAATCATGTTACGGAAAACAAAAACTATAAGAAATTGTAGTTAAATAAGTGAGGTTGTGTTGCCCTTACTCCCTCCAACCAATATAACTGCTATGCTGAACAAAGTTGAGATCCTTCGGTAGGAAAGAAAATACATGGAGAAGATCTGCAGATGATAAAAGGTCGAGTGAGAGAATCTTAATGGCACTAGAGTCCAATGCTTGTCCAAAGAACACTATAAACTTATTAGCTCTTGAAATAATTTAAGAACCTCGTGTCATCATTAAATTTGGTTTTCCAAGAAACTATAGGATCTCCCACTTAGCTCGACCGAAAATGAAACAAGAAAAAGGAAGAATAATGGTATCTTAAAGACATCAAGTTCATAAAAGGTTTATAAATAACGGTTTACAATTAATCCAATAAATCATAAGCTTCATTCAACAAACTTACCTAATTTATAAAGTTTCCATATGATATTACTATAACCCAGTTTAAGGCAATTGAATAATATGGATCATATGATCATAGAGAATTTAACCAATAGGGTTTTCCAAAATGATAATCCACAAGCCAATTATATATTGGCTAGCTGTACCCCACGGATATACTTTTTAAGAGGTTGATTTCTACTTTGGTTCAGTTTAAGTGTAGACTTCCAACTCTCGTCCATCCTAGAGGTTTATATGCCATAGAGGAGATGAACGAACTTAACTCCCTTCTTGTATTAATACTCTTATGTCTAGGTGGGGTAACGTTGAGATAGCAGTGGATCTTTCCAAACCAACCAATACTACGTAACTGTGATGTCGATGCAAGGATTTTTAGACAACTAAAATCTATAATATGGATAAATTCATTTGAACTGAAGTGACTGCCAACATATGTTAGTCTACCAAGCATGGACACTCCAGCTATCGGTGTCGTGTCTGACTCGTGTCCTTGCAATATAGGTTAGGTTTAATCATA
Source organism: Iris pallida (assembly GCA_029216955.1). Lineage (NCBI taxonomy): Eukaryota > Viridiplantae > Streptophyta > Magnoliopsida > Asparagales > Iridaceae > Iris > Iris pallida. The sequence continues at coordinate 23,969,263 of JANAVB010043419.1, forward strand.
GATAATACACAATCAATAGGGTTTTCCAAAATGCCCAGCCAGTAGCATCGATCAATGGATATATTGGGTCCCATACTAATCAAAGTTATTAAAGGCGCAGTGCATCGCAAAGGATGTAAAAGACCGAGACGCAAGGAGAAGGTGCAACCACACGAAGGCAAGACGCACATTTATTCAAAAAAGTTAAAATAATATTTATAAATCATATATGACTATATGTAATAGATATTAAAAGTGCAAGTTCGGGCATGACTATAAATTGTAAGGCCTTTTTTCCTTTTGATCTACCGAGCAAGAAAGTTTATGAGAGTTAAGGCCTTTTTTTGTTCCTTTTGATCTTAGGGTGCGTTTGATTACCGGGTGGAAAATAAATTGATTCCACGGAATTATTTTACTAGGAAAAAAATATTCCATGGAAAAAATTCCACGGAATTAATTTGGGTGTTTGATTGTAGTTTTTTTCCATGGAAAATAGTTAGTTTCTATGGAAATTGATATTTTCTTCTAGGCTGGGCCAGTTTTATTTTCCACCATTTTGAAGGAAAATATGAAAATGATAGATTTTTGGAAAATAATTCCATGGAAATATACGCTATCAAACACTACAATTGGTGGAAAATTTGTGATGGAAATATTTTACATGGAAAAAAAGCTTAATCAAACACAGCCTAATATAATTTTCAGTTTCCAAAAGATATTAAATGTTAGATCCAACGGGGATCCCTATTCACAAGAAAATAATATATATTGGTTAGTAAAACAAATACAAAAGGAAACATAAAGTAGCATATGCATGAGGTGCACCTCAACTGGGCATGAGGCTCCCTGTGAAGCACGCACCTTGCGAAGGAAACCTAGCCTCAAACCTTTGGTAACTTTCATTCTAATTCGCTATGACAAAATTGTCCGATGCCTCTGTTTCACCCCTAAAGTTTCAAACACCTCTTACAACTATAGTATTTGGAACCGTTTACCAAAAAAAAAGCAGCTGAATACTCTTCTTCCGTGGATTCGTCGATTTGGTGTTCAATTGTTAATGTATCTAATTATCACCTTTTGCAAATCAAGAACTCGCATATCTTGAGACCTAAACCCAACTGCGATCCACAACCGCTAAAAAGACGGTTGACGGTTATAATTGTGATTTCAGGAACACGGAACAGGTGCCATTTCCGAATCGCAATCACGGTCACGTGCATTTTGGCAATCACTCTGTCAAGACTACTACCCCTCCAAAAGTAGTGAAATTAACCAACGGGGTTCTCTAAATTACACCTTCAGATAATGGCAAAAATCCGGAGATTTCCGGACCTAAACCTAGCTAATATTAAATAAAAAAAATGCACGGATTCGAAACGTTCACGAGACTGGTGGTGGTTAAGAAGAGAAAATGTACCGTCCTGGGTGACCAGAGGGTAGTCGCCGGCGTCGAGATTGACGAACCAGTCCCAGTCCCGCACCCCGATCCGGAGCAGGACCGCGGCGGCGTGGAGCGTGGCGGAGAGCGCGGAGGAGCCGGATCGGTAGGCGAAGTCGGCGCGGCCGAGGACGTGGACGTTGTCGGCGGAGCGGAGGGCGGGGACGGAGCGGAGGGAGCGGGCGAGGGAGTCGCGCTGGGCCTGGTCGGCGAGGAGGTCGAGGTGGAGGAGGTAGAGGTTGTTCGGGTGGTAGACCGAGAGGAGGAGGCGGAGGAGGCGGGAGGAGTCGCCGGAGGAGCCGGAGAGGAGGTAGGCGAGGGAAGGGGGCGGGGGGAGGGGGCTGGGGAGGGTGGGGTAGGGGGGGTGGGTGGGGGTGGGGGCGGTGGAGGAGGAGGAGATGAAGGTGATGAGGAGGAGGGTTAGGGTTAGGAGGGAGGTGAGGAGGAGGCAGGTGAAGGTTAGGGGGTCCTTATTGGGGTTAGGGTTGGAAGGGGAGGACTGCATCTCTCTTTCTTCTCTCTCTCTCTCCCACTCCTCCCCCCTTTGCTTTTTGTTTGAGAGGGAGAGAATAATAACATGTATTGTCATTTAATTTTCCTATTTTAAAATGTTCTAAAAAATTATTATGGAGCTTGATTATATTGAAAAAAAATTGAGCCTTGTTTTAATATAATTCAAGGTGCGTCCCGTTTTGAAAAAAAAAAATTTATGTTGCACCCATTTGTTTTTTACCATAATGCATAAAATCTCTCATTAATGACTAACAATCAACTCATTTGACTTCCTACGTGGACGCTTTTGAGACCAAAATATTCTCAATGTGTTTGTTCCCATTGACATTTATCTATGTACATCTGAGTGTGAAGCTACTTGGGGCCAAATGAGTTTTGGTCTCAAAAGTGTCCACGTGGGGAGGTCAAAGGAGTCGGTTAGTTATTGACGGTTTTGGTTAAAAGTGAATGATTTTATGTATTGTAGTAAAACAAGTGGCGGACAACTCAAAACATTTCTATTTTTTTATGGTTGTTGGTTTTTTGTCGTCCTCAACGGCAGAACGATGGTATTCCAATCCTCGATAATGGGGGCACGTGAGATTTTTTGAGTCATCTTGGTTACACGGATAGTCGGTTCTACGTGGTCTGGTCTTCGTGGTTGTTTGAATTTATATGGTGTGTGCAGATATGGAGGAGTTGGGATTTCGTCGATATTTTCTTGGTCGTTCTATATTATATGTAAAATAGATGAGAAATTAGGATTTTGGAATGATGTTTACTTGAAAATGGACTCTAATGTATCTCTCCCTACCTCTTTGACTCCTTTTTTTTGGGGTGGATTTGAAAGATGGAAAAAATTGTATAGTCTAAGCTATATTTAACATGGCTTACATGTTATTAGAGAGCTATTATGGAGTCTGAGTGTCGAAGTAGTAGAGATCATGGTGTATAATGGGCCGGTCTAGCCCGAGCCCGACCCAGGCCCGGACCGGACCGGCCCGCCCCCCTTAAAGCCCGGCCCGGACCGCCTTTGGACCGAACCGGCCCGGCCCCCCACTCCCGAACGGGTCGGGTCGGGCCTCCCCCCCCCCCCCCCCCCCCCCAGCCCGAGCCCGGCCCGGCCCGCGCAAATTTTTTTTTTTTTTTTAAATAAAGGCCCGGCCCGAAGTCCGGCCCGCGCGGACCAGTCCAGCCAGCCGACCGTTGGGCTTTGAATATATTTGTATAAACATTTTTGTATAAACATTTGTATATCATTTTTTATATATTTTTATAAACATTTTTTGTAAATTTTTATAAACATTTGTATATCATTTTTTTTTCAAATTTTTATAAATTTTTTATAAACATTTGTATTACAAACTTATAAACATTTGTATTACAAATTTTTTAAACTTTTACTATTCAAATTACTAACTTTTGTATTACAAATTTTTATAAACATTTTTCAAAATTAAACATTTTTCTAAATTAAAATTAAATTACAAATTATCAAAATTAAAATACAAAATAAAACTGTTAAAAAAAAAGGAAAAAAAATACAAAAAAAAAACTGTAAAAAAAAAATAATAAATTAGAAAAAATCGGGCCGGTCCGGTTCAACCGGCCTGAACCGGCCCGAACCGACCTAGGCCCGGCCCGGCCCGTGGACCGGTTCAGTCCGGACCGGCCCACCCTGGGTCCGGTCAAGTGGGTCGGGCTGGGCCGGATACTTCAAAACCGGGCCGGGCTTGGCCCGGACCGCAATTCTCCTTGGACCGGTCCAGGACCGGCCCGAGCCCGATCTCGTCCGCAGCCATTGGCCCGTGGGCCGGCCCGGACTGGCCCGAATACACCTTGAAGTAGAGAGTATTGAGTTTTTCGATTTTTCGTGACTAGGAAAGAATTATTATCGAACCTGCAGGTTGTCTTAAAGTAGTGGAGCATGCATGTTTTTTTATTCTTCTTTGTTATGGATTGTCGGTAGCTCTATATGATGCTTCTGGTGATTTGAATTTATGTGGTGTGTGCAAATACATGAGAGTTGATGGGGTCTTCTTTGACATATTTTTTGGTCAATTTTTTTGTATGTCAAATAGAGAAAAAAAAAATATATAGACTTTTAGAAGAAAGTTTACATGGAAAGATATTAAAATGAAAGAGATAAAAGAGAAAGATCAAAATATGTTGTGTTTGATGAATGTTAAATGGTGAGAGTTTGTATTGGTATGAATGTGATGATTAATGTTTACTTCTTCTTTTTCTCCTTTTACATGTTTTCAATGAGAGCAATATAGAATGTGAAAGCATAAGGATGGATATGTTGGATCAGCAATAAAGCGGATAATAAATTATTTTTCAAAAAATGGTCAGACGTATCTTTTAAGAGCAACTTTTGAACTTATTTTTAAAAGATGTCCAAAAATTGAATTAGCTTTCGAAAGATTATTTCATAAACGGTTGTTACCAAACAATTGTTGAAATTGACTTCCAAACAAATAACTAGAAGCAGCGAACATAAACAATCTCGACTATGTTGTATGGACACGAAAAATAATGTCCGTATCCATGTACGTATTTGTGTAACACACCTGACTAGCTTCTACCTATTTGAAAATGTTTGTATCATATATCTATATCACTTTCTTATTTCTTTTGTGTCTGTATTAATGCAACATTGAATCCCAAATTCAGCCAAATAAAGCAAGTTTTCTTGGGAACCGACTTTTAAGAGTGAAACAGAACAAGACGACTTTATACTACCGCATATATTTTTTGTTAAATATCTTCTATTTTATTTAAATTTTTAAAAATTCTGAAACAAGAAAAACAATTCAATTCGACTACATAAGCTCAAATAAGAACTCTAAAAATAACTTACAATATGGATATTATACGTGGATTTCACTAGCATTAAGATTGTACTTATTTTACTCTTTAGTCCCTAAAAAAATTCAAAGAATCGAATACATGTAATCCAACGGTTGTAGTTGTTTATGGCCGAGTTTTAAAAATTAAGACCTCGTGAGTTAATGTAGGATTTTTGAAAATAATTTTAGGTATTCATATATTAATCACTTGTGCCAACATAAATATCAAATTGAAGTCTAATAGGGTAGGGTGCGTTTGGTGAGAACTCCAAACTGAGTGGGGTACCTTACATAGATATATTAAACAAACGTGGCAGGGGTACATTAATTATATGAAATCAAGGTTAGGTTTTTTTGCTCTCTCTAGTTAATCATAATGCGAACATTTGTTGCATAAATAGTCTTCTATTGTTGTAAGCTAACTTCAAGGTGTTGCTTTCTTAATGATATGGATGTGACCACCAACAAAAGTAAAGGGAAAATAAAAATCATTGCAAGTAAACTTTCGTTTTTTCATGACATCAAGTACAATCACAAAAAATGGGTTATTTAACTTTAGGATCTCGTATAATATTTCGAAATTTATGCTTAGGTTTTCATATTGTCTAGAGGAGAGTTTTAGTCTCGTCCTAACGGTTGGTTTGAACTGAATGTCCAAAATTAAAATATAAACACAAATTTTGAATACCCTACTAGGACCCTTAAACTAAACACAAGTTTCGAATAATATGAAGACTTAAACGAGATCTAACGGTCAACTCACGTCAGGAGAAGATCCATAGCCTCTTCTAAACAATATGGAGACATAAACGTAAATTCTAAAAATTATACGATATCCTTAAATTAAATAACAAAAAATGAAAAAAAATTGTCCGTGTCCACTGATTTCCTTCAATCGCGAATTGATTACGGCAATGCTACACTTACAATCAAAAGTGGTTGTAAGAGCTTACAACCGCCACGTGACGACCTTCCACTGGGGGAGGGCAGGAAGAGGGGGGACCCGACGAGCCCTTTTTTTTGGCGATGTCCAGCGTAGCGCACGGAACTTTGTGCACACTGCGTTGCATGCCATTTGGGTCCGTTGTCCGCAATTTTCACACACACACACCCGTCTCATCCGCGGTTCGATTCCGAGACTGTCCGCCTAGCCAAAGAGGTTATACCTCTCCTCACTGACCATAAGGGCCAGTTGAGTTCGGTACCCGGTGAGCCCATGTTAGAAGAGAGGGGTTGTAAGAAGGCTTTGGTTGTAAATTTAGCATTTTCCGATTGATTATTGGGTTAGCTTAGCCTAGAAAGTCACATCATCAGGAGTTACAAATGAACCTTAGGTTGTCACTAACATGACAAACTCAGATTAACCTAATTTGAACAAGTAGACAGATAAGTACATTTCATGACATCAATAAGTAAACAAAAACTGCCATTGTTATCCCTTGTTACTCTCTCCAACTACCCCCTATATATGATCAATTTGTCTCTTAGGAACAATGCCAGTCGTGGCTTACCATCAACTGCACCTCGGATCCAATTTTCGGGACACGGGGGTTGGATTGTCTTAGTCGGAGCTATTTTGGTTGCTCTTCATACTTATTGAAAAGATATTGGTTTAAGTTGAGTTTAGGTTGGACCGGTCCTAAAAAAAATTAAATAGTCTGGGGGGTTACCCTATGAAAAGGAGTTGTACAAGTCCAAAATCTTGTTAGATTTACCTCTGGGCCAACCCTGACCTATAAAGATAGTGGTTTAAGTTGAATTTGGGTTGGATATAAACCAAGACCGAACTTTGAAATTCGATATAAAAAAAAAACTCGAAACTGATTTACATATAACGAATATTGAGTTTATCATACATATAAGTAAAAAAAGTTTGAATGATCTATCAAATTTGAGTTAAACAATACTAAAGAATATACCGTACCTACCACCTATAAAAGTCAAATGAAATAATATGGTACTTTCAAGTAAATGATAGTTTAAACGTCTTACATAAAAATGACAAAATATAATCCAAATTTGATCGTCTTACATAAAAAAGACAAAATATAATCCAAATTTGATCGGGAAGAAAATTAAAGTTTACCCGAGCTCAAATCTGAAAAGCTTACAGGTTTGAATTTTGACATATCTAAACATCTCGCAGACGAAGGAACCATGTAAAATGGAAGGATTAATTAGCATTTAGACCCTCGATTTTATATAAGCTTATAATTTAAGTCATGACATGTTCAATTGAATATTTTGGATCATGTATTTTATTTTTGGTTATCTTTTTCCAATTATACCATGAACAAGAGTACAAGCGATGCTGAAAATATGGTATAATAGAAAGAAAAAAAAGGAAACCAAAAATAAAATTTCAGGAACTAAAATTTTCAATTGGACATGATATAAAATCCACGGTCTAAACACTAATTAGCCCAAAATGGAAGGGAAAAAAAAAGCGTCCTTGGTACCCCCGTGTTACGCACCAAAGTAGACAGGGACCATGGAGAGCAGATCTGTTGTCTCTAGAACTGATGTCCTCATGATGTTTCTCTCTCACATAAAGACAACTTTTTGTATCAATAACTATTTAGTTCTTTAAATTAAAAAAAATATATATATGGTATATTTATGTGAGATGAGACATAGGGTTGCAAATGAGCCAAGCCGTTCGCGAGCTGCTCGGAGCTCGGCTCGATAAAAGCTCGTTTGAGCTTGGTTCGTTTAGTAAACAAGTTGAGCTCAAGCTTCATTTTCGAGCTCGTTTAATAAACGAGCCAAGCTCAAGCTTAGAAGTACTTGGCTCGTTTGAGCTCGCAAGCTGGTTCGTTTATGAGCTTGCGAGCTGGCTCGTTTAGAAGCTCGTTTAGGAGCTCGTTTGTTGTTGAATTCTAATTATATATATATGTATAATAATATGGTTGTGTCTATTATATATTTATATGTTCTTAATAATTGATATGAAGGGACTTTTTAAATTAAATTTTTATATATAAAGTGTTAATATTACAGGTACTTGAATTCAAGCCTAACTAGCTTGAAATCGAGCTCATTAAGCTTGAAATAAAGTTGAACAAGCTTGAAATTTAACTTAACGAGCTTGATTTTGAGCTTATCGAGCTTGTTTATGAAGCTTGAATCAAGCTTGCTTATCAAATCAAGCTCGAGCTCAAACCAAGCCAAGCTCAAGCTTAATATAAACAAGCTCGAGCCAAGCTCAAGCTCTAAAATAAAAAATTTATCAAGCTTGAGCTCGAGCTCGAGCTCGAGCTCGGTTAATTCTAGTCAAGCCAAGCTCAAGCTTACAAAAGCTTGGCTCGGCTTGGCTCGTTTGCAGCCCTAATGAGACATCACGAAAACAGCAATTTTGGAGACAACAGATCTGCGGGTCCGTGTAGATGTAGCTTTGCCTTGCACTTGTATCCAACTTTTTGTTGGATAATGTGACACTCAAAGTTCATATAATTTTCAAGATAAGTCACTCTGTCAAGTTTGTCCCTAAGCTACCTCATTGATTGTGGCTTCCATGGTGCACCATATCTTTCCCATGGTGTTATGGAACAAACATATCACAGGCATTGGACCCATCTCTCATGTGCTTCAACCTCCCTCATAGATGCTTATCAGATTAGCTTACCAGTACCCCACTTTATAAAGCTGCAATCCATTTATCTATTTAGAGATATTTAGTAGTACGTTCCCACGTGATCATTAAAATTAGAGTTTGTATTTCGAAAATATTCGACGTTAGTGTTTAGGTCTTAAAATTAATATCCACTCGCCTAAATGAATAGATTGTATATTAGTTATCTACGGAAATGATTCAAACTTGACATCATATTGTTTTTATTATAATTTTCTTTTCGATCCGAGTCACAACAAAACCTTAAAGAAAAATTCAAAAACGAGAAAAGGGTTGGGAAGAAAATGAAGTAACCAAAAAGATATTTTTAGAAAACTTTAAAAAACTTTAGAAAAAAAGAAGAAGTGGAAATGAATAAATAAAGCTGATTTCTTTTTTGAGATGTTTGGTGTTACCCATGGAACTTTGTGCACGCAATATTGCATGTCTTTTGGGTGCATTGTTCCTAATTTCCACCATTTTTATACATTGAAGGAATAATACGCTCCAGTAGCTTGATCCACTGATCTTCTACCACACAGTCATGGTACTATGTCTCTCCACGGTAACTATAATGGTCGCTCGAGTTTGACAAAAAAAAAGCAGTTTAAAAAAATAATAATAAAATAATAAAAAAATAATTTAAAAAAAAAAAGGAAAACAAAGAAGATTAATTCAAAAATAAAAAGTAATATGCATCTGGCTTGAATCCAAACTCCAACGAAAGAGGGGGAACCATGATTCACAAATTTTATAGCCCAAACCAAACATACTGATAAAATTTCCACCATAAATTTATAGGGGAGTTAAAAAAAAATATTATGTTACCAAACGCATAGTTAATACTTCATAGTTGCATTTTTTTTTAAAGTTAGAAAGTATTTGTTTGCATCCAGAATAAGGATAATGCTTTCTTGAGGGCTGTAATACTGGTCTATTATAATGAGAAGGAAAAAAAAAAGAATATAATTCTTCGTCTTTCATTGATAATCAAATAATAGATTGGAACTGAAACTATTAGCAAGGGAGAAAAGAATGCATACCAAGAGGAAATGTTGTCACAAAAATTTATATCGACTTATGTAGTAGAGTTTGGTGCAATGTATGCAGGATTTAGAAACTAAAATTGACAAACGAATGACCGATCAAGAAGAACATACTATGTGGACCTTTATCTCTTCTCTTGCGTCTCTACCGGCACTCACGTGGCATCGCACAAATATATCCAATAATTTCTTGCAATAACGATGAAAAATAATAGACTGTCCGATGCGTCGAACACAATTAAAAAACGATCTATGCAGGATTTAGAAACTAAAATGACAAACGAACGCTCGATCAAGAAGAACATACTATGTGGACCTTTATCTCTTCTCATGCGTCTCTACCGGCACTCACATGGCACCGCACAAATATATCCAATAATTTCTTGCAATAACGATGAAAAATAATAGACAACGATGAAAAATAATAGACTGTCCGATGTGTCGAACACAATTAAAAAACGATCTATGCAGGATAGAAACTAAAATGACAAACGAACGCTCGATCAAGAAGAACATACTATGTGGACCTTTATCTCTTCTCATGCGTCTCTACCGACACTCACGTGGCATCGCACAAATATGTCCAATAATTTCTTGCAATAACGATGAAAAATAATAGACTGTCCGATGTGTGGAACACAATTAAAAAATTACTGTTCCATGTGACCTAAATTTCTGCCTCTCGAGTTAGTAGTTGGGAGGTGCATGATAGCATCCAACCCCAACACCCCCAGTGTGAAATGCATCATCACTGCACTTCCCAAACCCTAAACCTAAAATCAACGGTCCAGATTTCTAGACCAGAAATAAAAATTTAAAATTTTAAAATTAAAATTTCTAGTTTCTGCCTACCTAAAAAGAAATAGCACAATATTACCAAAAATCCTAAACGTTCCTTAAAAAAAAGGGGGAGAGATTATTTTACAAACTGACAAGCCTGGGCCGGCCGCGTCGACCGGAGCCTGGACCAGAGCCGGAGCCGGAACCCGGTCCGGTCCGCCGCCGCATCTCTATGATCCTCCGGTGAGAGTTGGAATGCAGCGCCGCCGAGAACGTCGGGCTGTTCGCCGGCCGGTACTCTGGGAAGAGCCGGCCCGACTTGTAGCGCACGCCGCAGGCGTTGCAGAGCGTCTTCGGCCCGCCTGGCCCCGCCCGCCACTGCGGCGTCACCTCCGACTCGCAGTGCAGGCACCTCCTCCGCCCCCCCGCCGGCATATCGGCCGGTACCGGCGCCGCGACGGCGACGGGAACCTGGACCGTCGGGGAAAAGAACCTCCTTTTCCGCCGCCGAATCCTGCTCCTGGCCCTCGCCGGCGCCCTGAGCGGCGGCGCGAGCGGGAGGACCGACACCGGGCTCGGCGGGGGCGGGGGCGGCTGCGCGGCCGCCGGCACGAAAGTCTCGAGCGGGGGGAAGGCTTCTCTGTTGGAAATCCACTCGAGCTCCTCCTCTCCGTCGTCCGCCGGCGAGAGTCCCTGTGGAGGAAAGCGATAAAGAAAGGATTTTTATGAGGTTTCGCGGGGGGGAGAGTGCCAGAAACGGGAAAAAGGAAGGATCTTTACTGGTTCGAAGTCGGCGAGGAGGTCAGCGACGGAGTCCAGAGGCTCGACCACCATTTTTCCTTGTTCTCTTTCGTCTTCTTTGTCGTGCTCCTTTCAGTGAGGATAATGGCGAAAGGAAAGAAAGAAAGGATTTTTTTTATTTTTTTGAGGTTTTATATATATATTTGTTTTGTGCGTTGGCGTTATAATTTCTTGCCGGTTTATAACAAAAACTTACTCTGTAAGTGTGCGCTGTGAAATTTTTTTTTATGCATTATTTACTATTTTTTATTTTTTATTGTAGGAAATGTTTTGGTAGCTGTATGGATTATTTACTATTTATTTATTTATGTATTATATACTTAGTTATTATTTTTTACTTCACACTTACACGTTTCTTCTCGAAAGTGACTTACATTGTGGCATAAGGAAAGAAATAATTTGCAGGAGAGATGATGTTTAGGAAGTGAAATAGAAATGTATGAAACTGTAGACAACATAAATTATATTATCAAAAAAATTGATACCAAATAAATTTGTTATAATTTAAAACAAAAAATTGTTGTCTTGATTCTAAAATTATATTAAGTTTCGTTATCGTCTTGTAGTATGTATTTGCAGACTTGCAGCTCGGTGGCATATTTTAGATGGACCCTTCAAAATAACTTGTTAGTATCGTATTGGATACTTATTGAGTATGCCAATACTTCTTGAGTATACTAAACAATAAGCATCTTTAAATTTTCTTAAAAGGGATTCGAATTTTTTCATATATTATTTGTCTTGCAAGATAAATTTAATTCTTCGTATAAAAATTCAATTGTAAGCTTACGAAATTTGAATTTATTCAATAAATGAAGTATCGAAAATATTGATGAAGTATCAAGATATAACATGACATGGCCATGATGGGAGTTAGATCCCAAAATAGTAGACAACTATTCGAATTTTTTTAACTCAATTAATGTATTATGGTTATTAAGGGTTGATAAAGAAAATATATTTAATATATTATTATCAATTTTCATTTAAAATTCTGTATTTTTTCTGTCTCCTCCCAATGGAATTGAGATTTTTCATTTACTTGCACCAAAATATTTCATCATTTATGTTACAAATGAAACAAATTCTAATTCTAGTCCACTTGAATGCTTGCCAAATTAAAAAGGGGAAATGACCAACATTCATACCACATGAAGTCATGGAAGTGAGGACATGGGGATGCATGAAACATGCATGCATTTGGTATCCAATTAATGAATACGAATTATATGTAAATATTAAATGAATCCGAATAATTACATAATGACTATGATAACATTAAGAAAATCAATGCAAAAATTGATGATCTTCCTATTGTGATATATAGTTTATATAAAATAAGGATATAAAGTTTATATGTAATTACCATACTATAAGAATTTGATCATTTACGATTTGATATTTTTTCATAAAATCCATAGATGAAGCAAACAAAATAATAGATACATTAAGTAAATCAAATGTCTATATATAATTCAATTAGAAAAACGGATGTCACCACTCACCACATGTGGTTCAGGTTGGAACAAATAATAATGATTATTGAAAATGTCATGAATCTTAGTCTTGGTCTCGGAAAAAAAAAATCTCGAAAAAAAAATCGATTGTGAGTGGCTCTTGTGGTTATCGAAGAGAGGTATAAGATCCTGATTGGGTGGTAAAAGATCAGTTGAACGAGTAACGGATCGTGTTATTCCTTCTATTTATAATAATGGTGAAAGTTGAGAACGGTGGGTCCAAAATGCATACAATGTATCGTGCAAAAAGTCTCGTATGTAAACTTGAGTTGTTTTTAACACGTCTCCATTCCCTGTTACGAAAATTATAACATATAGTCTACATGCACCCAACTCTATTTTACATTGAGAAATTAATATTCAATTATATTGCAGTAATCAGTAATTAAATAATTTTTATTTATAAGTTACTTTAAGTCCAACTTAATATTAATTTTTTATTTCTGTTTTTATATTTCTTAATTATATCCTACCTTAACCTCTTTGGGTGTGGAAAGTTGCAAAGGATAGAAAGGTTAGGATATTAATTGCCAACGCCAATATTTTTATGTAATATAATGATATTTATGATAGTAATTTATCAAATATTTAATTGCCAATTAGAGTATGTTATTTATTTAAGGCTAAATTACAACTTGATACCCTCAACTATCTAAAATGTTCAACTTGATACCCTCAACTTTGATAGGTACTAACTTAATACCCTCAACTATATAATAATTTTATATTGATACCCAAATTTTTTTAAATGACAAAATTATCCCCTCCTTCCTCCTTCCCAGTGAGGCCCCCCCTCCCCCCCCCCCCCCGCGCGCCGCCCCCGTGCACCCCTCCCCGTGGCCGTGGCCGTGGCCCCGTGCCCCCCCCCCCCCCCCCCCCCCCCCCCCCCCCCCCGCGCCGCCTCCGGCTGCTTCCCAGCGGGAGGTCGCAAGCTGGAGAGGGAGGGCAAGGTCGCCGGCGTGGGGGGGAGGTCGCCGGCCGAGGCAGGAGGGGGGGGGGGGTGTTCACCGGCGGGAGAGGGGGGTTCGCCGGCGGGAGAGGAGGGGGGGGGGGGGGGGGGGGGGTCGTCGACCGGGGGCAGGAGGGGGGGGGCGTTGGAAGGGAGGGGCAATTTTGTCAAAAAAAATTTCAGGGTATCAAGTTGGTACCTATCAAAGTTGAGGGTATCAAGTTGAAAAACTGAAATAGTTGAGGGTATTAAGTTGTAATTTAGCCTTTATTTAATTATTTAGCAGGAAAAAGAAAAACAAGGGCAATATCGGAACTCGTTGCCTTCCTGGCTCCATGGCACGTCAGGTTAGCCAATAACGAGTTGAAACGTGGAGTCATGCACATACGTCGGCCTTCCCTAAAAGTGGAGATATATATTTATTTGAGCCGTTACTTCCATTATAATTTATGTATATTTCTTTACCAAAGTGAACCATGATGTAATGGTTCATGCGCATAATATATTATATTTATTGGAGTTTCTAGTAAATATGGAAATTTGGACTAAGCCCATAGGTAGGCCCACTTGAAGAAAAATATCATTATATGGCTTTAAAAAATTTAGGGATATCTAGATTTTGGACCTTTGTAAAAATGTATATTTGGTCCCTCCATAATCGACCTACTTAGTATTTGGATACAAATGGTTGACTCGTCATTTATGTATAAAGATGATTAGGGCTGAGCAAAATACGGTTTTTGAACCGTCAACCGAACCGAACCGAACCGAACTTCCCATTCGGTTTGGTTTTTAAACTTACGGCTCGGATTTCGGGTCCAGGAATTCAAAAGTTCGGGTTTCGGGTCGGGTAACGGGTTTTGGGTTCGGTTACAAGACCGAACCGAAAATCGATTTTTTTTTAATGTGAAATTACTATAATGCCCCTTAATCTATATAAGGGTTTTATTTATGTGGTGCCCTAAAATTTCTCTCTCTCTCTCTCGTCTCACTCTCTCGAAGTCTCGTCTCACTCTCTCGAAGGCTGCTGCTCTCCTGGTCCTGGAGAGAAAAGGAGTCGAGAAACCCTCCTCTCTCTCGAAGTCTCACTCTCTCGAAGTCTCGTCTCACTCTCTCGAAGGCTGCTGCTCTCCTGGTCCTGGAGAGAAAAGGAGTCGAGAAACCCTCTTCTCTCTCTCTCTCTCTCGTCTCACTCTCTCGAAGTCTCGTCTCACTCTCTCGAAGGCTGCTGCTCTCCTGGTCCTGGAGAGAAGAGGAGTCGAGAAATCCTAAGCTAAGGGCCAATATATATATATATCTCTCTCTCTCTCTCTCTCTCTCTCTCTCTCTCTCTCTCGTGCTACTTCTCTCTCTTTCTTTCTTGTTAGCCATAGATTGAGAAACCCTAAGGGTCTTCTCCCCTTCCTCTGCATCTCGTGCTAAGTCTAACCCTAGATCTGGCTCTTTCGAGTCTCGATCTCTCGAGCTAAGCTAGATCTATTGATATCTAACCTACACCAGTCGAAGATCTAGCCGACTAGCCGAGATCTGGTAAGAAATAATTTTATTCTCTGAATTTTTTTATTTTTTACATATCTTTGTTAATTTTATTTCATTCTTTCTAATTAATTTGTTATTTTTTCTTGCATGATTCATTTACTATGGAGAGATCTCAGAGAATCACTGTCTAAAAATCTAACCTAGATCTGGGCCATTTGTAATCTGGCCCCTTGCTCACTTGATGTGCTGCTATCTCGAGAAACCCTAATATTGTTGATTGTTGTTACTCACAGACTACCAGACTCCAGAGTCACTCACTGTAAGTAATTGTTTGTTCTTCCTGGACCAATTTTCTTTATAGTTTCATGAATATTTGTTGGTGGTTTAAATTTTTGTTTATGTTAGAGTTGCATAATGCATGCGTATTTACTCTGATAATCTAACATTTCGAATCTGGGAGCTCTTTAACTCCAAAAATTGTTCAAGCTCTTTAACTCCAAAAATTGTTCAAGCTCTTATTTGTTGTCAAGATTGGTTCCGGGGGCCTTCCGATCGACCCATAGTATCCATTATTGAAGAGGAGTTTGAAGACGTGTATAAAGTTGAGATGGGTAATTTTCAATTTACTTATTGCTTGCATTACTTTAGTATATTTTTTTGTGTTTTAACTTGTTGATTCATTTTTTCATGTAGATTTGGGTAAGTTGACGATGGAATCAACGTCAACAAGCGAGGTTTGATTACTTATGCTCTTGAACATGGGAGTAATATTTGGGCAATGGGAACACAAACTTTTAGTCGGAGATAATTTTGTAATATTTTTGTAGCACAAAACATTTGTGATGTGATATACTGCTATCTACTGCTACTGCTCTATTTTGGGAGACTGCTGTCTAGTGTCTACTGCTACTTTGAGTGGCTGTAGTGTTATATTTACTCCTCTGTTTTGGCTGTACTGCTACTTTGATGTGTTATACTGCTGTCTACTGCTACTGTTCTATTTTGGGAGTTTTACTCATTTACTGCTCTGTTACATTTACTCCTCTGTTTTGGCTGTAATGTTACATTTACTCCTCTGTTTTGGCTTTCTGGGACTTGGGAGCTTTACTCATTTAATGTTGGAGCCTGGATTTTACTCATTTACTGCTGGATATGGTTTACTGCTGCTTTACTCCTCTGTTTTAGATTTTGGATATGGAGCTTTACTCATTTAATGTTGGAGCCTGGATTTTACTCATTTATTTGAGACTTGGGACCTTTAATGCTCCTTTACTCCTCTGTTTTGGCTTTTGGATATGGTTTACTGCTGCAGCCTTGATATTTCCTGCTATATTAATATTACTGCTGCAGTGCTGCTGCCTGAGTGCCTCTTTACTCATTTACTGCTCATGTATGGATTTTGGACATTGTTTACTTCACTCTACTGCTGGTTTTTGGACATTGCTATATACTTCCAGTTTCTGCTCTATTACTGCTGCAGTGCTGCTGCCTACTGCTGCTGTCTGGACTCTGGAGTTTGGACTGCTTTGCTTGGCTTCTGATCTGGAGTGGATACATTCGTTCAGTATTATAAAATTGTACTAATTTATTTGTTAAGCTTTGGCGATGATGATTTGGCTTTAACTGCAGCCATTGGCGCGACATTTATTTGCAGCCAATTGGCGAGGCATGTACTGTATCGTTATGATGCATGAATAGCAGCCATTCTGAGCCTTCTTTGTCCCCCAATTTTTAGGCAGTGATACTTGGACTGTTGGAAGATCGGCTAATGGCTAGGGCTGTAACGGCTGTTTGATAGAAGCATGTTGTTTGTGTTTGATGATGATGATGATGGAAGCATGTTGTTACTTGTTCAGTTGTTCCTTCACTTGAACTTGTAATATGTGAACTTATGTATTTGTTGTTGATGGAAGCATGCTGTTTGATGATGATGATGATGGAAGCATGCTGTACAGCTATTGTTCCATCTTTTGTATTTAGTTGGAGATAATTTTGTAATATTTTTGTATTAACTGGTTGTATAATGGCTGTTTTTAACTGGTTGTACTTGTATACTGCTGTTTTTAACTGGTTGTATAATGGATGCATAGACACTTGAAAAGTTTAGTACATGGATGGTTCTATAATGCTGTTTTTAAAAGTTAAATATTGTTTTTGGTATTTGATTGGGCTTAAATTAATCCAGGATGTTATCTTTATTGGGCCGGCCCATTAGGGCCCATGAAATGGAACCGAACCGTAAACCGAAATATTTTTCGGTTCGGTTTTGGTCGGTTCTCCTTTATTCGGTTCGGTTAACGGTTCACCAAAAATCGGATGTCGGTTTTTTTCGGTTTTGCCTTTTTCGGTTCGGCTTGAACCGAACCGACTCGATGTTCACCCCTAAAGATGATTGAAGAGTCACTATAGTACATAGAAGAAATGAATTATAGTAGGTATAGACATCTACCACGAGGTAGGTACAATAATTCTTACAACAACATAACAGAGTCAATCGAGTTAACCGTTGGTCAAAAATCAAAATACTAATTAGGTCGATTATGGAGACCCAAATACAAACTTTACAACTTATTCCAGGCCCAGATTCTAATAACCTAAAAAATTATCTATTTTTTCTTTTCAATTTAAGGAGAAAAACTATTCTATAATTAAACTCGATGAATAGCAGAACTCGAGTGACCCTTGTGGTTACTGGAAAGAGGCATAAGACCATGGCTAGATGGTGGAAGTTCAATGGATCGAGCCACGTAGATGAATTATTCCTTCCATTTATAAAAATGGTGAGAGTTGGAGGAGGCATGCAATCCAGCATAGTGGAGCATAGTAGAAGTTGTGGGCTATGTGGACCCAAGAGCTTCCATTCATAAAAATGGTAAAAGTTCCCGTAAAAGTCGAAGACAGTAGGTCCAAAAGACATACAACTCAGCGTGTTGCAGGTCTAGCCACTACACACACTTTAGGTACATGTTGCCATTACGTTCTATGAGAGCGGTCAAAATTGACTATGGTTAGATAGATTGCAAATGTCGAGGTTCTAGCTCTAGCTTATCGATGTAGTTCTTGTGATTGCTTGATAAGAAATTTTAGTAACATTTTAGTTTTTTCTTTTTTTCTTTTTTTTTTTAAAATATACAAACAGTATCAACAATTGAGATTAGAGTTCTCTATATTCTAGTGAATTTCGTAGAGGAGAGGATCCAAATCGAGATCATATTAATAACACTAATAGCATGCACGTGTATTGCACGCGTGTAAAAATATGTTGAATTTTTTTTAATATAAATTTATTATAAATATTGTTGTTCTTAGGAATTGAACTCAAATTGCCTAGAAAAAATGCATTCCACTTTAAACACGAAAGTTAGAATTGTTTAGTTATGAGTAAATTAGATAGTTAAATAATCAGTTAATTTTTTGGAAATAATTAATATAGTATTTACAATCGACTTCGACTTAGATGGCTTGATTTTGAGCCTTTTTGCTAGTCATCTTATATTAGTAAAGATTGTATTGTTTGTACGTCTATCATGAACGGAGCCCGTAGATGCTATGAGATATTGATATTAGAGAATCCAAATATCTCGTTTTCAAACGATGCGCTCGTCCGACATCAATCAATAATGTCGATGATATTAGTGCTTCACTGCATAAACTATCATAAGATTTATTTTTTTAAAAAATAATTAGTGTAGTATTTATCTACGACTTAGACGGCTCAATAAACCTATAGATACTCTGAGATATTAACGTTAGACAATACAAATATATCGTTTTCAAAACATGCACTTATTGGTCCGACATCAATCAATGATGATATTAGTACTTCACTGCATAAACTATCATAGGGTTAGTTTGAATTGAACTGTTATGTTTTCATCATTCCGCTCCATGAACATTCTTTGGCTAAGGTTTTTGGAAATGCTAGTTCGAAATATTGCATTTCGTCGGTCTAGAATGTTCTGGAAGAAAGAAAAAAAATGTAACCGCAATTCAAACTGTACTTTAGCAATCTCGTCCCGCACTCTCAAGAAACTCATCGATCGCCTTGATAGAAGACCCCCTCTCGTCTCCTTCCTTCATGGCACTCCGGATCGTCGATGCAGCCGCGACGGCTCTCTCCTTCATTAGCCTCCCCTCGCCGTCGCTCAACGCGAGCTCGATCGTTCCTGCCACGTCGCTGCTCCGGACCTCACTCTCTGCGCCCCTAGCGAGCTCCACCGCAACCCCCAGCTCCTCCACCAACATTTTGACGTTGTAGAACTGCTCCGCCGCCAGCGGCCAGCCGATCATCGGGACCCCCCGGCTCAGGCTCTCGAGCACCGAGTTCCAGCCGCAGTGGCTGAGAAACACGCCGGTGGACCCGTGCGACAGGATCTCCAGCTGAGGAGCCCAGTTCCGGACCAGCAGACCTCGCCTGCTGCCTCCCATTCGCGACTCGAATCCCTCTGGCAGCCACTCCTCCCTAAAAATTCCGTTCAAGTCGAATCCTACCGGCGGCCTGACGACCCAGACAAACGGCCTGCCGCTCGCCTCCAGCCCCTCAGCCAGCTCAATCATCTGCTGAGCCGCGATCGAGTTCTGAGAGCCGAACGATACGTACACTACCGAGCCCGGAGGCTGCGCGTCCAGCCATTCCGTGCAGGCCTCCGGCTCGATCCCCGACGGCCTCCCGCTGCGTCGGTAGGACGGCCTCCTGTCGAGAGGAAGTAGGGGTCCGACGGTATACAACTTCAGTCCGACGAACTCCCGGAGCGACTGCACTCCCACCGGCTCCAGCTCCTCGACCGTGTTGCAGAGCATCGCGTCCGACTCGAACGCGAGCGCGACGTGCCTCCGGAAGAAGCCCAGTCCGGGGTCGGACTCGCCCGCGGCCCTCATGAAGGACGACATCTGCGACCGGTGGAGCGTGAAGCCCTCCGGGAGGCCCGGGACGCGGAAGTACTCCAGCGACGGCTCCGCCTCCGTCGTCCGCAGGTGGGGCATGTGGAGCCAGAGCGACGCGAAGGCCGCGGTGCCGTACCCCCCGCAGGTCGTGAAGGCGGCGTGGGTGGCGCCGTGCCTCCGCGCGACGCGACCGGTCCAGCCGCAGAAGAAGTCCCCGACCACGCAGAGACGGTCGCCGCGCAGGGTCAGGCCGGACACAAGACGGTCGAAGGGCGGTTCGAGGGTCTCGGAGGCGAGGGCGAGGGCGATGATGTAGGAGTTTGGAAGGGAGTCCGTGTTCTCGGAGTCGGGGGGGAGGCCGTGGTCGGCGGCACGGAAGGGGAGGGCGTGGAGGTGGATGGTGGAGGAGTAGGGGGGGAGGGAGGGCTCGAGGTTCTTGATGTTGAGAGGGGTGGTGACGAGGGTTATGGTGCAAGAAGGGTTCCTCTGCGCAATGAGCTTGGCCAGGGCCAGGAACGGGGTGAGATGGCCCTGTGCCAGGAAAGGGACCATGACAATGTGCAGCGCTTGGCCAGCCATTGACACTCTGCAACAAGAATTTGCGGTGGTGCTGGTGGTGGTGGTGCATTGAATATATAGGCAGTAGAGGAGGTTCATGAACAAAGACTTCTCTCAATGGAGACAAATGAATTGAATAGGCAGCCACAAGGAAATAAAATGAGCAATAAATTCTGGACGTTCGTTGGTACATGAAATGAATTGAATAGACTCAGAAATAGGGTCTGTGCAGAAACAGAGTTGTAATGGAGTCTGGACAGATAAGGCAATCAATTTTTGTCGGGCGCATCATAATCACACCAAGATCTCGTCTCGTCGTGTAAATTTATTATCACCAGGTTAGGTCACAATCAATTTGGTTGTTCATAGCTGGGATGGTGTTAAAATCATGCCTTGTCACAAATATGTTTGGAATCTTGTTACCTACAAGTTCAAATTGACACAACCACAACTTGATAATCTAGTTTTGAATCTTCTTTGACATTTAATAGTCTAGTTTGGACAATAATTTTCTCCCATCTTGACCTCAATTCACCAAGACAGAAAAGAGCAATGCTAAGATTACAACCAAATGGATTAGAGCATTATCAGTAGTTGGGACTCTCCAATGCAATTTGGGGTCCAAAATTTCAAACAAAAAAGGTAAACGTAGAATGGGTTGGAGTTGTATGAGAATAGTAGGAAATGATAAAGTGAGTTCCGGTCCCAAAGATTGTGTGGTCAAAAATTGATGTGGAAAAAAAAAAATCTAAAGTCTAAATTCTAGAAAGTTGGACTCCAAATTGGATGTTACTATTCTACCAAATGAGTTCCTACAATCTAGAATCTAAAAATTGGGAGGCACAACTCTTACCACCTATGGGTTGGATGGGAACAAAATTTTAGAAATTGGAACTAAGAATGAGACTTCCTATTCTATAAAATAAGTTTCAAAATTTTGAATGTAGAAATTGAGCCTGAAGATGAACCTTATTAAGGATGTTCTTACAACCCATTTACAACCACCTCCGTGACGGTTGCCAATTGAGTCCCCTTTTTTCATGTTGGATAAGGAAAGATAGGGAAGCCAATTGTCAACCGCCACGTAAACGATTGTAAATGGATTATAATCCATCTGATTGTAAACTTAGCATTTTTGGACCGAAAATATACACAAATTTTTATACGAGGGAAGAAAATTGTGAAAAAAATTGCAAGTGGGATGGAGAAGTTTGAAAAAGGGACGGTATGCCAACTCCCATGGTGCCTGCGATTGGAGGGAGTTGGCGCCCCATAAAGGGTCGGCGTTGTTGGAGTGACGCCCCAAAAAAAGCTTCAATTATTAGGTAATATCTATAAAAGAAGATGTATAAATAGATAGATATTGATTAAATTAATGAATAACTTGAAAAAGAGAAACAAATATTGAGATAACAAAATCTATCATTAATTAAAACCAACCCTAAATCGTATTCCTATGCTAATCCTAGTAGCGTAGTATTAATTTATCTAAAATCTTTTTCTATCCTAACCATCAAACCTATCAATGTCCCTCTATCATATAAAAGCATGACCATATCTATTTCTAAACTCTAATATCTGTTTGTGGGTTGTGGTCTAGTGGTAGCAACGGGAGTTCAGGCGCGGAAGACGCAGATTCGAATTGCCCCTTGGCATTTGTCAAGCCGGAGAAAATGACATTTCAAAAAAAAAAAAAAAAACCTCTAATATCTAACAATAAGCGGGGAAGAAGAAAGTTTTGGGGGCTCCAATGGAGTTGGCATCCCAAGTCCCAACTCCGACTCCTAGCGGGCATCAACTCCGTTGGCGCCAACTCCCCTCCCCTCCACGGAGTTGGCACCCCATCCCTCCTCGATATTTCTTCAAACTTCTCCCCACTGCAATTCTTTACAATTTCCTCTCCTCCTATGAAATTTTCCTCTCCTCCTGTGGAAAATATAATATGCCCATCATTACACTTTGTGATCCATTTTACATTAGTTTGGTCGCCAAAAAGAAGGAATTGGTCTACCGGGTTCCTTTTTGCCAGCCTTCGAATATGGGAAATACAACACACCCCAATGTTGCAGAGATACGACAAAATGACATTTGTATCCATATATCTTTATTGTGTCGATACTCTTTTGTTTTTAGGCAACTATTTTCGGACAAATGTTTTGTATCCATATCATGTCCGTATCCGCATCCGTATTTGTTCAACACAGATACACAGTTCAACTACATTGGGTCCAAATCACTATTATAAACACAAAAGGTGAGCTTAAAATCTATAGTAGTAGGCAAGGGCATAGGATGACACTGGAAAGGACAAATCGGCACCAAATCAACAACAGATAACTATATAATATATTTATGAAAATATTTAACATCACATGAAAAGGAGAGCAGCAAGGTTGTCATTATGGAAGAGAGTTAGAACATGTGTGCATAAGATGCTACAAATGATACCAAACTTGGCAGGGATGGGGAGTTCAGAACCCCCTAATGTGCTATCACATTGGCAAGGTTTGCACTATCGGCCGACACCAATCCAATATAGTCGATACCGATAAGGTTCAACATATCCCGATACGATACCGTTCGATACCGACATTTAGGATCGCTTTTTCATTCAATTTGGCAAAGAAAATTGGAAAAAAAAAAAGACTGACCGACAAGAATATAAAAACATAATAAGGTTGTAAAAGCATATAAATAAAAAAACCGTATATATTGTAGGTAAACAAATCAACCATGGCGACCATTATTATATTCAATTACAAAACTAGTAGGAAATAACACAAAAATATTAAAATTATGCCTAAATGACTAAAATATTTTTTCTCTAATTTTTTTATATAATTTATTAATAATTATTTGTCTTTCGATACCAAAAAAAATCCAATATTGCAATATGAAACCACCGATATTGTCGATATCATCGATCCTGATATGCATAGAAAGGGTCTGACCGATTCCGAGACCTGACCTATACTACAAACCTTGCATATAGGTCACAGTCGCAAACAGATCCAGAAACCAGAAAGAAGGAATCAAGGAACTGCAACATATTTTCCAAATGAACTCTTATTCTTGATCCAAATTTTCGGTTTCTCGACGCTAACCAAATAGAAGATGATCCTCACATATAACCGGTCTATTCAAAGTACCCAGCATCTCACTAATTATTCCACTAGATAAAACATTTGGTGATTCCTAGGTTTCAAAAGCACAAAATGATGTCTCTAAGCATAATCCACAAACCCATCGTCGGAAATTAACCCTAATATGACCATCATAATGAACCCCCGTCTAATAGAGAATGGTTCTTATCATTGTTCAATATCATCTTTCACTTTCTGGTTGATCAAAAGCAAGCGTATGTTATCAAAAGCTTAAATATACAAAGGCAGGCAGGTGATGGTGATCATCACCAGTTCATTAAAGCGAGTAAAATAGTTCTGCAAGCTCTGTCAAGTTCCCGAAAGCAGATTCCACCAAACCTTGGATAGTTTAATAAAAGAAGAATCAAATGCACAATTATCATGTCTGAACATCTTTGAATGTTACTTTAGCACAGATACTATCTAAACCTAATGATTAGAAGTCCTAAATTCCTATTCTTTGTCTAAATGCACTCTAATGATTATGGGAAAGGAGGATATCATCAAAATATTACTTACCTAGTAAATAAATAGGGGAATAAACACTGGCCAATGAGAATAACCTTTTGTTACCTAGTAAGTAGTAAATAAATATAGGGTTTGCTAACATTTGGATTCCCTCGAGTCCTCGGTAACTAACTCTTTCTGATATCCTAGTGAATTGATCAGAACATGTTTAAACCTATGAGATGGGATTAGTAACCCAAAACCATGAGATAATATGATATTGTTAGAGACACCCATAATAAGAAGCGACTCCCAAGACCGTCGGTTCCTAGGTTTCAACAGCACAAGACGATGTCTAGTAGATGGGGTTCATTATGATAATCATATTAGGGTTAATTTCTAAGTGTTCAACGCTTTCAGCAAAAGTTCTACAACAAATTTAGTGTGCGTCAAAACTATCCTCAACCATTAACAACAGGGAAGGAACTTGCTATAATACATAAAAAAATACATATTTGGTAATGATATCTATATATATCCTCAAAATACTCTATCTAGGTTCTTTCTGCATTAGGAGACCTTATCATAATATCATTGTACAACACACAACCCAGGAAAGGTTCTGATAGGTATTTTGGTATTATTCCATCTATTGCCTTCAAAAGTATTTATCTAGGTTATTCCTGTATTAAACAAAAACGAATTCACGAGAGCCTATTATGGTATTCTCCAGTTAGGTTCTTATAGGAACTATCCACTCAGCAATTTAAGATGGTAACATCCTTAGGTACCTAAAACAACCTTATCACCATCAGTCCTGTACTCGATCCTAATCCTTTACAAACTAAGCTACAACAAACAAAACACTCCCTCTAGCCGAACAACATGCGCCTTATATAAAGTTAATACACAAAAAACTTTCGTAGCCACAGCTTACAGAAAAGATTTCCATTAACTAAATGATAATACAATAAACAAAATGTTCTTGAGAAAAGAATATCTATTATTTCATTATGTGCCTTGTCTCATATGACTATACTTGAAGTACAGAAGAAAAGATACAATAACCGTATTTCTATCTTTGTAAAAAATGTATGATAAAGCTACAAAGACTTGTTAAGCAAAATGTCATATGCAATCGAATCGAAACCAGAAGTACGCAAAAATGATATATGTGAAGGAGAAATTCGCTGCCTACCTTCAAGTATCCATCGAATGGCAGATAAGGGGAACTCGTATGAAGCATACTTCGCCTTCTTCCTTGCATGAAATGTGAATGCCTTGATCCTCTTTCAACATGTTCATCCTACAAATTGGCTAGAATAGAGTTCAAGAGTGATTTCTTTGCTCATTTTTCCAAGAATTCTTCGCAGCTTCAGCAGATGAGCTGCCAGTGTCACCGTTGCTAGCATCCTTCGGTTTCGAAAAGAAAGGATCCCATTCATGTGCCCCAACAGTCCTCTGCCCTTCCTCTAGCAACGCATACTTCCAACTGTTCTCCTCGATGAAATCCTTATCTTCACGGTCCTCGATGATCTCCTTCCTCAGTTTTGTAACCTTGTCGATGATAGCCTGCACCGAAACATCAAATGCATCTTTAAGTGTCTCCAGCTTGGACCTAGGGTCTGCATATATAAGCCTCGGTATGAGGCTTATGACCTCCTCCCTCATCGCCTTCACGACATCTGAAGGAATTTGCTTTAACCTCTCCTCTATGCTCGCACCCTTCTTTCCGATGTCATCCTCCGGAATGAACACGGAATACGTTGAAAAGTTCTTCGGCAGATGCCAAGTGTACTGAGTATACGCTGACCCTGGGTGGAAGAAGACAGGTATACAACCAGCCAACATCGAGTCGAAAGCAGATCTCCTCGTATATGAATCACCTTGAGGTTGCAAGCAAAATACAGAGCTCTGAAACATCTGCATTATGCTGCTAGGGGAATGGCACTTGCTCTCTCCGAAATCACACTCTAACAGCTTACCCACTGGAGAACTTTTGCACTGATTTATAAGCTGTCCTCGGATTGACTTTGGGTTGTCAGGGCGTGGAGCCCCTGCAAACGAGAAGAGCCACTTTCTCTCCAGCTTCCTCATCCGGTCCTGCCAAAGGAACACTTCAGAATCTTTTGCAGGATGGAAATACGTCGGATAGGGTATCCCGAAATCATTTGCATTCCACGGGCTCGACTCCACGACGAGCATCGACATGTTCTTGGCAGCAGGCAAGAACAAGAGCTTGTTCCCCCAGTCTGACTCGGATTCCGACAGCCTCCTGAAATCCCATGTAATCCTCCCCGCCACCAAGAAATGGTCCCTCCCGCCCATCACTTTCCACTCTGGCCTCTTCATCAGCCAATCAACCAAATCAAGAGAAGCTGCGTCCCGGACCGAGATGTTGTAGCCCCAGAGATATCGAGATATGTCGAACCCGGCATAGAAAGGCACAAACACCGCGGCGGCAATAGACGAGTCCTTCGTCAGGCACTCGTACTGCTTCATGCGGTTGCTGAAGATGACATCCACCGCGAACTGGTTGGTGGCATACCAGCCGGTGTTCGAGAACACCCCTTCGACATTCTCGAGGGGAGGGCCGAGGCCGGCATTGGTAGTGAACTTGCACATGTTGGTCCAGAGGCTAAGCTTCCGGCAGTCCCTAAGCATGTCGCTATTAAACCGCGGAGGGAGGTCATGGACGTAAATGTACCTCCCGCCGCAAGGATCGCTCTTGTTATCCCTGGTCTTCAGTGCCCAAACAAATGGGTAATCCTTCTTGGGTTCTTGATGGATCTTAGGTTTGTCTTTACGGGCAATGTGGTGATCGGAAGGCGGGGAGACCGGCAGCTCGTTCGAACTGACCGGGTTCTTGATTCGGGAAAGATGTTCGTATTCGGACGCAACGGTAGGAAATGGGACGGACGGCTTCTGTTGGGGTTCAGCAGGGCCGTTCGCAAAGACGGCAAAATGCAAGTAGAAGATCATGAACCAGAACACGACGGAGAGGGTGGCAAGGAGGCAGAGGCGGGAGCGAGGGGGCTTGTTGTTGGATTTCTCCATTTCCTCTTCGGAATTGGGATTGAATGGGCGCCTTCTCATCTGCTTCTGGTCGAACGGGAAGGAACACAGAACAAAGGAGGCACCTTTCACAATTTTTTCATCAATCACCTCGACAAATACACAAAAAGGTGACGCCTTTAACAACTTTTCATCAACTAGAAGTCAGAAATTTTAATGGGCAGCCATGAAACTCCACCATCAACGGAGTAAGATCAGAGACCAATCAACAAAAAGCCCTAATTTGAGCATAGAGAGGAAATTTTGGCACCAATAAGGACAAAGGTGACGACTTTCACGACTTTTCACCAATTAGAGGACAAAAAAATTGACGGGCAGCCTTAAATTTCACAAAATCAGAGATCGACCAATACAAACCCCAATTTGAACAAAATAAAATAAAATAAAAATTGAGAAAGTGGAACAAACCCTAGAATCAAAATCACTTCAATTTGGTCAGTTATGACCAGATAAATCCTAATTAGACCAAAAAAGATCGGAACTTTAGAACTTACAGAGAGAAATTTGACGAATTGAAAAGTTCGATTTTGGGAGGAAGTGGAAGAAAATAAGGAGACACATGTGGAAGCCTTAAATGGGAATGGGGACAGCTGGAGGCAACGTGCGCCAGTATAGACCGGTTTCCTGTCGGCAGGGCCGCAGGAGTAGGGGTTGAGCATTGGTTTTGGACCGAAAATCAAATCGAATCGAACCGAACTGAACCGAATAAGATATTCGGTTCGATTTTAAAAAAATTCGATTCGGTTTCGATTTTAGGTTTCGGTTTAAAACCGAAAATCGAATATATATATATATATATATATATATATATATATATATATATATATATGTATTATAGGTATATACTAAATATATCTAGGTATATTTAGTTATTATATATATTAACAAAAAAAAATACAAATAAATCCAAAAACCGAATAAACCGAAAACCGAACCGATTTAATTCGGTTCGG
This sequence comes from Iris pallida, assembly GCA_029216955.1. Classification (NCBI taxonomy): domain Eukaryota; kingdom Viridiplantae; phylum Streptophyta; class Magnoliopsida; order Asparagales; family Iridaceae; genus Iris; species Iris pallida. The sequence goes on from JANAVB010043419.1 coordinate 23,997,266, forward strand.
TTCGGTTCGGTTACAATTTTGCTTATTCGGTTTCGATCCAATTCGGTTTTCGGTTATTCGGTTCGGTTGGAACCGAATAAACCGAATGCTCACCCCTAGGCAGGAGTGAGCATTTGTCGGTTTTAAATCGAATCGAATCGAACAATAGTGACTCGGTTCGATTTTTAGGGTACGGTTCAATTTTTTATTTTTATTTTTAAAATTATGATTTTTTGGTTTGGAGTTCGATTTTAAAATTTAAGAACCGAACAAAAATTAGAATTATATATATTTAAAATTAATATATATGATTTTTTTTTAAAATTTCTTGTTTTATGATCTCTTTCATCCCTACTTTTAAAATTTTATGTATTGTCCTCTCATCCATTCCAACTATATTTTCAATTTAGTTTTGAACTCTTCAAGATAGTTGTCACTCCCCAATCCTGGAATACGTATTTTAATACGTAACCCGATAAATTATATTTACCTTGAATTTATACGATATTTATTATGCAGTATTTCTTCATGCATTTCCCAAAAATATTCGACAAAATATTATTTCCTAATTTATTTTCTGCATTTGGGCCTACAGTTTTGGCTCATTTGGGTAACCTATTCTTGGTTCACCAATGGTTCATCTTGGACCCTTTGGTTCATCATGAACCCATGGGTCCAAGATCTTTATATATAACTCATCTCATTCTCTCTCCTCTCATTTACTTCCTCTCATTTATTTCCTCCACCAACCAAGGCAAGTACCAACTTGCTCAAGAGATGGATCCATAATTTTGTCAATAATTTCTTACAAAACTATTTGCCAAAACATGTTCTTCTCCTCAATCTATACTAGTTTAGAACTTGGAAAATTCTATTTTGAAGCTTTGATTTTTGTAGATCTAAGTTTTAATCATTTTCGGATTTTTGCATGGTTTGATCTACTTTAGTTGGATTTTATGGGTTTTTGATGCTTCCATGTGGAAGAGCATTCAGTTTCACCCAAGTTGGAACTTTGGAAATCTGGATTTGGAGTTCGGATGGCCAAGTTATGATGTTTTGAAGCTTTGAGGTTCAACCATGGTGTTCTTGCTGTTTGGAGAAGACAGTGAGCAGTGTGCTCCTGTTTGAGCACGCTTCCTGTTGGAAGCGTGTCTCCCCTTGAGTCTGCGTGACTCTTCACGAAGCTCTCCCCTTGAGCCTGCGTGACTTTTCACGCAGCTCCCCTTGAGTCTGCGTGACTTTTCTCGCACGCTGCCTTGAGTGAGCCTGCGTGACTTTTCACGCAGCTCTCTCCTCGAGTCTGCGTGACTTTTCACGCAGCTCTCCTTGAGTCTGCGTGACTTTTCACGCACGCTGCCTTGAGTGAGCCTGCGTGACTTTTCACGCAGCTCTCTCCTCGAGTCTGCGTGACTTTTCACGCAGCTCCCCCCTCGAGTCTGCGTGACTTTTCACGCAGCTCTCCCCTTGAGCCTGCGTGACTTTTCACGCACGCTGCCTTGAGTGAGCCTGCGTGACTTTTCACGCAGCTCTCCCCTTGAGCCTGCGTGACTTTTCACGCACGCTGCCTTGAGTGAGCCTGCGTGACTTTTCACGCAGCTCTCTCCTTGAGCCTGCGTGACTTTTCACGCACGCTGCCTTGAGTGAGCCTGCGTGACTTTTCACGTACGCTGTCTTGAGTGAGCCTGCGTGACTTTTCACGCAGCTCCCTCTCGAGCCTGCGTGACTTTTCACGTACGCTGCCTTGAGTGAGCCTGCGTGGCTTTTCACGCACGCTGCCTTGAGTGAGCCTGCGTGACTTTTCACCCCTTGAGCGTGCGTGTTTTTGTGCATACGCTTTTGATATTTTATTAGATACTATATGCCCATTTTATATCCTTACGCCTTTTGTCCCGAGCATGATATGAGCACTAATGTGACCCCGGAGAACAAAGTGTTCCTTCCCGATACATGTACCTGAATGTCCCAGTTCTTGTTCATGCTCGACAAATGACTCGTAACTCCACGTGGCGTATTTACAATAATGCATTACACTAAGGAGGGTAGCACATGTTGACATACTGATTGACATGGATCCTCTTTGGGGTACTCGTACTAAAGTACGACTTTAGGAGGATAATCATGCAGGCCACAGCATGTGAGTCCAAGATTTCACCTAGGGTTAAATTAGGCAACTAAACATACTAGATGCATGGGGAGGGCAAAATTTCGAGATCGTGTTACACCAGCCGCCTTGACATATTGTCTTGACGCCGGCTGGTCTCCACGGATACTGTGTCATCTGCAACGAGTGGATGACTGTATCTGATTAATTCCTGCTATATATTATATGTTTTAGCAAGGTGGCCTTACGAGGGACCTGTGCTCAATCATACCTGTCTACGCGAACCCCTGGGTTGGCTAGCCTTGCTGGAAAGATACGATCTGAGGATTTTCTAATAACATGACGCGAGGATAACCTCGTCCCACTAGAAACGCGTAGACTTGATTGGCCGTGAAAATGACTTGCTTGTATCCTATTACCTTCCGCGAATAACTGAGGGAAGCGGACTGTCATGGTACGTGATCCAACCCATGTTCTTGTTTGATTGTTGGATTGGTTATCGTACTATGATAGGCTGTGGACCGAAGTTATGAACGGAAGACTTATTCTGTTTGTGAAGTGCTACTTCTGTGAATGATTAAGGAACATGGTCTATCATGGTACATGATCCAACCCATGTTCTTGTTTGATTGTTGGGTTGGTTATTGTGCTGCGATAGGCTATCGACCGAAGTCACGATCAGGAGATTTTAATGTTTATACCTTTTGACTTATGTGAAAGTTATAGAGTACGACACGTCCCGACTCCATGAGGCACCTTTTGTCCTTGTTTGGTTGTAAGGGTGCCATATGGGTTCGAGGATGTTGCGCTACCCTATAATAATAGCATAAGTATTACAATTATCAATCATTCTATTATCTGGGTTTTTAATCTTAACTCTTGTGCCCCTTTGGCGGTACTTGCTATTCGGGGCTGACCCCGCTGGTTTTGTTTGGCCAGATCTCGTAGCAGAGCCAGAGGATACGATCTTCCTCCCTGACATCCATGGTGCATACTAGGAGCATGGCGGTTCGGGGACTCGAGTGGGTTTCTTCTCCACCACTCCTGCTTATACTTTTGCGGCGTTTAGCCACCGGCACCTGTTAGCCGGATTACTCGATATTTTGGTGTCAGTACATAATTGTAATTAAACAGACTGCAGCTGTGTATAATTTTGTACTTCTGACTCTCTGAGATAGCTAAATTATAAAGCTAGTCTCTCATGACCATTTTGATGAAGCGTCGGGGACACCTTACTGCTTTATCTTTAATGTTCATTTAATTGCTGATGTGACTTGATTGATTGAGACATAGAACTCTGTGGGACCATAGGAGACTTGATTGTAGCATATACCCCCTAGTCTCTCGACAGCCACGATCGCCGTATGACGTTACGTACCTCATATGGAGTAGCTAGCCTAGTCCGTCTCCGTATTTCGGTACTGGGGCGTGACAAGGTTTTAGTGGTGGCCCATATAGGCCTATTTTTTAGACTTGTGGGGTATTGCGAATTATTAGGAGTCTCAATCAAAACTTGTTCCCCTTGAAATTCCGTTTCGAATTCTCTGTCCTTGCCTTGATCTCTAGCCTGACTTGCATCCTCGAAATCTTCCTCGTTCGGACTTGATAATCTTATATCTTTCTCTATAGGGGTGCTTCATTCTCAGTAGCGGGTGAGGCCCAAGAGGAAGAGCAGCGAGAGCATGGCTCGACTGGGCACCAGCAGGGGAGAGAACCTTCCCCGGAACGGACACGAGCAGAAATTGAACCAGAGGCAGTGCAGCCGCCGGTTATTGAAACTCCTGCAGCACCAGCAGCGACAGCAGTACCAGACACCGTAGCACTCCTGGAGATCATTCGGGGGTTTCTTGTCACTAACCAACAGCAACAGACTCGGCAGCAGGAGCAGAACGTGTTGCTGAACCAAGGGATTCAGTTAGCTCTTGAGAGGAGTGTCGGGACTGACTCGGGAGCATCAGGAAGGTTCCGTCGCTTGAACCCGAGGTATTTTGATGGCACGGAGGATGCCATTACTGCGGATGCATGGATTCAAGACATCGAAGCCATTCTTGTGGCAGCCAAGGTTCCAGATGATGAGAAGGTTGATCAGGTCAAACTGGTACTTCAGGATCTTGCCCGCGACTGGTGGGCATCAGAAGAAGTTGGTGCAAGACGCCCTGTTCGTTGGACCACCTTCAGTAACAGATTCAAGGCCAAGTATTTTGGCGTAGTAGCTCGATATGAGCTCCAGCAGAAGTTTATCAGTCTCAAGCAAGCAGGCAAGACCGTAGATGGGTATGCAGCAGAGTTCTGCAGATTGTGCCGTTTCGCACCAGCAATGGTGGCAACGGAGCCAGAGAAGGCTATGAGGTTCCAGCAGGGACTTCATTTGGAACTACTACAGCTTGTGGAAGGACACGATTACCAGACGTTTGACGCTGTTTTGACGGCCGCTCGAAGGCACGAGCTTACCCAGCAGAGGTTGGCATCGAGGACAGGAGGTCAGAAGAGATCTCATTCCCAGGTTGGAGGAGGAGCAATGCAGCGAACGTCGGCACCAGCACCCGGTGTACATATTCATGATGCAGGAGCGCCGCGGAGGACGGCCGTGTCAACTAATACAGCGCCAGTTCGGCATCAGCAGCCGAGGAACCAACAACAGCGTCAGGGAGCACCCCAGGGCTGTACATTCTACGGGAAGGCAGGGCACACGAGGGAGGTGTGTCGGTCAGCGAATGGCTTATGCTTGAGGTGTGGTAGTTCAGACCACCGTATTTCCACTTGTCCTGTGATGCAGAGGCCAGGAGGGCCAGCTCAGCAGTTTCCAGCATTGCCAGCTCCGGTGGCAACCCCGAGTGGAGGGCCAGTATTAGCAGTAAGGCCCCTAGCCCAGCGTCTACCAACGCAGGCTCAGATGTTCCGCTAGGCACAGGAAGCTGAAGGCCCTCAAAGGCAGCAACAGCATGGTCGAGGAAGGCCGCAACAAGGAGCTCAGCGGGGCCAGGGACAGGCTCTCACATTATCCTTGGGAGAGGCTCTAGCATCTAGTGACATGGTGGCAGGTAAAATTCTCGTCACCTCATTTTCCGCTGTAGCATTATTTGATTCAGGCGCTACTCATTCATTCATCTCTGCACAATATGCTACATGGATTGGATTAGAGTTTGAGGCATTGCCGGAGAGAATGGATATACTCACCGACAATGGGCTCGTAGAAGTTAGCAGAGTGCGCTTTTCATGTCCGGTGGAGGTGTGTGGGCATTTACTGCCCGTATCATTGATTGAATTCCCTATGGGGAATTTTGATGTCGTTCTTGGCATGAACTGGTTGAGAGACAGTCATGCGACAATTGATTGTAAAGGAGGTAGGGTCATATTCAGCGTTCCTGGGATGGAGCAGTTCATCTTTACTCAAACCTTGAAGAATCAGGCCGGAGGCGTCATCTCAGCAGCAGTGTCAGAGCCAGGACAGATTCCGAGAGTGGTCGAAGATTTTCTCGACATCTTCCCTGATGAGCTCCCAGGGATACCCCCAGTCAGAGGGGTAGAATTTAGCATTGAGTTGAACCCTGGAACGAGGCCTATTGCAGACAGAGTTTACAGAATGTCGCCGTCAGAACAGGATAAGTTGTATCAACATGAAGAAGAGTTAAAGTCTAAGGGATTCATCCGAGATAGTAAATCGCCCTGGGCAGCGCCAGTGATTCTAGTTTCCAAGAAGGATGGGTCGACGAGGATGTGCATCGACTACCGCAAGCTGAATGTAGTAACAGTGAAGAATAAGTACCCACTACCAAGGATTGATGACCTGTTTGACCAGTTGAGCAAGGCCAGCGTCTTTTCCAAGATCGATCTTCGGTCAGGATACTATCAAGTAAGAGTCCGGAAGCAAGACATACCGAAGACAACATTTAGATCTAGATATGGGCATTATGAGTTTTTAGTAATGCCCTTTGGACTAACCAACGCCCCCGCAGTATTCATGGATTTAATGAACCGCATCTTTCTGCCGTATTTGGATAAATTTGTGGTGGTGTTCATAGATGACATTCTTGTCTATTCCAGCAGTGAAGAGGAGCATGAGAAACATCTTAAGACTGTCTTACAGACATTGAGAGAGAATCAACTTTATGCGAAGCTCGACAAGTGTGAATTCTGGTTAGATCACATTTCGTTCCTGGGGCATATAATTTCTGGGGCAGGAGTGGCAGTGGATCCGAAGAAGATTGAGGCCGTAGAGCATTGGCCAGTCCCGAGAACGGTTGCAGAAGTACGAAGTTTCTTAGGATTAGCTGGTTACTACAGAAGGTTCGTGGCGGACTTTGCCAAGATCTCTGCGCCCTTAACGCGTTTGACGCACAAGGATGTAGAGTTTGTTTGGTCAGCTAGCTGTCAGGCATTATTTGAAGAATTGAAGAAGAGATTGATCTCAGCCCCGATCTTGACGCTTCCAGTAGGAGCGGGAGGCTTTACCGTATATTGTGACGCCTCTGGGAAGGGTCTTGGATGTGTATTGATGCAGCACGGAAAGGTGATAGCATATGCGTCTCGACAGCTTCGAGACCATGAGAAGAATTACCCGACTCACGATTTGGAGTTAGCAGCTGTGGTGTTTTCACTCAAGTTGTGAAGGCATTATTTATACGGGGATCGGGTAGAGATCTATACTGATCATAAGAGTTTGAAATACGTGTTCACGCAGCGAGATTTGAACATGAGGCAAAGAAGATGGTTAGAACTACTGAAGGATTTTGACTTAGATCTTCAGTATCATCCAGGCAAGGCGAATATAGTTGCAGATGCACTGAGTAGGAGAGACAGTGCCTTTATCTTGACCTCGCAGAAGCATATTTTAGAAGACCTTCAGAGTATGGAAATCGAAGTAGTTTTGCCAAGGGATATAGGAAGAATGACCAGTATACAGATTCAGTCAACCTTAGTAGAGAGGATAAGGGCAGCACAAGCAGGAGATCCACAGATTCAGAAGTTGCGGTCGGAGTGTGAATCAGGCCGTAGGAAGGAGTTAGTGATTCATGAAGATGGTACGCTCAGGTTTGGAAACAGACTCTGTGTACCGAGTGGAGACCTTCGGCAAGAAGTTATGTCCGAAGCTCATAGTTCTATTTACTCCATTCATCCAGGAGGAACGAAGATGTATCGAGATATCAGGCAGTACTTTTGGTGGAATGGCATGAAAAGAGAGATAGCGAGATTTGTAACCAAGTGTCTGGTATGTCAGCAGGTGAAAGCCGAGCAGCAGAGACCAGCAGGATTGCTACAGCCGCTTCCTATCCCAGAATAGAAATGGGAGCACATCACGATGGATTTTGTGACCGGTTTACCTAGATTCCCGACTGGTAAGAATGCAGTCTGGGTAATAGTAGATCGACTCACGAAGGTCGCTCATTTCCTTCCCTTCCGAGTTGGACAGACTACTGAGCAGTTAGCAGAAATGTACATGAAGCAGATAGTAAGGCAGCACGGTGTTCCAGTTAGTATAGTATCAGATCGGGATACGCGGTTTACTTCCCATTTTTGACGGAGCTTACACCAAAGTTTGGGAACCAAGTTAAGATTCAGTACTGCTTATCATCCACAAACCGACGGGCAATCAGAAAGAACCATCCAGACGTTAGAAGATATGCTACGGGTGTGTACCTTAGATTTTGGCGGATCTTGGGAGGACCACCTTCATCTAGTGGAGTTCTCCTATAACAACAGCTATCAGGCTAGCATTCAGATGGCCCCGTTCGAAGCATTGTACGGAAGAAAGTGCAGGTCCCCTTTGGCATGGGACGACGTCGGAGAACGGAAGTTGTTGGGACCAGAGATGATCACGCAGACTGTGGAGATAGTTAAGTTGGTCAGAGAACGCCTTCGAGTTGCGCAGGACCGACATCGTCATTGGGCAGATCAGCATCGTAGGCCTCTAGAGTTCAGAGTTGGCGACCAAGTGTTTCTGCGGATTTCGCCTACTCGGGGTATCATCAGATTTGGAACCCGAGGAAAGCTTAGTCCAAGATACGTTGGTCCTTTTAAGATTCTCGCTCGGGTAGGCGATGTGGCTTATCGACTTGCCCTTCCGCCTTCGTTAACTGGCATACATGATGTGTTTCATGTGTCCCAATTACGTGGGTATGTCCCGGATCCGAGTCATGTCCTCGATCATTCTGAGTTAGTCGTTGGTACCGACCTAACTTACGAGGAACAACCCGTATCTATTTTAGACCGGCGAGAGAAGGTACTCAAGAATCGGACGATAAGCCTTGTTCGTGTTTCTTGGAACCGTCACTCTTCGGGAGAGTCAACCTGGAAGCGCGAGGACGAGATCAGATCTCGGTATCCGCATTTGTTTGACTAATAAGGTATATTTTTGTACCTTATTGACACGATTCCATGCTTATCTGCACCTGCTTGTTTTGTACTTTGTGATGTATGATAATAACCGTTATGATAGTTAACTTGTATACGATTGTGCCTTGCTCGCCCTGATTTCACTATCCTGTCTTGGCTGGAATTCCGAGGACGTAATTTTTCTAAGAAGGGTAGAGATGTCACTCTCCAATCCTGGAATACGTATTTTAATACGTAACCCGATAAATTATATTTACCTTGAATTTATACGATATTTATTATGCAGTATTTCTTCATGCATTTCCCAAAAATATTCGACAAAATATTATTTCCTAATTTATTTTCTGCATTTGGGCCTACAGTTTTGCCTCATTTGGGTAACCTATTCTTGGTTCACCAATGGTTCATCTTGGACCCTTTGGTTCATCATGAACCCATGGGTCCAAGATCTTTATATATAACTCATCTCATTCTCTCTCCTCTCATTTACTTCCTCTCATTTATTTTCTCCACCAACCAAGGCAAGTACCAACTTGCTCAAGAGATGGATCCATAATTTTGTCAATAATTTCTTACAAAACTATTTGCCAAAACATGTTCTTCTCCTCAATCTATACTAGTTTAGAACTTGGAAAATTCTATTTTGAAGCTTTGATTTTTGTAGATCTAAGTTTTAATCATTTTCGGATTTTTGCATGGTTTGATCTACTTTAGTTGGATTTTATGGGTTTTTGATGCTTCCATGTGGAAGAGCATTCAGTTTCACCCAAGTTGGAACTTTGAAATTCTGGATTTGGAGTTCGGATGGCCAAGTTATGATGTTTTGAAGCTTTGAGGTTCAACCATGGTGTTCTTGCTGTTTGGAGAAGACAGTGAGCAGTGTGCTCCTGTTTGAGCACGCTTCCTGTTGGAAGCGTGTCTCCCCTTGAGTCTGCGTGACTCTTCACGCAGCTCTCCCCTTGAGCCTGCGTGACTTTTCACGCAGCTCCCCTTGAGTCTGCGTGACTTTTCACGCATGCTGCCTTGAGTGAGCCTGCGTGACTTTTCACGCAGCTCTCTCCTCGAGTCTGCGTGAATTTTCACGCAGCTCCCCTTGAGTCTGCGTGACTTTTCACGCACGCTGCCTTGAGTGAGCCTGCGTGACTTTTTACGCAGCTCTCTCCTCGAGTCTGCGTGACTTTTCACGCAGCTCCCCCCTCGAGTCTGCGTGACTTTTCACGCAGCTCTCCCCTTGAGCCTGCGTGACTTTTCACGCAGCTCTCCCCTTGAGCCTGCGTGACTTTTCACGCACGCTACCTTGAGTGAGCCTGCATGACATTTCACGCACGCTGCCTTGAGTGAGCCTGCGTGACTTTTCACGCAGCTCTCCCCTTGAGCCTGCGTGACTTTTCACGCACGCTGCCTTGAGTGAGCCTGCGTGACTTTTCACGCACGCTGCCTTGAGTGAGCCTGCGTGACTTTTCACGCAGCTCCTCCTCGAGCCTGCGTGACTTTTCACACACGCTGCCTTGAGTGAGCCTGCGTGACTTTTCACGCACGCTGCCTTGAGTGAGCCTGCGTGACTTTTCACCCCTTGAGCGTGCGTATTTTTGTGCGTACGCTTTTGATATTTTATTAGATACTATATGCCCATTTTATATTCTTACGCCTTTTGTCCCGAGCATGATATGAGCACTAATGTGACCCCGGAGAACAAAGTGTTCCTTCCCGATACATGTACCTGAATGTCCCAGTTCTTGTTCATGCTCGACAAATGACTCGTAACTCCACGTGGCGTATTTACAATGATGCATTACACTAAGGAGGGTAGCACATGTTGACATACTGATTGACATGGATCCTCTTTGGGGTACTCGTACTAAAGTACGACTTTAGGAGGATAATCATGCAGGCCACAGCATGTGAGTCCAAGATTTCACCTAGGGTTAAATTAGGCAACTAAACATACTAGATGCATGGGGAGGGCAAAATCCTGAGATCGTGTTACACCAGCCGCCTTGACTTATTGTCTTGACGCGCCGGCTGGTCTCCACGGATACTGTGTCATCTGCAACGAGTGGATGACTGTATCCGATTAATTCCTGCTATATATTATATGTTTTAGCAAGGTGGCATTACGAGGGACCTGTGCTCAATCATACCTGTCTACGCGAACCCCTGGGTTGGCTAGCCTTGCTGGAAAGATACGATCTGAGGATTTTCTAATAACATGACGCGAGGATAACCTCGTCCTACTAGAAACGCGTAGACTTGATTGGCCGTGAAAACGACTTGCTTGTATCCTATTACCTTCCGCGAATAACTGAGGGAAGCGGACTGTCATGGTACGTGATCCAACCCATGTTCTTGTTTGATTGTTGGGTTGGTTATCGTACTATGATAGGCTGTGGACCGAAGTTATGAACGGAAGACTTATTCTGTTTGTGAAGTGCTACTTCTGTGAATGACTAAGGAACATGGTCTATCATGGTACATGATCCAACCCATGTTCTTGTTTGATTGTTGGGTTGGTTATTGTGCTGCGATAGGCTATCGACCGAAGTCACGATCAGGAGATTTTAATGTTTATACCTTTTGACTTATGTGAAAGTTATAGAGTACGACACGTCCCGACTCCATGCGGCACCTTTTGTCCTTGTTTGGTTATAAGGGTGCCATATGGGTTCGAGGATGTTGCACTACCCTATAATAATAGCATAAGTATTACAATTATCAATCATTCTATTATCTGGGTTTTTAATCTTAACTCTTGTGCCCCTTTGGCGGTACTTGCTATTCGGGGCTGACCCCGCTGGTTTTGTTTGGCCAGATCTCGTAGCAGAGCCGGAGGACACGATCTTCCTCCCTGACATCCATGGTGCATACTAGGAGCATGGCGGTTCGGGGACTCGAGTGGGTTTCTTCTCCACCACTCCTGCTTATACTTTTGCGGCGTTTAGCCACCGGCACCTGTTAGCCGGATTACTCGATATTTTTGTAACGCCCCAGAACCAGAATACTGGAGAGCGGGGGCATACATAGCCAGCTACGTATAATGAAATGAAATTCATCCCACTATACGGTCACGGCTGTCTAAAAACATGAGGGTTTAACTACAATCCATCAGTCTCCTATGGTCGATAACAAGCCTAATTGTCTCAATCCCAAGCAATCAAGTAAAGTTACAAGATATAAGATCACCAAATATACAACAATAAGGCGTCCCAAACATTACATATCCAGCTGATCATGAAGCTAGTCGTTACAAAATGTGAGGACTAGCAAGAGTTTAGTCATACATGATCAACCCTAGGATCTGTCAATCATGTTACAGCCCGTAGGCGTCTTAATAAGGCATACAATACGAGCAAACAGGTGCTCGCCGGCTAAAATGCCTCAAAATATAATTTTTACAATAGAGTGGGAGAGCAAAAATAAACCCACTCGTTGCCCTGGTCACGACTGATGGTCACCATCAGGCTGGAAGGTCGGTGGATCCTCTGAGATAGCTCCGAAATCTGGCCACATAAAACCAGCTGGGTCAGATCCCAGAAAGAACAAGTGCCACAAAGGGAACTAAAACCAGCATATCAGAATATGTATTAAAGCAGTTAAAAGAACTGAAAGTAAAGAGATAACAACAGTCATAGTGGAGTACGAGGGAACCATTCAAGTAGCCATGTCACAACCCTTAAACCAAACAAGGATCGGGGTTGTAACCTTTCACTTGAATAGAACTCCGTCTCCAATCTTGTTGGTAAGGTAAATCATTACAAGCATGTCGTGGGGTGCAATAATACAATAAACGAAGAGAGGACTTAGAACTGTTCCGGAAGCCAGGTTACAACCCTTAAACCAAACAAGGACCGGGATTGTAACCCTTCGCCTGAACCGAACTTAGTCTCTGATCTTTATTGCTAAGAGTGACAATCATGCGATCAAGCTTGCAACAATCGAGCACTGAAATCACACCATACAATCGATCCCGGCCAATCAGTGCCTACGGCTTTCTACATTAGCTAACTAACTTGCCACAACATGCAGTGAGATATTCCTCCAGCCACAAGCCCTGCAGCTAATCCAGGTTATCCAGGCGACTTGGGTTTATTAAGCAGTACATTGTTCTTTCCATATATCAATGAGTTTGGACTTGTGCCCTACTCATTGGCAGGCTGCAAGTCCCACAATGGTGGCCGGGATAACGGGATCGCCTGTAGCTGGAGAAATCTCTCATGACTACTGAATTATTCTAGTTATTAGCCTTAGCCATTTATAGTGGGTATCCCTGACCGTGGTACTCAGGAATTCCTGTCCTAAACATGATGCAAACATTACCGGTTCAATTGTACAAACGCAATCATCCACGGTCTCCAGGCCATCAAATCTTGTCATGTCATGTTCACTGTCAGGAGTGCGCCACGTCGGGCCACTATCATGTCATGTCAAAAGTGCACCACAACGGGTCGCCAGCGTGTCAGGGAACAATTAATTTAACACCAGTACACATATATTAATTAAATATAAAGAGGGCAAGGGCTGTGGGGGGACTCATGCGGCTCGGGAAATTTTCCATGCGGCCAGCGGTCACTTGGCCATATGCGGCTAAACAATAAAATATGAACATGCATGCTAGCAGGCCAATGTATTTAATACATTAATATAATGCATAAATGTAATGCATTACTACATTAAATACATTATATTAATATATTTAAATATACAAAATATATTAAGATACATTATATTAATATACACTAAACAATAAGTAATATATATATTAAATATTATATTAATATACATGCGGCGGGTAGGAGCCATATGCGGCTCGGACATTAAAGTAATAATAAAATGCATTGAAGTAATGCATTTGTCCCATATGCGGCTGGCTTCTGTATTAATAAGGCCATGCATAGAGCATAATAATAATAAAATTTGCATTAAGTAATATTTTAGTATAATGTATTGGAAAAAGTGCTCAGGATGAATGCATTAAATGCATTCCTCAAATGCCTATGCGGCTATGATGCATTTGGTTGCAATGCTAAGGACTAAAGTATAAAATGTAAACTTCCAAGGCCTTAAATGCAAAAAAGGCTTAGAAAGCTTGAAAGCTTATGCGGCTCCCTTTCCAGGATACTTCAACCAACTTCTTAAAAGCTTAATGCTTTAACCAAGCATTAACCAACCATTTAAAGCATAAAGGACAAATGCTTTGACCAAGCATTTAAGCATAAAGGTCAAATGCCTTAAGAATGGGTTAATATTTCATCCAAAACCCATGCGGCTCGCTCCAGAACCCATGCGGCTAGCAAGGATTTCTTAGGAAAAAAGTATGGAAAAATGCATTAAGAAAGAATGCATGAAAAATTTCATTATAAGAAAAGTGCATTAAACGCTTTCTTTAAAGTCTATGCGGCTCATTACGTGAGCTTGCATGCTAAATGCATACAAAAGCTCATGCATTCCTAAGGAAGCATATGCGGCTCCTTATTAGAGTAATATATATTAATGCACTTCTGAATGCTTATGCATTTGTATGCTGCCAAGGTTTTTAAAGATGAATTGGCCATGCGGCAGAGTGCTGAAACGTCCATGTGGCTCAACAATTTCCTATGGGCAAAATTTGGACCAAACGAAATCCTCTGCAACCCGGGATCATCAACTTAGCAAAATATGCAAGTTTGATGGATCAAAATCCTGGAAACCGAAAATACCACAAAACTAGATTTACAAGAAATTGACCATGGAAATGAAAAATGTCAAGTACTAAAGTGGCTTAGAAACACAGGAGAAAAACAATGGAACAATAAAAAAATGACTTCCTCCATGAAGCAAGATTTCACTTGCCTAAGCTCTCCCACTCTCTCTATCTCTCTCTGGTGGTTGAAGAAGTAATGGTGGAGAAGAAGAAGTAATGAAGAGAGAGAATGAGTGGGGGAATATTTAATGAAGAGGGTGGTGGTAGGTGGGATATTTAATGAAAGTGGTGGTAGGTGGGAGTGGTTCACATAAAACCGAACCATGCAAACCAAGCCGAACCAAGTCAAGTTGGGCCAAACCAACCAAGAAAAATGCCAAAATAAATCAAGCATGCAATACGGGTCTAAATACGTACACGTATACAAAATACGTAATACGAAAAAAAATGGTCATTACAACTCTACCCACCTTAAAAGAATTCCGTCCTCGGAATTTAATCAAGTGGCTAGAGATGCGAGGACAAGCTATACTACTCACAGGCAAGCTATACTAGTTAAGCAATCAAGCAATTATTCGTACAAGCAAGGGATCGAAGACATGAGGCATAGGAAGATACTATACCTCACGAGTCAAACAGGTCGGGATATCGCGATCGGATATCATCCTCACGCTCCCACGTTGACTCTCCTAAAGAGTGATGACCCCAAGCAACACGGACTAACTTGATAGTCTTGTTCTTGAGTATCTTCTCTCTTTGATCCAATATGGATATGGGCCTCTCCTCATACGAAAGGTTGGTACCCACAACCAATTCCGAATGATCCAGGATGTGGCTCGGGTCCGGGATATACCGTCGTAGTTGGGACACATGAAACACGTCATGCACCTCACTCAGAGACGGTGGAAGAGCGAGACGATAGGACACGTCCCCTACATGCTCCAAAATGTCGAACGGCCCTATATACCTAGGACTGAGCTTTCCCCGTACGCCGAAACAAATGACGCCACGGTTAGGCGAGATCCTCATGAATACATGGTCGCCGACCGAAAATTCAAGGAAACGCCGATGAGAATCGGCCCAATGGCGCTGACGATCTTGTGCAACGCGAAGATGATCTCTAACTCTCCTGACCACTTCAACTGTCTGAGCGATCATCTCTGGACCAAGCATCTGTCTCTCTCCCACATCGTCCCATGCTAGTGGGGATCTGCACTTCCTTCCATACAGTACCTCGAACGGAGCCATCTGGATACTGGCTTAGAAACTATTATTGTACGAGAACTCCACCAGGTGCAGGTGATCTTCCCATGAACCACCGAAGCCGAGTGTACAAGATCTCAACATATCTTTAAGAGTCTGGATCGTGCGCTCTGACTGACCATCTGTCTGCGGGTGATATGCTGAGCTGAACTGGAGGCGAGTTCCCAAACTCTCTTGCAAGCTATGCCAAAAGTGTGACATGAATCTTGAATCCCGGTCCGAGGTGATACTGACTGGTACACCGTGGAATCTGACAATCTGCCGGAGGTACATCTCTGCTAGCTGAGCTGTTGACTGACCCACTCTGAACGGAAGAAAGTGAGCCACCTTCGTGAGCCTGTCAACTATAACCCAAATAGCATCTCTACCGGCTGGGGATCTAGGTAATCTAGTCACGAAGTCTATGGTTATATGCTCCCTCTTCCATTCGGGAATCGGCAAGGGCTGAAGAAGTCCAGCTGGCCTCTGGTGTTCAGCCTTGACTTGTTGGCAAACCAAACACCGAGAGACAAACCGAGCTATCTCCCTCTTCATGCCATTCTACCAAAAGTGCTGACGGATATCACGGTACATCTTCGTGCCACCGGGATGAATCGAATACTGAGAACTGTGAGCTTCCGCCATCACCTCCTGCCTGATATCTCCACTGGGTACACAAAGACGCTTACCGTGTCGAAGTGTACCATCTTCATGAATACATAATTCTGGTCGTCGTCCTGCTTCACATTCTGCTCTAAGCCACTGAAGCTTAGAATCGGAAGACTGAGCTATCTTGATCCTCTCAACTATACTGGACTGCACTTGTATGCTGGCCATCAATGCCACATTGGTAGGAAGGACAACTTCTATACCCATCTTCTGAAGATCTGCTAGCAACTTTGGTTGCGCTGTCAGAAGATAAACTCCGGCTCTTCTGCTTAATGCATCTGCCACAACATTGGCCTTCCCAGGGTGATACTGCAGGTTGACATCATAATCCATAAGTAGCTCTAGCCATCTTCTCTGACGTATGTTAAGGTCCTTCTGGGTGAAAACATACTTCAGACTCTTGTGGTCGGTGAATATCTCCACCTATCTCCATACAAGTAGTGTCTCCACAACTTAAGTGCAAACACTACAGCTGCCAGCTCCAAGTCATGGGTTGGGTAATTCCTCTCATGATCACGAAGTTGACGTGACGCATAAGCTATTACTTTCCCATGCTGCATCAAAACACATCCCAAACCCTTGCCTGAAGCGTCACAGTACACTGAAAATCCTCCGGTCCCATCTGGAGGTGTGAGAACGGGTGCCGTCATCAAACCTCGCTTCAGCTTCTCAAAAGATTCCTGACATTCTGCTGTCCAAGCGAACTGCATATCCTTACGGGTCAACTGCGTCAGTGGTGCTGAAATCCGAGCAAAGTTCGAAACAAATCTCCGGTAATAGCCGGCTAATCCAAGAAAACTGCGAACTTCTGCAACTGTGCGGGGCACTGGCCAGGTTTCGATAGCCACTATCTTCTGGGGATCCACTTCCACTCCACCCTTGGTGATGATATGACCCAAGTATGAAATGCGATCGAGCCAGAACTCGCATTTACTAAACTTGGCATACAACTGGTATTCTCGAAGAATCTGGAGGATAACTCTGAGATGCTGCTCATGCTCCGCTTCACTCTTGCTGTAGACCAGGATATCGTCTATGAACACGATCACGAACTGATCCAAATAAAGCATGAAGATACGATTCATGAGGTCCATGAATACTGCCGGCGCATTGGTTGCTCCAAAAGGCATAACAAGAAACTCCCAATGTCTATATCTGGATCGGAAAGCTGTCTTCGGGATATCCTGCTCTCTGACTCTGATCTGGTGATACCCTGACCGCAAATTAATCTTCGAGAATACTGCCGCTCCTCTGAGTTGATCAAACAAGTCATCTATCCTTGGGAGGGGATATCTGTTCTTGATTGTCACTGAGTTCAAGGTACGATAGTCAACACATAATCTGGACGTACCATCCTTCTTTTTCACCAGAAGTATCGGGGCTCCCCAAGGCGATCCACTAGCACGAATGAATCCCTTGGTCCGGAGTTCTTCAATCATCTTGTACAATACCTCCAATTCTGACGGCGCCATCCTGTAGACTCTCTCAGACACTGGTGCTGTACCGGGAATCAAGTCGATAGTGAACTCGATCTTCCGTTCTGGCAGAATTCCTGGAAGCTCTTCCGAAAAAACATCTGGAAATTCCTCGACTATCCGGGGTAACTGCACTGCTGCCACGGCCATCCGCAATACTGGAGGAGAAGGTTCCACTTCGCCTCGAGAAAAGGAGAACTTCGGCTCGCCTGGAATGCTAAAAACAACTCTGCCGATATGGCAGTCTATCCTAGCATACTGGTCTCTCAACCAATCCATCCCTAAGACCACATCATAATCGGCCATCGAGAATTCTATCAGCCTAGCGGGAAACTCTCTACCGCTAACCACGATTCGACACGAGGAAAACACTCTATCTACCCCCACAAGACCGTTACCAGTAAGTATATTGAGCCTTACTGATAACGACTCGGGCTCCAGTCCTATCCGTGTCACAAATCGTGCAGACATGAATGAATGCGATGCACCAGAATCAAATAACACTGAAGCGGGAAATGTGTTGACGAGAATAGTACCTGCCACTATCTCACCTGGTGCCACTCCTTCTTCTCCCATGGTCAAAGCCAACACTTGACCATGTCCTCTGGGTGCCGGCCCTCTCTGCTGGAATCTTCGCTGCCTATTCTGGGCATGTACCTGGGCAAACTGCTGAGGCCTTTGCTGATGAAAAGCCTGGGTCTGCGTCGGCAACGGCCTTGGAGAAGGAAACTGCGGCTGCTGGACTGGTACTGGGGCTGGTCCCTTCACTGATGAACTGGTCCTAGCTGGTGATGAGTCAGTCCTGAACGGGCAGGACCCTACCTTGTGGTCTGGCGTCCCACAAAGCAAACATAATCCTCTAGCCTTGCGACACTCTGAAACAATATGTCCAGGCTTCCCACAATAAGAGCAGCCCATGGAGGAAGACTGCTTCTGGTTCTGCTGCTGAGGGTGCGTCGGTGTTGAATGCTGAACCGACGTAACTGAAGCTGCCCTTCTCGGAGCTCCAATGGTTAAAGCTCTAGCTGCCGGGGCTGGAGCTGACGACTGATTCATCTGGCCGTGAGATCGCTTTCGACCTCCGGTCCTGTCCACAATCCTCTGGGAGGTATACTCATGCCTCCTAGCTGCCCTCAATACCGCTTCAAAAGTCTGATGCTCGAACTGTTCCACTGCCAGCAAAATCTCCAGGTGGAGTTTCTGTTGAAATCGCTGGGCTCTATCGAACTCGGTCGCCACCAAGGTGGGAGCAAACCGACTAAACCTGGAAAACTCGGCCGCATATCCATCGACCGTCCTGCCCATCTGCTTCAAATTGGTGAACTTGGTCTGAAGATCGTACCGAGCCACCGTATCGAAGTACTTGGTCCGGAACCGCTCACGGAATACCGTCCAAGCAATAGGTGCCACCAATCCAACGGCCTGCACCGTCCACCAGCTGCAGGCTAGATCTAATAATTGTAGGCGCACCACGGCCACCTTTTCATCTTCTGGGGTCTTTGCTGCTTCTAATATCACCTCGGTATCCTGAAGCCATGCATCAGCAGCGATAGCATCTTCGCTGCCATCGAAGAATGGAGGGTTCAGGCGCTTGAAACTGTTCGCTGCACTGTTCCCATGATGTCCACCTCTGCCCAGAGCATCCGCTACTGCCTGGTGCAAGGCATCTCCTCGACGGTCCTGCGATACAAGCAACTCCCTGATAAGCCCAACTAAGGCTCCATCATCCTGCCTCGCGGGCTGGGCTGACTGCACCGGGGGTTCTGGATCTCTGGAAGGCATGGCCCGGGAGGCTGCTCCTGAGTGCTGGGCCTGATCTTCTTGTTGCTGCTGGTCCACGGGAAGTACTTTGCCTTGCTGGTCGGCAGGTCCAGGAACAATGCCGCTGAAGAAGATGACATAGGGAACAATAAGGAAGGATCACGATAGATCAACGATACAAGCATGTGTTCAGGTCGAGAATCCCAGGGATTTAGAAAAGTCGGGCAGAGATCAAAGGCGAGTGTTGATTGCGACATCTATTCGGTAAACCCTCACATATCTTGATTTTCGAGACCTGCATGGGCCACCACTTAAACCGTGTAACGCCCCAGAACCAGAATACTGGAGAGCGGGGGCATACATAGCCAGCTACGTATAATGAAATGAAATTCATCCCACTATACGGTCACGGTTGTCTAGAAACATAAGGGTTTAACTACAATCCATCAGTCTTCTATGGTCGATAACAAGCCTAATTGTCTCAATCCCAAGCAATCAAGTAAAGTTACAAGATGTAAGATCACCAAATATACAACAATAAGGCGTCCCAAACATTACATATCCAGCTAATCATGAAGCTAGTCGTTACAAAATGTGAGGACTAGCAAGAGTTTAGTCATACATGATCAACCCTAGGATCTGTCAATCATGTTACAGCCCGTAGGCAGACAATAATAAGGCATACAATACGAGCTAACAGGTGCTCGTCAGCTAAAACGCCTCAAAATATAATTTTTATAATAGAGTGGGAGAGCAAAAATAAACCCACTCGTTGCCCTGGTCACGACTGATGGTCACCATCAGGCTGGAAGGTCGGTAGATCCTCTGAGATAGCTCCGAAATCTGGCCACACAAAACCAGCTGGGTCAGATCCCAGAAAGAGCAAGTGCCACAAAGGAGGCTTCACTTAAGAACTAAAACCAGTATATCAGAATATGTATTAAAGCAGTTAAAAGAACTGAAAGTAAAGAGATAACAACAGTCATAGTGGAGTACGAGGGAACCATTCAAGTAGCCAGGTCACAACCCTTAAACCAAACAAGGACCGGGGTTGTAACCTTTCACTTGAATAGAACTCCGTCTCCAATCTTGTTGGTAAGGTAAATCATTACAAGCATGTCGTGGGGTGCAATAATACAATAAACGAAGAGAGGACTTAGAACTGTTTCGGAAGCCAGGTTACAACCCTTAAACCAAACAAGGACCGGGGTTGTAACCCTTCGCCTGAACCGAACTTAGCCTCTGATCTTTATTGCTAAGAGTGACAATCATGCGATCAAGCTTACAACAATCGAGCACTGAAATCACACCATACAATCGATCCCGGCCAATCAGTGCCTACGGCTTTCTACATTAGCTAAGTAACTTGCCACAACATGCAGTGAGATATCCCTCCAGCCACAAGCCCTGCAGCTAATCCAGGTTATCCAGGCGACTTGGGTTTATTAAGCAGTACATTGTTCTTTCCATATATCAATGAGTTTGGACTTGTGCCCTACTCATTGGCAGGCTGCAAGTCCCACAATGGTGGCCGGGATAACGGGATCGCCTGTAACTGGAGAAATCTCTCATGACTACTGAATTATTCTAGTTATTAGCCTTAGCCATTTATAGTGGGTACCCCTGACCGTGGTACTCAGGAATCCCTGTCCTAAACATGATGTAAACATTACCGGTTCAATTGTACAAACGCAATCATCCACGGTGTCCAGGCCATCAAATCTTGTCATGTCATGTTCACTGTCAGGAGTACGCCACGTCGGGCTACTATCATGTCATGTCAAAAGTGCACCACAACGGGTCGCCAGCGTGTCAGAGAACAATTAATTTAACACCAGTACACATATATTAATTAAATATAAAGAGGGCAAAGGCTGTGGAGGGACTCATGCGGCTCGGGAAATTTTCCATACGGCCAGCGGTCACTTGGCCATATGCG
Organism: Iris pallida; assembly: GCA_029216955.1. NCBI lineage: Eukaryota > Viridiplantae > Streptophyta > Magnoliopsida > Asparagales > Iridaceae > Iris > Iris pallida. The sequence continues at coordinate 24,018,442 of JANAVB010043419.1, forward strand.
GCTAAACAATAAAATATGAACATGCATGCTAGCAGGCCAATATATTTAATACATTAATATAATGCATAAATGTAATGCATTACTACATTAAATACATTATATTAATATATTTAAATATACAAAATATATTCAGATACATTATATTAATATAAACTAAACAATAAGTAATATATATATTAAATATTATATTAATATGCATGCGGCGGGTAGGAGCCATATGCGGCTCGGACATTAAAGTAATAATAAAATGCATTGAAGTAATGCATTTGTCCCATATACGGCTGGCTTCTGTATTAATAAGGCCATGCATAGAGCATAATAATAATAAAATTTGCATTAAGTAATATTTTAGTATAATGCATTGGAAAAAGTGCTCAGGATGAATGCATTAAATGCATTCCTCAAATGCCTATGCGGCTATGATGCATTTGGTTGCAATGCTAAGGACTAAAGTATAAAATGTAAACTTCCAAGGCCTTAAATGCAAAAAGGCTTAGAAAGCTTAAAAGCTTATGCGGCTCCCTTTCCAGGATACTTCAACCAACTTCTTAAAAGCTTAATGCTTTAACCAAGCATTAACCAACCATTTAAAGCATAAAGGACAAATGCTTTGACCAAGCATTTAAGCATAAAGGTCAAATGCCTTAAGAATAGGTTAATATTTCATCCAAAACCCATGCGGCTCGCTCCAGAACCCATGCGGCTAGCAAGGATTTCTTAGAAAAAAAGTATGGAAAAATGCATTAAGAAAGAATGCATGAAAAATTTTATTATAAGAAAAGTGCATTAAACGCTTTCTTTAAAGTCTATGCGGCTCATTACGTGAGCTTGCATGCTAAATGCATACAAAAGCTCATGCATTCCTAAGGAAGCATATGCGGCTCCTTATTAGAGTAATATATATTAATGCACTTCTGAATGCTTATGCATTTGTATGCTGCCAAGGTTTTTAAAGATGAATTGGCCATGCGGCAGAGTGCTGAAACGTCCATGCGGCTCAACAATTTCCTATGGGCAAAATTTGGACCAAACGAAATCCTCTGCAACCCGGGATCATCAACTTAGCAAAATATGCAAGTTTGATGGATCAAAATCCTGGAAACCAAAAATACCACAAAACTAGATTTACAAGAAATTGACCATGGAAATGAAAAATGTCAAGTACTAAAGTGGCTTAGAAACACAGGAGAAAACAATGGAACAATAAAAAAATGACTTCCTCCATGAAGCAAGATTTCACTTGCCTAAGCTCTCCCACTCTCTCTATCTCTCTCTGGTGGTTGAAGAAGTAATGGTGGAGAAGAAGAAGTAATGAAGAGAGAGAATGAGTGGGGGAATATTTAATGAAGAGGGTGGTGGTAGGTGGGATATTTAATGGAAGTGGTGGTAGGTGGGAGTGGTTCACATAAAACCGAACCATGCAAACCAAGCCGAACCAAGTCAAGTTGCGCCAAACCAACCAAGAAAAATGCCAAAATAAATTAGCATGCAATACGGGTCTAAATACGTACACGTATACAAAATACGTAATACGAAAAAAAAATGGTCATTACAATTTTGGTGTCAGTACATAATTGTAATTAAACAGACTGCAGCTGTGTATAATTTTGTACTTCTGACTCTCTGAGATAGCTAAATTATAAAGCTAGTCTCTCATGACCATTTTGATGAAGCGTCGGGGATGCCTTACTGCTTTATCTTTAATGTTCATTTAATTGCTGATGTGACTTGATTGATTGAGACATAGAACTCTGTGGGACCATAGGAGACTTGATTGTAGCATGTACCCCCTAGTCTCTCGACAGCCACGATCGCCGTATGACGTTACGTACCTCATATGGAGTAGCTGGCCTAGTCCGTCTCCGTATTTCGGTACTGGGGCGTGACAATAGTATTTTGTTTCAAAACTCTCAAAAGTGGTCATTTTATCTTTATTCCTTATAATTTCAATCAAATTTTTAGCTAAACTAGTAACAATCATTTCTAATAATATATTTTAGTTTTTAGGTTTTTGTTTTGCTAAAATGAACAAAGAAAGTCATTTTTAATATGTATTTTTTATTTTGGCTAAAATCCAACTAATCAAGAAAAGTTCAGCCGAACAGAAATAATCTAATTGAACCAAAATTTAATATGGTTCAGTTCGGTTCGGTTCAATTTGTATGAAAAGTCAGTTCGATCGGTTTTGAAATAGGCTCGGTTTTGTTCGATTTTCTCAAAATCAGTTCGGATTGAACCGAACCGACTGAATGCTCACCCCTAATCGGCTGTCGGTGGCTTCTGTGTACCATATCAGATTCGATGTGACGTGTCGGTCATATTTCGACTGTCTTCTTTGTAGGGGATTTTGCATATAAGTACAATTCTTGGATACTTTTAGTAAATTGATCCAAATATAATTGCATATAAGTTTGGGAATTGTAATTGTCAAGAAAGTTTTTACAATGCCTATGAATTTTTAAAGTGGATTACCAAAATTATCCTTAATTTATAAGAGATGCAATTAATTTTATATTTTTTAAATATAATAAATTGAGCATAGTTTTGGTAATCCACCCTGAAAATTCAAGTACATTGTAAAAGTTTTCTTGGCAATTGCAATTCCCAAGTTTTCCATATCATATACAGATGGAGTTATGGGTCTTCGTGGCTAAATTAACCACCTTAAAAAATCGATTTATATGAACAATAGTATGTTTTGGTCGATCGTTTCAGCCCCAGTTTTTTAGTTGATGAAGTGCTTGTGAAGGGAGGTGCATGTGACGCTATCGTCAAGGTCAGAGAGGAGGAGGAGATGCGGTAGGAGCAGCAAAGGCGGTAGGAGGACGTCGCAGACAAGGGATTGTAAGCGTTGGGAGATACATGTGAGCCAGACCCAGTTGTGGGGTTCCGACTCCAGCTTCATGAGGGTGTTCAGTATGATTGTTGGAATTATTCAATAATATGGGCCACACATGTAAAATTAATTGTGTTGGGCTATCTAAATAATTAAGCCAAATTAAAGTGGTCTATTTGGAAATTGGCTTAAGGGTATAATTGTCATGGAATTTAATGTGTAGATACCGGAGATAATTCTAATTTGATGAGGGGCCAAATTAGAAATATCAACACATATATAAATATGTGTATTCATTAGGGTTATGGTCCCCAACTCATACGGCCACCAAAGAGAGGGTTTTTCTATTCTCTTCTGTATCCCCATCAACAAAGAGAGGAACAAAGATTTAATCTTTGTTGTTAAGGGCCGTAGCGGGTTGGAAGATCAAATTCCATAAAGAGACATGTGCTTCAAGATCCGTCAAGTAAAGACAATAGATTCAGGTACGCTTCCGCAATTTAATTTATATTTATGTTCTTCAACTCATGAATCGACAGGGTACAATAAATATGTAACAAGTGGTATCAGAGCCTCCTTGTTTGATTTATGAGATTGAAGGTTTAGATTTAACTTTTGTTGTTGTTTAGGAACCCTAGATCGTAAGATCTAATTTAATTTAGGATTTTGATTGTTCGATCAAATTTTTTATGATCCAGAAGTTCTTTTAGTTGGTTGGACAACAAACTAAAATTTGATCGAACAAAGTTTAAATTAGATCTTACGATTAAAGTTTGAACATAAAAGAACTTATAGATCTTTAATTAAAGTTCTGGATCTTAAGGATTAAAGTTTAAATTAGAACTTTTAGATCGAAAAGAACTTTAATACAATCCAGATGAACTTTAATACTATCTTACGATTAAAGTTTAAATTAGATCTTAAGGATTAAAGTTCTTTTATGATCGAACAATCCAGAAGTTCAATAAAAAATTAAAGTTTCTTTTAGTATATGCAACAGTACATCTTTTATATATATATATATATATATATATATATATATATATATATATATATATATATATATATTTTGATGCATATATTTGGTCAATAGATTATCTTTTTTTTTAATATATTCCAGCACTCAAATTTTTTTTTTTTTTAAAGTTATTCAAAAGATTCACTTGCTTATTATGTAGCAGATAAATTTTGGGGTAATCTTTATAGATTATTTGATATAATCTTTCGATGCATGATATTCAGTGGAATCTAATCTGTCGATTATTGATTATTTACATTTTTTAAATATACATGTACATAAAGTTTTGGACATGATTCAATTTTGTAAAATTTAGTCAACATTCAAAAATTTTGGTACCTTTTGTGACTAGCAATAGTTGTCTAATATTCTAAGTAGGCTCATTGAAACAAGATGTTGCCAAAGTGACCTCTCTTGCGTAGATAGCCTATGAGGGATATCGGATGTTTGTGTGTGTATATTCATGCGGGTATTAGTCGGCCCAAAGGAAGGTTAATACTTGGCCGAATTGCACACATACTTGTGGTGATAAATGTGTGACAATTATACGGTTTACATGTGAATAATAACCCGATCCAAAGATAGGCTTATTATTTGACATGACTTATTGTCAACGTTTGATCACTACACCAAGAGTACCACTTGCAGTTAGTATCACTGTCCAAAGACTTGATATTAATGATGTACTAGGTATCTTGAGATGGGTTTCACCATTATTTGAATTTGTTTGACTATCTTTTATTCTTTGGTTATTAATTAGAGCATATTTGTTTATTTATTTTTGTTCTCTTTTCAGTTAATGTTGCTATAATATCTGCCAATACGAATTCAATTTCCATGCTTAATGGGATAAATTTTAAGGACAAAAAGAAAAGAAATACAAAGCTGCTGAGGTCCTAGCTCAAAAGAAACAACAATATAAAACTAAGGGTTGTTTCTTTTGTAACAAGTTAGGACACATAAGGAAAAGTACATTTCTCAATTTGGTCTGTTCTGAGGTTAATTTAGCTTCAGTACCTAGAAACACATGGTGGTTAGATTCTGGTGCTACTATCCACATTAGTGTTTCTAGACAAGGTTTTCTGAGCTACCGAAAGCCAATTGATGGTGAAAGATACATCTATGTGGGTGACGGCAAGTCGGTAGAAGTGGAAGCAATAGGACATTTTAGGTTATTATTGGGAACCGGTTATTATTTGGATTTGATAGACACTTTTATTGTACCATCTTTTAGACGGAATTTAGTTTCAGTTTTCTTACTGGACAAATATGGTTACCATTGTTCATTTGGAAACAATAAGTTTAGTCTATCTTTAAATTCAAATATTGTTGGTAATGGTTTCCTTAATGTTTATGATAACCTATATTCACTTGAAACTATTACATATTACAATAAAACCTTGCATGTGGAGTCACGTGGTACTAAACGCAAAATTAATAATGAAAATTCAGCCTCATTATGGCACAAGCGATTAGGTTACATCTCTAGAAATAGAGTTGAACGACTTGTGTCTGATGGGTTTTAGATTCCCTTGATTTCACGAACTTTAATGTCTGTGTTGAATGTGTAAAGGGAAAACAGACTAAAACAAAAAGATTAAGTGCCAATAGGTCTACAGAAGTCTTAGAATTGATTCATACTGATATCTGTGGACCATTCCCTTCAGCTTTTTGGAATGGTCAAGAATATTTTATATCATTCATAGACGACTATTCTAGATACGGCTACCTATATCTCATTCATGAGAAATGTCACGCCCCAGAACCAGAATACTGGAGAGCGGGGGCGGACATAGCCAGCTACGTATAATGAAATGGAATCCATCTCACCATACGGTCACGGCTGTCTAGATATGTGAGGGTTTATCTACAAGCCATCAGTCTCTTAAGGTCACAAAATATCCTATTGTCTCAATCTCAACCAACTAGTAATAATCATAAGATATCAGATCACCAAATATACAATTGTAAGGCGTCCCAAACATTACATATCCAGATGATCATGAAGCTAGTCGTACAAAATGTAAGGACTAGCAAGAGTTAAGTCATACATTATCAACCTCGAGTTGTCAATCATGATTACAGCCCGTAGGCAGACAGAAAGTAAAGTGCATCGAGCTAACAGGTGCTTGTCGGCTAAATGCCTCAAAAAAATAATGTACAATAGAGTGGGAGAGCCAAAATAACCCACTCGTTGCCAGGATTCCCTCTAGTGGTCACCATGTGGATGGAAGGCAGGTAGATCCTTTGCTGCTGCTCCGGCATCTGGCCATACAAAACCAGCTGGGTCAGACCCCAGAAAGAGCAAGTGTCACAAAGGAGGCTTCACTTAAGAACTAAAACCAGTAATTAGCATAATAATATAATTACATAATAAGAGACAGTAATTTAAGAAAAAGCATGATAGGTGAATATAAAAGACAATCTTGTACAGAATCGATAAAAGACAGAACATATGGAATAGCATGACAGGATGATATACGATGAGATAACCATGGAACTATTCAGATAACCAGGTTACAACCCGTAAACCAAACAAGGACCGAGGTTGTAACCCTTCGTCTGAACAAAACTTGGTTTCTTCCACCATTTATCGGCAAGGTAAGAAATCTGGTCATGCAATTATTCATGATATAGAATTAAGATAAAGCACGAGTAATCATGTCATGCCAGAAATGGTACAGAATCAGGACGAGACAAAGCTGGACTAGACTCCATCCAATCAATCACGGCCAAGCAATAACTACGGCTTGCTACTTTAACTAACTAGGGTTATCACAGGCCTAGTTACTAGCAAGATGCAATGAGAATCCCAAGTCCGGTTACCTGTTTGTTACTACCTGAGTGATCCCAGCAAGAAAGGGAAAAGATAGCAGGATATAGCAGACACACTGTAGTAAGATACATGTGTCCTAAGGTACCACACTCGACGGCGGGCTGGAAGTGCGCTCATCTCGACGGATAGCAACAAATCCCATGTATATATATAAGGCCGGGACCCAAGGGGCAACAGGTAACTGGGAAATTCTCCATGAACTATTTGATCAATCTAGTCATTAACCTAGCCAGATTCAGTATGAATCCCTGACCGTAGGAAACCAGGGATTCATGTCCTAGACATAATGCGAGACAAGACTGGTTGCTTACACAAGCACATTCAATACAATCACCCACGGTGTCAAAAATTCACTTAGCATGTCAAGCTAGCCGTCGCAACAGCGTATCAAGGTTATCGTGTCAAGCTTACTTGTCAAGATTACTTATCAAGGCAAGGGTGCGTCACGACGGACCACCATCAAGAATTATCATGTCAATTTACTTGTCAAGAGTGCACCACCACGGGTCACTGTCATGTCATGTGTAGCAGGTCAAGTTATCAAGTCAGGAGTGCACCACGGCGGGCCACTATCAAGCATTATTCAATTATCATTCCAAACATAATAAATAAATTCGAGATTATCAAGTTCATGACAAAAGGCGTAAGGATATAAAATGGACATTAAATATCTAATAAAATATCAATATACAGGGCTATAAGAGATCCAGGGTAAGTAGGGTCAGGTCCAGTTGCGCCTAAGTCAGACTGCGCTCAGGTCAGGCTACGCTCAGGTCAGCTTACGCTCAGGTCAGGCTACGCTCAGGTCAGCCTACGCTCAGGTCAGCCTACGCTCAGGTCAGGCTACGCTCAGTCAGCATACGCTCAGGCAGCATACGCTCAGGCAGCATACGCTCAGTCAGCATACGCTCAGGCAGCATACGCTCAGGCAGCATACGCTCAGTCAGCGTACGCTCAGGCAGCATACGCTCAGGCAGCATATGCAAGACATATGCTTCCAAAAGGCAGCGTATGAGGTCCATACGACTCCTTGTCACCCAAGTCAGCGTATACAAGACATACGCTTCCAAAAGGCAGCGTATGAGGTCCATACGACTCTTTGTCACCCAAGTCAGCGTATGCAAGACATACGCTTCCAAAAGGCAGCGTATGAGGTAGACTGCGCTGCGCTAAAGAGCACGCGCAGCTCAGTGGCGCAAGCTAAAAAGCTCGCGTACTGCTCACTGTCTTCTTCAAAATAGCAAGAACTCCATGGTTTGAACCTAAAACTTCAAAAGTCCATAACTTGGTCAAAACAAGTCCAAATCCAACTTTTCAAAGGTCAAAATTGGGTAGAATAAAATTCTCTACAACATGGAACCATCAAAACTTGAAAACAAAGAAGTTTAATAGATCAAAACCATCAAAATCCGAAAATAATTAATTTCTAGATCTACAGAAATTAAAGCCTCAAAATAGAAAATAACAAGTTCTAATGTGTCTTAGAAACATGAGGAGAAGCTAATGGAACAATAAAAATGGGCTCTCTTGTGGAAGCAAGTTGCACTTGCCTAAGGGGTGTTGGTGTTGTGTAGAGGAAGGAAGAAGAAGATGGAGAAATAAATGAGAGAATAATGAAGAGAGAAGGTTGGTGGAGATATTATAAGGGTGGGTTGTGTTGTGTTGAGGATGGAGTATAGGTTAAAGTGTTCCATGCATATTAAACCAAACCAAACCAAACCAAACCAATTCTCCTCCACAAAATAAACCAAGCCAGGTAAAACCCAGTTACGAGAACCAAAATCTGCAAGTCAAGCCAATTACAAGTACATGCCAAAATCTAAGAAAATAAATACAGATCTGAAATACATGCAAGCTTGACAAAATACATATTCATAATATGGGTGTTACAAGAAATCACAGTCTTTGGACGTATTCAAATCATTTAAAGCTGAATTTGAGAACCAACTCAACAGAAGAATAAAAGTCGTCAGGTCTGACCGTGGTGGAGAATACTACGATAGATCTGATGGATCAGGTGAACAACGTCCAGGACTGTTTGCTAAATTCCTAGAGGAATGTGGAATCGTCCCACAGTACACCATGCCAGGATCATGCGGAATGTGGAACCGTCCTCGGAATTTAATCAAGAGGCTAGAGATGTAAGGAAAAGCTATCCTATCATAGGCAATCTACCACTACCAATCAATCATACAATCAATCATGCAAGCAAGGATTCGAAGCGTAAGGCATAAGGAAGATACTACACCTCACGAGCCAAGCCGATTGGGATAACGTGATCGGATATCACCCTCACACTCCCACGTTTGACTCTTCCAAGGAGCGATGAACTCAAGCAAACACGAACTGAACTGATAGTCTTGCGCTTGAGGTCTCTCTCTTTGGTCAAACATGGACACCGGCCTATCCTCATACGAAAAGGTTGGTACCAATAACCAGTTTCGAATGACCTAGATATGGCTCGGGTCCGGAATGTACCGTTGTAATTAGGATACATGAAATACGTCATGCATCCCGTATAATGACGGTAGAAAAGCAAGATGAGAGGACACATATACCTCTCGGCCAATTCTGAACCTGAGCTTGGGCTAAGGCAAACTGCCGCGGGTTCTGTTGCTGGAAAGTCTGGGCCTGAGTCGGCAATGGCCTCGGGAACGGGAACTGCTGTTGCTGGTGAACTGGAGCTGGTACTGGAGGGACCAAGATGTACCAAGATATCAAGCAGCACTTCTGGTGGAACGGGATGAAGAGGGAGATAGCTAGGTTTGTTTTCCGTTGCTTGATATGTCAGCAAGTAAAGGCAGAACAGCAGAGGCCAGCTGGGTTATTGCAACCGCTTTCCATCCCAGAATGGAAATGGGAGCATATTACAATGGACTTTATGACCAGTTTACCGAGATCACCAAGTGGTAAGGATGCTATTTGGGTGATAGTAGATCGGCTTACGATGGTAGCACACTTTCTTCCTTTCAGAGTAGGACAATCTACAGAAAAGTTGGCAGAGTTGTACATGCAACAGATAGTCAGGCAGCATGGAGTCCCTGTCAGTATTGTGTCAGACAGAGATACCCGTTTCACATCGCATTTCTGGAAGAGCTTGCATCATAGTCTGGGTACCAAGTTAAGATTTAGCATGGCTTACCATCCACAGACGGACGGGCAATCAGAAAGGACAATTCAGACTTTGGAAGATATGTTGCAAGCTTGCACTCTAGATTTTGGAGGATCTTGGAAAAGCCACCTGCACTTAGTTGAGTTTTCTTACAACAACAGTTATCAAGCCAGTATCCAGATGGCGCCATTTGAAGCATTATATGGTAAGAAGTGTAGGTCGCCACTAGCATGGGATGATATCGGGGAGAGGAAGATGTTAGGCCCGGAAATGATTGTTCAGACAGTTGAAGTGATTAAAGAAATTAGAGAGCGACTTTGTGTTGCGCAGGATAGGCATCGTCATTGGACGGACCAGCATCGTAGGCCGCTAGAGTTTTCTGTTGGGGACCACGTGTTCTTGCGGATCTCACCTACCCGTAGGGTCATTAGATTTAGCGTTCGCGGGAAGTTGAGCCCACGATACGTAGGCCCATTTGTTATTCTTGATAGGGTAGGCGATGTTGCTTATCGTTTGTCCCTTCTACCTTCGTTACGAGAGGTGCATGACGTGTTTCATGTATCTTAATTGCGAAGGTATGTATCGGACCCCAGCCATATCCTCGATCATTCAGAACTGGTTGTTGGTACCAACCTGTCTTACGAGAAACAGCCTGTGTCCATCTTGGACCGAAGAGAGAAGATACTCAAGAACCGAACAATTAACCTTGTCCGGGTTGCTTGGGGTCATCACTCTTTGGAAGAGTCAAAGTGGGAACGTGAGGATGATATCCGATCACGGTATCCACATCTGTTTGATTCACAAGGTATATCTTTTCTGTGTACCTTGATTGCCTTGATTCCTCATGCTTATCACCTTATGGGTAGAATTTCTTAATACTATAGATTGTTAAATATAGATATGTTACTTGCTATGGACATTGTAAAATGATTACTTGATTGAATTGCTTGTACCTAGATTAGTTTAGTTTTGATATTCCTATCCTGCTTGGATTTGAAATTCCGAGGACGGAATTTTTCTAAGGAGGGTAGAGATGTCACTCCCCGTTCCTAAAATGAGTATTTTTATACATGTACAACTCATGTGTATTTATTTAGTATTTATCATGTATTTATTTAATAGTTATCATGTATTATCCTGTATTTAATTTCTTTTAATTCATGTTAATTTATTTCCTGCAATTATATTTTTGCAATTTTATTTTTGCACTTTATTTCATGCTTTTATTCTCTGCTTTAGCTAGGCTTTGGGTTCGGGTTGGCCTTGGTTGGATCCCCTACAACCCGACCCATTGGACCCGGCCCATTAGCTCCCACCTACCACCCCTTCCATATTTAAAGCTTATATCTCTTTCTCTCTCCTCATAAACTCACATTCTCACCATTACTCTTCTTCTTCTTCTTCATTACTCTCTCCACCTACCAAACCCATAGGCAAGTACATCTTGCTTCTTCATGAGGACCCATTTTTATGGCTCCATTCTCTTTTTCTCGTGATTCTAAGAGAGTTTAGAACTTGACATTTTTTATTTCGAAGTCTTAATCTTTGTAGATCTAGATATGAGTTATTTTCGGAGTTTGGTGGTTTTGATCTATCAAACTTCTTTGGTTGCAAGTTTTGATGGTTCCTGTTGTAGAGAAGTTTATTCTACCCAATTTTGACCTTTGCAAAGTTGGATTCAGACTTATTTTGACCAAGTTATGGACTTTTGAAACTTTAGGGTGCAACCATGGAGTTCTTGCTGTTTGGAGAAGATAGTGAGCAGTGTATGCTAGCTTTTTAGCTTGCGTCACTGAGCTGTGCGCGCTCTTTAGCGCAGCGCAGTATGGAGTCCATACGCTGCCTTTTTAGGTAGCGTGTGTCTTGCATACGCTACCTTTTGCAAGCGTATGACATGCATACGCTGACTTGGATGGTCAGGAGTCGTATGGAGTTCATACGCTACCTTTTAGGAGCGTATGACATGCATACGCTGACTTGGATGGTCAGGAGTCGTATGGAGTTCATACGCTACCTTTTGCGAGCGTATGACATGCATACGCTGACTTGGATGGTCAGGAGTCGTATGGAGTTCATACGCTACCTTTTGGGAGCGTATGACATGCATACGCTGACTTGGATGGTCAGGAGTCGTATGGAGTTCATACGCTACCTTTTGGGAGCGTATGACTTAGCGTATGACTTACATACGCTAACTTGGATGGTCAGGAGTCATATGGAGTTCATACGCTGCCTTTTGGAAGCGTATGACTTGCGTACGCTGGCTTGGATAGAGAGAAGTCGTATGGATTCCATACGCTAGCTTGACCTGAGCGTACGCTGGCTTGAGCGTAGCTTGACCTGAGCGTACGCTGACATGAGCGTAGGCTGACATGAGAGTAGCCTGCTTACCCTGGATCTTCTATAGCCCTGTATATTGATATCTTATTAGATGTTTAACGTCCATTTTATATCCTTACGCCTTTTTGCATAAACTTGATATAATCATGATATGTTGATATTTCTGTTAAATATAGATTGTTACGTGGGATGTACCATGTGTCGTGAATTGAGCTATAGATACCCCGATTGACTGGAATTAAATCCTAAGAGTCGTAGACTCGACTCCACTGAATACTATTTGACTTTCATGCCTTGTCACCATTGATGATAATGGTTATCTTGACTAAAATTGATCATGCGTTCCTAGTTGGAACTAAGAGACTGGCTAGTCGTCTTATTGAATGAAATGAATGAGACACGTTCATGTAATGAACTATTGTACTCGATTAGCCAATCCCGAATATTGGCATACAGACACATGCAGGCTTCAAATTATTTATTTATTTAGTTATTTATCTATCTTACAAAAATAGCATGTGTACTTTATGGTCAAGGCATGATTACTCCGTGGTCAGATTTGATTGTTGCATCACGCTATGTAAAACCTACAACCTAGCCGCATGGGTATCATTGTAGAGTTGCGCATATCGTACCCCGTACGAAAGTACTCATTTGAATGACCATGATCCACGGCATGGAACTTCACTCAACGTAGAGACTATTAAGTTAAATAAAATAATGATGGCATGGAGAGAATGGATTCTCGAGTTCTTACATGGCAGCCCCCTTGGGACTATTAAGTGTCCGACGGGCCGGCTGGTTCCCACAGATACTGTAAATCTGTCACACGGGCAGGGAACCGTATCTGCTTATATTATTGTACATGCTATATTAACGGCGGGCGTCCCGCTGGGACTCGTCTAACTACATGATTGGCGCAATTGATTGATTGGATAGACTAGCCTTGCTTGCACATAGTAAGAACTGAGGAATCCCTATTGCATAAATTCCAGGATAACTTAGGACTCACAATAGCAAGCCGTAGTAGTTGATTGGCCTTTCAAGATGATTTGTTTGTGTACTGTACCTACTATGTTACTTGACTGGGATGATCAGAATGTCAGGACATGACGGGCCAACTTCTGTCCTTGTTTGGTTGGGAGGTTGGTTCGAAGTGTCGTGATGTTATGTGAATCCTAGTAGCAAGCAGAGATCTATTTATCATATTTTATATTACTAGTTTTAGTTCTCATGTCGTGCTTCCTTGTGGTACTTGCTATTAGAGGTCTAACCTCTCTGGTTTTGCATGGCCAGATTTAGAGCCGGTTCCCGAGGACTCAGCTTACTTCTACCTCCAAGATGGTCAATACTAGAGGGATGATCGCAGGAGGACTCGAGTGGGTTTCTTACTTCCCCGCTCGTTTTGTTATCTACTTTATACTTTGCCGTTTGGCACCGACATGTTAGTCGGATCGTCTCGTACTTACTTTTTACATAATTGTAACTAAAGTCAGGCTGCAGCTGATAACAATTGTGTATACTTTTGCTACATCAATCTGGCTATGTTTTGTAAAGCCAGATATCAAGAACATTTTGACAGAGCGTTTGGGACGCCTTACTGCTTTATCTTACATGTTCTCTATTACTGTTTCTTGTTCGAATGATTGAGACAATAGATGTGAAGTGACCATAGTAAGACTTTCATGTAGTATGCACCCCCTTGTCTTTTAGACAGCATTGATCATATTATACGGTATTCATCTACCCGTAATACGTAGCTGGCTGAGTCATTCCCCCGCTCTCCAGTATTCTGGTTCTGGGACGTGACACACTGCATCATAATACTTGGTCTGGAACTTCTCGCTGAACACTGCCCAGGAGACAGGTGTTGTCACTCCCACTGCTTGTGCGGCCCACCAATTGCGGGCTAGATCCAATAACTGTAGGCGCACCACAGCCACCTTCTCGTCTTCTGGAGTCTTCGCGGCTTCGAGAATCACCTCTATATCTTGTAGCCAAGCATCGGCAGCAATGGCATCCTCGCTGCCATCGAAGAACGGAGGGTTCAGGCGCTTAAAACTGTTGACCGCACTATTTCTTCGGGGACCACTTCTATTCAGAGCATCTTGTATTGCTTGGTGCAGGGCATCTCCCTGACGATCTTGGGACGCAAGCAATTCACGGATGAGTCCTACCAATCCTCCATCCTCTGACCCTGCTGGCTGGACGGGCTGAACTGGCGGTACTGGTTCTCCAGGAGGCACGACTCGGGAGGCTGCTGCTGAGTGCTGGGCCTGATCTTCTGGTTGCTGCTGGTCCACGGGAGGTGATCCGCCTTGCTGATCAGCAGGTCCAGGTTCAATGTCGCTGAAGAAGACGACATGGGAACAATAAGGAAGGACCAGGACAGATCAACGATTACAAGCATGTGATCAGGACAAGAATTTCAGGAATCAAGAGGATACGAGCAGAGATCAAGGGCGAGTACCGATTGAGACATCTATTCGGTAAACCCTCACACATCTTGATTAACAAGACCTGCATGGGCCACCACTTAAACTATGTCACGCCCCAGAACCAGAATACTGGAGAGCAGGGGCAGACTTAGCCAGCTACGTATAACGGAATGGAATCCACACCGCTATACGGTCACGGCTGTCTAGATATGTGAGGGTTTCACTACAATCCATCAGTCTCTTAAGGTCATAAAATAGCCTATTGTCTCAATCTCAGCCAACTAATAATAGTTACAAGATGTCAGACCACCAAATACACAATAGTAAGACGTCCCATACATTATATATTCGGAATAATCATGAAGCTAGTCGTTACAAAATGTGAGGACTAGCAAGAGTTCCGTCATATATGATCAACCTCTGGAGCTTGTCAATCATGTTACAGCCCGTAGGCAGACAGTAAGTGAGTACAATCGAGCTAACACTTGCTCGTCGGCTAAACGTCTCAAAAGAATAATTTACAATATTACAGTGGGAGAACAAAAAGAACCCACTCGGTGCCCTGGTTACGCCTGGTGACCACCATCGGGCTGGAAAGCAGGGAGATCCTTTGGTGCTGCTCCGGTATCTGGCCATTCAAAACTAGCTGGGTCAGACCCCAGAAAGAGCAAGTGCCACAAAGGAGGCTTCACTTAAGAACTAAAGCCAACAAATCATTATCATTCAATACATAAGAAAACAACAATAAATAACACAGATTGAGGTTTGTGCACTACCAACGCACTTATCCCAATCAGAGAACGTAATTAAGCGAAGCATCATTGACATAAAAGAACTGGAGAATCATGCTAAATAAAACATAGCTGGACAATATATGAAGAGAAAACGAAGGTACTCTTTCGGAAGCCAGGTTACAATCCTTAAACCAAACAAGGACCGAGATTGTAACCCTTCGCCTGAACAGAACTTGGTCTCTGATCATTTATTGCTATAGGTGACAATCATTAAGGTGAAAAGGAGAGAGTACAATGATAAAAGTGACAATGAAGAGTGCAATATGCTAGAGTGACAATAGAGTACAATCGTTATAGTGACAATCCGGAGTGACCATCATTCAATCATTCTGGTACAATCTTACAATCAATCAATTCTAGACAATACTATACTGGACTAGACTCCATCCAGGCAATCACGGCCAATCATTGTCTACGGCTTTCTACATTAACTAACTAGGGTTATCACAATCCTAGTTACTAGCAAGATGCAATGAGATGCTCCAAGTAGTCACAGGCCCTGCAGCTATCCAGGTTATCCAGGCGAACATTATAGTGACAATCTAGAGAGTACAATACATTAGAGTGACAATAGAATTCAATCATTTAAGTGACAATGGTGGGTGCCCCACATAACAGTGGGCTGGAAATGTGCCCTACTCGTCGGCAGGTTACAAGTCCAAATATTTGCGGCCGGGATAACGGGATCGTCTGTAACTGGGGAACATCTCTTCATGACTAGTGAATTATACTAATCATTAACCTTAGTCCATTTCAGTAGGTACTCCTGACCGTGGTACTCAGGAGTCCCCTCCTAGACATGATGTAAGATAGGACTGGATTATTTGTACAAGCACAATCACCCACGGTGTCCAGGTTACTTATACGGGTCAGGTCATGTCAGGTAGCCGTCGCAACAGCTGTTCAAGATATATCATACCAGGTTATCATGTCAAGTGTACTTGTCAGGAGTGTGCCACGATGGGCCACTATCAGGTCATGTCAGGTTATTATGTCAGGAGTGCACCACTACGGGTCACTATCACGTCATACTCAATTATCAATTCCAAACATATCAAGTAAATTCGTGATTATCAAGTTCATAACAAAAGGCGTAAGGATATAAAATGGACGTAAAATATCTAATAAAATATCAATATACAGGGCTATAGAAGAGCCAAGCTTAAGGAAAATATCCAAACTGGCACGTTGACATAAGACCAAGTCAGCCAAAGGCTATACGCTCAGTGCAAAAGTCATACGCTCAGGTCAGGCTACGCTCAGTCATACGCCTCCAAAAGGCAGCGTATGAGGTCCATACGACTCCTCATCAATGCAGCGTATGGACTCCATACGACTCCTCATCAAGGCAGCGTATGGACTCCATACGACTCCTTGCTATCCAAGTCAGCATATGCAAGTCATACGCTCCAAAAGACAGCGTATGAACTCCATATGACTCCTTGTCACCCAAGTGAGCGTATGCAAGACA
Source organism: Iris pallida (assembly GCA_029216955.1). NCBI lineage: Eukaryota > Viridiplantae > Streptophyta > Magnoliopsida > Asparagales > Iridaceae > Iris > Iris pallida. The sequence goes on from JANAVB010043419.1 coordinate 24,035,287, forward strand.
TACGCTCCAAAAGGCAGCGTATGAACTCCATACGACTCCTTGTCACACAAGTGAGCGTATGCAAGACATACGCTCCAAAAGGCAGCGTATGAACTCCATTGCGCTACGCTAAAGAGCGCGCGCAACTCAGTGGCGCAAGCTAAAAAGCTCGCGCACACTGCTCACTGTCTTCTCCAAATCAGCAGGAACTCCATGGTTGAACCTAAAGCTTTAAAAGTCCATAACTTGGTCAAAACAAGTCCAAATCCAACTTTTTAAAGGTTAAAATTGGATAGAATAAAATTCTCTACAACATGGAACCATCAAAACTTGAAAACAAAGAAGTTTGATAGATCAAAACCACCAAAATCCGAAAATAACTAATTTCTAGATCTACAAAAATTAAAGCCTCAAAATAGAAAATGACAAGTTCTAATGTGTCTTAGAAACAAGAGGAGAAGCTAATGGAATAATAAAAATGGGTTCTCTTGTGGAAGCAAGTTGCACTTGCCTAAGGGGTGTTCTTGGTTGGTGGCGGGTTTAATGGAGAAGGAAGAAGAGTTAATGAGAAAGTGGAGGAGAGAGAAAAGTTAGGTAGGTTATAAAGGAGGATGGTAGTGGTAGGTAGGGGGTTCACCCCTATGGTTCATAATGAACCAAGACAAAACCAAGCCAAGCCGAACCAACCAAGGAATAAACCAAGCCCAAATAAACGAATAATCCATTAAAACCAATTAAACTATCAATGCCAATAAAACCAAGCCAATGCAAAACAAACCAAGATAACTAACCATGAATAAATAAAATATGGGTCCAAAACACGTATACGTACACTAAATACGTATCACAAATTTGGGACATTACAATTTGAGAAAGAATCGGTTACGATCCCTACTATCACTTTTGACGATGTGCAGGTTTCTGTACCTGTCATTGATCAAGAAGTGAATTCGGAACCTCAACAAGACAATGTTGATTTACCTCTACAAGTCAATGTTGAGCTACCTCAACAAGACAACATAGAGGCACACCCCCTTCAAGATGAGGCAGTTGTTCCTGAGGAACAAACTCAACAACCTCAAGAATTGATGCCATTAAGACGGTCCACTAGAGAAAGGAGAAATGCAATTTTGGATGATTTTATTATATTTCTCCAAGAACATGAGGAAGACCATGGAATATTGGAAGATGATCCAATCAACTTCCGTCATGCCATAGAAAGTTCCAATTCTCAAATGTGGATTAATGTAATGAATGAGGAGTATAAGTCCATGCAAGACAATAAAGTTTGGAAACTTGTCCCATTACCAAAAGATGTGAAGTCCATTGGTTGTAAATGGATATTTAAAACCAAGAAGGATTCGAAGGGTAATGTGGATAAGTATAAAGCACGTCTTGTAGCTAAAGGCTTTACTCAAAAGGAAGGGATTGATTTTAAAGAGACTTTCTCTCCGGTTTCTTCGAAAGACTCTTTTAGAACAATCATGGCACTTGTTGCACATTTTGATCTTGAGTTACATCAAATGGATGTCAAAACGGCGTTTCTCAATGGTAACATTGACGAAACTATTTATATGGTGCAGCCAAAAAATTTTGTGTCGGGAGATCCAAAGAATATGGTTTGCAAATTGACAAAATCCATTTATGGACTCAAGCAAGCTTCTCGTCAGTGGTACTATAAATTTCACCAAGTTGTTACCTCATTTGGTTTTGAGGTTAACGTTGTTGAAGATTGTGTGTATCACAAATTCAGTGGGAGTAAAATTATTTTTTTGGTTTTGTATGTTGATGACATACTGCTTGCCACAAATGATATAGGCATATTGCATGACACTAAAAAAATTCTATCAAATAACTTTGAGATAAAAGATCTTGGTGACGCTTCTTTTGTATTAGGAATTCAAATACATCGAGATCGTTCTCGAGGTATTCTTGGATTATCACAAAAGAGCTATATCGATAAAGTGCTTAAAAGATTTGGCATGCAAGGATGCAAACCAGGTGACACCCCAGTCGCTAAAAGAGACAAGTTCAGTCTCAATCAGTGCCCTAAAAATAGCCTTGAAATTAAGGAAATGCAATTGATCCCCTGTTCATCAGCTGTGGGGAGTCTAATATATGCTCAGGTATGTACGCATCCAGATATTGCGTACATAGTTGGAATTCTAGGCAGATATTTAAGTAATCCTGGGATGGATCATTGGAAAGCAGCCAAACGGGTCATGAGATACTTACAGAGAACAAAGGATTACATGCTCACTTATAGGAGATCGGATCAGCTGGAGATCATAGGGTATTCCGACTCCGATTTTTCTGGATGCCAAGACAGCAGGAGATCCACATCAGGTTATGTTTACATGTTAGCTGGAGGAGCTATATCTTGGAAGAGTGTCAAACAAACACTCATAGCTTCGTCCACTATGGCAGCAGAGTTTATAGCATGTTTTGAGGCATCTAATCATGAAATATGGTTATAAAATTTTGTCACTGGGCTGCGCATTCTGGAGGGTGTTGAAAGACCACTTAAGTTATATTGTGACAATAAATCAGTAGTACTATATTCTAATAACAACATGAGCTCGTATAAGTCAAAGCATATTGACATAAAGTTCCGAGTTGTGAAGGAGAGAATTCAGAATGGTGAAGTGTCCATAGAGCACATTGGGACAAACTCCATGTTAGCGGATCCGCTCACAAAAGGGTTACCACCCAAGGTCTTTCATGAGCACACTGCTCATATGGGTGTTATCTCATTTGATGATATGTCAGTTTAGTGGGAGTTTGTATTTTATGTATTTAGGTGCTATTTGGTTTTGGACACATTTATGTATTAAAGTATTTTTTGGATATTTATCTGATCAGATATATGGAAATTCAGTTCATTCTGTTTTCATTATGTTAAAGTATTGATCTCACTAAAGTTAAGGAGGACCAGTTGGAAATAGACATGTATTGATCACATTGCGTGTAATTTCCATGCTACGCATCCATGATTGATCTATGTCATTTAGCTATATTGGTATATGTGACCATTGATGGTTTAGTTACGCTATATGTGACGAATGCCGCTTTGATCCTATGTTGATATGGTTAATGGATGAGATTGCCCAGATATACCCTAAGAATTAATATAGCAATTTATGAGCTCACTAAGGTTAACACAATTATAAGGTTACATATGTGGCCCAGTGGGAGATTGTTGGAATTATTCAATAATATGGGCCACACATGTAAAATTAATTGTGTTGGGCTATCTAAATAATTAAGCCAAATTAAAGTGGTCTATTTGAAAATTGGCTTAAGGGTATAATTGTCATGGAATTTAATGTGTAGATACCGGAGATAATTCTAATTTGATGAGGGGCCAAATTAGAAATATCAACACATATATAAATATGTGTATTTATTAGGGTTATGGTCCCCAACTCATACGGCCACCAAAGAGAGGGTTTCTCTATTCTCTTCTGTATCCCCATCAACAAAGAGAGGAACAAAGATTTAATCTTTGTTATTAAGAGCCGTAGCGGTTGGAAGATCAAATTCCATAAAGAGACGTGTGCTTCAAGATCCGTCAAGCAAAGACAATGGATTCAGGTACGCTTCCGCAATTTAATTTATATTTATGTTCTTCAACTCATAAATCGACAGGGTACAATAAATATGTAACAATGATGTCTTCCAATATATATAAACGAGAACGAACCGATAATGATGATGGACGAGGACGATTCAATGATGGTGGTGGTGGTGTCGATGATGTTGGTCGATGAGGAGTATCAAACTATTTGGAGATTTGTTGGAATGAAATAAATTTTTAGGGGATATGAACATTGTCCCAATTCGATGAAAGAGACTTGGATCGAGAGGAAAATTTTTGACAATAAAATAAGGTTTGATTTGAGTAAAAGAGAAGTCTTCGTGGAATAAAAAATAAATTATATGCTTTTGACAAACAAGTATTAATAGAACGGAAGAAGGAGCAAAAGAAGACAAAAAAGGAACACGAATAATGAAGCAATAAAACAAAGAGATGTGTACAACAAAAAGAGGATCTTATGTAGAGAGGAGAGGGTGCCGTCGATAGTGGGGGCACAGATCTCGTCAGAGTAGACGACATGGAGGAAGGGGACATAGGGAAGGGGCATCAGTGGAGGAGGAGACAAGGCGACGATGGTAGAGGGACTTGAGGGATATGGATGAGGGAGTGATCAAGTTGGACGTCGCCGGAGTAGTAGTCGTCCAGCGGACGTTGCAACGCATGACAATGAGGATGGTGATTCTCGAGCTGGTGGGCGATGTTTCATAGCACCTTGTTATTCTACCGTCGCTCCGCGAGGTGCATGATATATTCATCTATCTCACTTGCGCTGGTATATTATGGTCTGAGCCTCATCATCTATTATTCAGAGCTGGTCGTTGGTACTGACATGTCTTACTAGGAGCAATCTGTTTTTATTTTTGGCCGACGAGAGAAGGTGTTAAAGAACTAGACTATCTAAATAATTTCTGTTGTTTGGGTTGTTACTCCCTGGACGAGTCGAAGTGGGAGCGCGAGGATAATATTTGAGTCTGATATCCATATTTGTTAGACCCATAAAGTATATTTCTCATTATGCCTCCAATCTCAAGTACTCTTGGCACTCATGTTTACGTAATTGCATTTATTTAATTATTCATGTCATATTTATATTTTTAAATGTTTAATTCCAATATTTGTATGAGTTATCGTACCTTGTCAACATGCTACAGACCATAGTTTCTTGATTATTACAATAGATTCCAGTTTTGTTAAAAGCTATATGAGTTTTTAGTATTAATTTGTTGTATACATTAAGATATTGATTTTCATAATTGCATGCTTGGCCTTATTGAGATTCCGATATGGAATTTTTCTAAGATGGTAGTGTTATAACACCCGTCTTCATATATCATATTTTATATGGATATATGAGTGTATTTTGTATTTATAGTAATACGTGATTTCATAAGCCTGGTTGAGGGATTGAGTTTTTTCGTAATACGTGAATCGGAATATATCGATAGTATATCATGGTTCTCGTAGAGCGAACTCTCGACCATCAATACTTTGCTTTACTCGTATTCATGGATTTGTGATTTTTTTTAGTTTTTTCGACTAGTGTGCATTGCGTATCGCATGGGATTGCCTCGTGCCATACTCGTAGGGTTTTTAAATTGATTAATGACATACAACAAATAATGTTTTCTGGTTTTCTTGATCAATCGAGCAAACATGTAGACATCGCAGATTAGTAGAGACCCATTATACGGACATGTACCCCGACTAGGGGCCGCATGTAGAACGACGTCTTTTAATTTATGGTTTTCCTAGATTTTTTTCTTGTCATCCGTATTGTAGTGGTATACCACTAGTATAACGATAATATATTGTTTGTGATTTTCTATGTAGAAGAATGCATCTGCATGTTGATTTCAACCATTGGATCAATATTCAACGTTCATGATTTAATGTTAAGGTACACGAATAACTTTAACTTACTCAACCTCTCATTATTCCTTTGATTCCTTGTCTCTCTATCTCTCTCTATATCATGAAGAGAACCGAGATCAGAGCCCTCTCATTCTCTTTGTTCACATGACACACCCGGGAGCTTGAGTGTCAAGGGAGAGAGGTTTGTGTCATTAGGCCGACCTATAGGTGGACACAAGCACGAAAATTGTATATAGGATCGACCAATCGCATCATTCGCGCGTAGGCAAGTACATCTTGCTCGATCGAAGGCTTATCCTCGTTATTTTATTGAATTTACCGTTTTCTTTATTTTAATCATTTGGATTTGATCAATACGATCATATACTCTTAGAATTGTTTTTTTTATTATGGTTTTGGTCGTTTTTGGTCGTGAAACAACCACTCGATATCGATTCATCTATTTTATCGAGAATTTGACACAAGTAGAAAATACTCCAAACGATCGACATAAAATTGCACTAATGCGAAGAACTAGTAATTATAAATGATAACCAACTACCGAATTTCATTTTGGACGAATATTTGTCAAGAAATGTCGATATTCATGCGGACAAAGGATTGTTTTCGACAGTTTTGTATCACATAATAAAACACACTCTATATTGTCGGTATACTAGCTATATCGACAATACACTGCTTATGTGCATGTAATATATTGCTCTGTCCTATCTTACTCCTGGTGTGTGTTGGCAATATACCGATATGCTGAAACAGCACCAGGAGTTAGCCCTCTTTTATGTAGTGCCCCGTCCCTACATCGTGCCCCGTCTCCGTCCACGGGGTGCGCGAGAAAGGAACACTGTCGCTATCGATTCGGTCGGGACCGATAGGTCGGAATCGGCCGAGTCGATCGAACGGGAACGGTTGAATTAAGATCCATTCCATATTATGGAATGGCTTCTACGGAACCAAGTCCCATATTCAGCGGGTTGCGCCTCGAGGATTGGCTCTGCGGCTGAGTCAGGAGAGACCTCCCGTTGCTCTGGTTTTCATGCCGCACTTGATTTGGCTTTGGCTTTCGTTTTCGTGAATGCGCTTTTCGTGAATGTTTTCGATGGGTTTTCGTGATGCGTTTTCGAGCTCGCATTCATATCAAAATTCCTTGAAATACACAGTGTTCTAATCAGTTGCTTATGCGATTGCAGGTGATCGCGTAGGCGACGACAGCGCAGCCAACCGGTTGCTCGCTTGAAGCAAGCCTAAGGCGAGTGGCTGACCTCCTTCGTCCTATTCCTCTACTTCAAAACTCAATATGTGAAGTAAAATAAATGCTTGTCATAATAGTGTAGAATCAATGAAATCGTGGCACGATACTTCACGAAACACTTGTTAACGAACTGCCGGTTTTGGAAATGGAAAACATGCTTTCTTATACAATCATACTTGGTCTATGCAAAACAATGAATGAATCGATTAATGTTTATCGCAACGATACGGCCAAATGACCCAAATCAACTAAGTTCAGAGAAAAACGGTCATTGGACAACTTGTCGACAAGGTGTAGTTTCCTCGAACGGTTACCTAGGCCAAGGGACCGATTCGGCCCGGAGGAACGAGTGTATAGCAAGTGCCAGCCTTTATCGGCACGAGTTATGCGGGAACTTTCGCACAGGGCTCGCTACCCGACGCGAAAGGGTCGCCGTCTAACTCAGCTATATGTCCGCGATGGCTTGAAATTGCCAGTGGCCTTCACACCCTTCTTACTGCTTAACAAATGCACGTGGCACGGGGTGAATATGATAGTTGCTCAATGTTATACAATTTTATTTGCTTGCCTCAAAACATGTTAACATGCAAATCGAGTAGGATGGTTAGAAAGATCATTGAAATAGCTAGCTAACATGTTTATGAAACTTCTTGAATCAAATGCTAGAGCTTGGATTAAGTAGCCATTCGCCAGTACATGTGTTTCGTGCTGATCCTCGCTCTTTGCAGGTCCCGCGAACCAGGAAGGACGCGCCAACTAGCTAGGCGACGTTCGTGACTTTTGAAGCTTCGGCCGTGCGTCGAAGACTCTCTCTCTTAGCGACTCCACTTTGAAGGCTCTCGACAGTCCAAGGAAGATGACTCAGCGTCCCTCCCATCCAGGTCACTGGAGTACTTGTGTATATTGAGGGATGTGTGCAATGTATGGAACAACTATCTCGTCGACACTCTTTGTAATCGAGTCATGTTGTAGCCCGCGTGGCAATTAGTCTTGTACCGGAGTCTGTAAATGATGTTCATTATCAATAAAGAATCAAGTTCCTTTACTTATTGTGTGATTCAATTTGTCTGCGTACTCTCTTAGATCTCGTGTCTCGGATTGCCTTATGACTATGCCTTGTGCGTTCGCAAATTAGGTTCGCACGGCATCACGCCCGGGGGACGACTATCGATTCGACGGAATCGGGGCGTGACATAATGGTATCAGAGCACGGCTTTACGTCCTTGGCCTCCAGTGTCGAGTTCTAGTCTCCAACCGTTGACCTCGTGTCGATGAGAAGAGTTGTTCCATACGCTGAACCCAGGACATTTTCTGAAACTAACGAGAGTTGTCTTTCCTTTTCCCTGCAGTTACGGGAGCTCAGGCGGAAGACGAGACGAGCGCTTCCAGCGACTCGAGTACTTCTAGACCCGAGCATTCCGTCAACCCAACGGGAATGATGCCTGTCGCAGCCGGAACTTCCGGCGACCCGATGCAACGTATGCTGCAGATGTTTGAAATACAGCAACGTCAAAACGAGCTCCATCGTCAGCAAGCAGAGGCTCGTCAGGCTCAATTTGAGAATCGGTTCGAGGCTCAATTCAAGCTGCAACAGCAGCAGCTGAATACTCTCCAGCAGATCGTACAGTCTGTCGTCGGCAACAACAACAACTCAACGATGACACCTGCCGTGACCCAGCCTGCAATTCGATCTAACGAAGCTGAACCAGAGGTGCCCGCGCTCTCGACTGCAGCACCGAGAAGTTCTAACTTCGACGTGTCAAAATTCACGAAAAGCTGCCGCACTTCCTTCAACGGCACAGAGGATCCCGCGGTGGCGATCGACTGGCTGGAGGAGCTGGAAGATAAGTTCGAGCTTTTGGGTGTCGAGGACTCGAACAAAGTCGTGTGTACTCAACTTCTACTTCGAATGAACGCGTACGATTGGTGGGCTGTGCAGAAGCGGGCCATTCGACGTGAAGACGAGACGGCGGCAATCTCCTGGACTACATTCAAAAGTGCGTTCGAGACAGAATATCTTTCAGCAGCCGTACGACAGGAGAAGGAAAATGAATTCATGCAACTAAGGCAAGGGAGTATGACTGTAAGACAGTACGCGGCCGAATTCAACAAACTGGCCAAGTTTGCTGGAGACTATCTACCTACCGCCGTAAGTCGAGCTCGACGATTCGAAGTGGGCCTGCGTTCAACTATCCGTGCGCATGTTTCGGTGCCGAATATAAAACCATGGGTGAGGCACTCAACCACGCCATCCGTTTGGAGTCAGAGTATCCTCCTACTACTACCGGCGCTGTTCATTTTAGTAACAAATGCCATAGTAATGCGGGAGGCAACAACGCACACAAGCGTCAAAATTGCGGCAACAGAGACGGCAACCAGACGAAGGATCGAGTAGTTTGCACATTCTGCCACAAAGTGGGGCACTTAGTCAGCGAGTGCCGATTGAAGAACGGTACGTGTCTCGGGTGCGGCCGAGCCGACCATACCGTACGCGACTGCCCGGAGAAGTTAAACCAGCGCCCACGACAACATAATCAGAACCGAGGCCAAGCACCTCGGGCTCCACCGACCGCACAACAAGATGGCCAAGACCGTCGCCCTAATGCTCAGGGCCGCGTCTACGCCATGACCCGAGACGAAGTGTTCGCATCTGACACAGTCGTGACAGGTATACTGTAATTCAATAATAAACCTGCTCGTGTATTGTTTGATTCAGGTGCCACGCATAGTTTCATATCGGCGAACTTTGCCGCCGAGCACAAATTTTCCCTGACACCGTTCGGTCTTGAGCTCACTGTTAACATCCCGTCGGGCATGCCACTAGCTGCGAGTTTAGTCTACGGAGACGGAATCATCTGTATAGGTGGTCAAAGGGTCAATCTCGATGCGATAGTTCTAAATATTAAGGACTACGATATCATTCTGGGGATGGATTGGCTCGGTTCGTGCAACGCAACCATAGACTGCACTGAAAAGAAGGTCACATTTCGCATACCGGGAGTGCCTGAATTCTGCTACTCGTGTGGTGAGGCGTCGTCGACCTGCATGGTGATCTCTGTAATATCTGCTCGACGGATGCTGCATTCCGGGTGCGAAGGCTATCTAGCTTCCGTTCGAGACATGCGACAGGATGGTGCAAACGTCGGTCAGACCGACGTTGTGGCAGAATTCCCCGATGTGTTCCCGGACGAGCTGCCCGGTATGCCGCCTGATCGAGAGATTTAGTTCACTATCGATACCTTCCCCGACACTCGACCGATCTCGAAGACCCCGTACAGAATGGCCCCTGCAGAGCTTAAAGAACTCAAGGTTCAGTTACAGGAATTACTCGACAAGGGATTCATCCGACCCAGCGTCTCACCGTGAGGAGCGCCCGTACTGTTTGTCAAGAAGAGAGATGGCTCTATGCGTCTTTGTATCGACTACCGCGAGCTGAATAAAGCCACCGTCCGAAACAAATATCCCCTGTCCCGCATAGATGATCTGTTTGATCAGCTCCAAGGAGCCACGGTGTTCTCTAGAAGTGATCTGCGTTCGGGTTACCATCAACTCAAGATCAAGCCGAACGATGTGCCGAAGTCTGCCTTCCGCACTCGATACGGCCATTACGAGTTCCTGGTAATGCCGTTCGGCCTAACGAACGCCCCTGCTGCTTTCATGGATTTAATGAATCGGGTGTTTCGACCATTCCTCGATAAGTTTGTAGTAGTCTTTATCGACGATATACTCGTCTACTCGAAGAATCGGCAGCAACACACTGAGCATCTGCGGACCGTGCTTCAGACCCTTCGAGAAAATCAACTGTATGCGAAGCGAAGTAAATGTGAATTCTGGCTTAGCAGCGTCGCATTCCTCAGGCACATCATTTCTGCTGAAGGCATTGCGGTCGACCCAAAGAAAGTTGAAGCCGTTGTCGATTGGAAACGGCCAGCGTCCGTCGGCGAGATTCAAAGTTTCCTTGGCTTAACGGGGTACTACCGACGCTTCGTGAAAGACTTTACGAAGATCGCATCGCCTCTGACTCGCCTCACCCAGAAAGGAGTCGCATTCGAATGGTCAGACGATTGTGAAGCTTCATTCCAAGAATTAAAGCAATGGCTCGTCTCGGCCCCGATACTCGCACTTCCAGAAGGGACTGAGGGTTTCCAGATATTCAGCGACGCGTCCGGTCAGGGCTTGGGGTGTGTGCTGATGTAGCGGAACAAGGTGATATCTTTTGCTTCCCGACAGCTAAAGCCGCACGAAAAAAATTATCCCACGTACGACTTGGAGTTAGCGACAATTGTGTTTGCGTTAAAATTATGACGTCACTATCTCTATGGCGTGGCGTGCATGATCTATACCGACCACAAGAGCCTCAAGTATCTATTCACGCAGAGGGAACTGAACTTGCGGCAGAGGCGCTGGCTTGAACTGATCAAGGACTACGACTTGACTATCGACTATACGCCGGAAAAAAAAAATGTTGTGGCAGATGCTTTGAGTCGGAAGTACATTGCCTCGTTATCCATCGACCCCAGACTGCTACGCGACCTAGAAGAGATGGGCATCGAGCTCCGAGTCAGATTCCGGAATGTACAGTTGGCAAAGTTGCAGTTAGAGCCGAGCTTGCTCGAAAAGATCAAGACCGCTCAGACGGACGATCCATACCTGAAAAAAGTGCAAGAGCTAATTTCGACAGGCAGGACGACCGACTTTGCGGAAGACGAAACTGGCGTGCTTCGATTGAAGGGTAGGCTATGCGTTCCGGACGATTCAGAACTCAGAAAGGAGATCCTGTCGGAGGCGCACTATGCAAAATATACTTTGCATCCAGGCAGTACCAAGATGTATAAGGACCTCCGCACGACCTTTTGGTGGCACGGGATGAAGAGAGATGTGGCGCTCTTCGTGTCGCAATGCATGGCCTGTCAGCAGGTGAAAGCTGAGCATCAGCGACCGGGCGGGGAGATGCAGAACCTCGCTATTCCCGAGTGGAAGTGGGATCATGTTACTATGGATTTTATTGTTGGCCTGCCGAAGACACCACGGGGGAATGACGCCATCTGGGTCATCGTCGATCGATTAACCAAGTCAGCACACTTTATCGCCATCAAAGTTACTTGGAGCGTTGATCGCCTGGCGCAGATTTATCTTGACGAGATAGTACGGCTGCACAGAGTTCCAGTATCCATCGTCTCTGATCGGGATTCACGGTTCATGTCGCGATTCTGGAGTAGCCTTCAGTCGGCGCTGGGAACCAAGTTGCAGTTTAGCTCAGCTTACCATCCTCAGACCGACGGCCAAACGGAGCGCGTCAACCAGATTCTCGAAGACATGCTACCGCTCTGCGCAATTGACTTCAAATCAAGTTGGGACGTCCACCTACCGCTGGCGTAATTTGCATACAACAATAGCTACTAATCCAGCATCCAAATGGCGTCGTATGAAGCTTTGTACGGCCGTAAGTGCAGATCGCCCATTTACTGGGATGAAGTCAGGAAACGGCAGATACTCGGCCCGGAGCTGGTGGAACAGACTGTGGAAAAGGTCAAGCTCATTCGGGAAAGATTAAAGACCGCACAGAGTCGTCAGAAAAGCTATACGGACATTCATCGTCGACCGCTCGAGTTTCTAGTAGGCGATCACGTATTTCTCAAAGTGTCGCCCATGCGGAGAGTTACTCGGTTCGGCGCAAAAGGAAAGTTGAGTCCGAGATTCGTTGGGCCGTTCGAGATACTTGAACGGGTCGCGCCAGTGGCCTACAAAATTGCCCTACCGCCAGCGCTTGAAGGTGTACACAACGTCTTCCACGTCTCTCAGTTGCGGAAGTACGTACACGACCCTAGCCACGTGGTAGATTTTGGCCAGCTGGAGCTAAAGTCAGACTTATCCTACGTTGAAGAGCCAGTTCAAATCTTAGAACGCAAGGATAAGTTGCTGCAAAATCGAGCGATCCCTCTCATCCGCGTCCTCTGGAAGAACCACTCGGTCGAAGAGTCGACGTGGGAGCTTGAATCGGAGATGAAGGATAAATTCCTTTTATTGTTCTCGTAGAGGTAGGTTTCATCTTTAAGTTTCGAGGACGAAACTTTTTATTAGTTGGTTATGGTGTAGTACCCCGTCCCTACATCGTGCCCCGTCTCCGTCCACGGGGTGCGCGAGAAAGGAACACTGTCGCTATCGATTCGGTCGGGACCGATAGGTCGGAATCGGCCGAGTCGATCGAACGGGAACGGTTGAATTAAGATCCATTCCACGTTATGGAATGGCTTCTTCGGAACCAAGTCCCATATTCAGCGGGTTGCGCCTCGAGGATTGGCTCTGCGGCTGAGTCGGGAGAGACCTCCCGTTGCTCTGGTTTTCATGCCGCACTTGATTTGGCTTTGGCTTTCGTTTTCGTGAATGCGCTTTTCGTGAATGTTTTCGATGGGTTTTCGTGATGCGTTTTCGAGCTCGCATTCATATCGAAATTCCTTGAAATACACAGTGTTCTAATCAGTTGCTTATGCGATTGCAGGTGATCGCGTAGGCGACGACAGTGCAGCCAACCGGTTGCTCGCTTGAAGCAAGCCTAAGGCGAGTGGCTGACCTCCTTCGTCCCGTCCCTCTACTTCAAAACTCAATATGTGAAGTAAAATAAATGCTTGTCATAATAGTGTAGAATCAATGAAATCGTGGCACGATACTTCACGAAACACTTGTTAACGAACTGCCAGTTTTGGAAATGGAAAACATGCTTTCTTATACAATCATACTTGGTCTATGCAAAACAATGAATGAATCGATTAATGTTTATCGCAACGATACGGCCAAATGACCCAAATCAACTAAGTTCAGAGAAAAACGGTCATTGGACAACTTGTCGACAAGGTGTAGTTTCCTCGAACGGTTACCTAGGCCAAGGGACCGATTCGGCCCGGGAGGAACGAGTGTATAGCAAGTGCCAGCTTTCATCGGCGCGAGTTATACGGGAACTTTCGCACAGGGCTCGCTACCCGACGCGAAAGGGTCGTCGTCTAACTCAGCTATATGTCCGCGATGGCTTAAAATTGTCAGTGGCCTTCACACCCTTCTTACTGCTTAACAAATGCACGTGGCACGGGGTGAATATGATAGTTGCTCAATGTTATACAATTTTATTTGCTTGCCTCAGAACATGTTAACATGCAAATCGAGTAGGATGGTTAGAAAGATCATTGAAATAGCTAGCTAACATATTTATGAAACTTCTTGAATCAAATGCTAGAGCTTGGATTAAGTAGCCATTCGTCAGTACATGTATTTCGTGCTGATCCTCGCTCTTTGCAGGTCCCGCGAACCAGGAAGGACGCGCCAACTAGCTCGGCGACGTTCGTGACTTTTGAAGCTTCGGCCGTGCGTCGAAGACTCTCTCTCTCTCATCGACTCCACTTTGAAGGCTCTCGACAGTCCAAGGAAGATGACTCAGCGTCCCTCCCATCCAGGTCACTGGAGTACTTGTGTATATTGAGGGATGTGTGCAATGTATGGAACAACTATCTCGTCGGCACTCTTTGTAATCGAGTCATGTTGTAGCCCGCGCGGCAATGAGTCTTGTACCGGAGTCTGTAAATGATGTTCATTATCAATAAAGAATCAAGTTCCTTTACTTATTGTGTGATTCAATTTGTCTGCGTACTCTCTTAGATCTCGTGTCTCGGATTGCCTTATGACTATGCCTTGTGCGTTTGCAAATTAGGTTCGCACGGCATCACGTCCGGGGGACGACTATCGATTCGACGGAATCGGGACGTGACATTTTATGACTGAACCGTGTGAATTCCTATCTCATCTCGATCGATCCACTTCCAAATTATTTTATTCATGTGTATTATAATATTTTAAACTAGTTGGTGCATTTTCGTGGGATTTGATCTCTCCAATTATTTCTTATCTATATGTACCCGGAATGGGATAAATACGAGTTTTTTGAGGTTATTCATTTTTTGTTTTGTTTTCAGAGCTTATTTAATTCCATATGTTTAGGTGGAGATTTAATTATTGTTATCATTTATATTACATGTACATGAAATATGTTATGAGGTAACCGTTCATGTACCAATGCATGTACTAGTATCGGTAGATACTAGGGTTGTCAAACGATTCAAACAGTTTGTGTTCAGCTCGCGTTTGGCTCGGACCAAGTTCGGTTCGAAACTCGTTCGTGGGCAGGTCGATACCGAGCTCGATCGATTTTTTTTTTGTTCGAAGTGGTGTTCGAACCGAGTTCGACCATAGGTTGTTCGACTCGGTCTCGTTCGCGAACTGGCTCGAACTCGGCTCGATTACTAGTATCGGTAGATACATGTACACCGTAGTCTTCTGTGGTTGTATGTTTATGTTAGAACTTAAATTTCTTACATTAGAATTGTTTCAATCAATGAATTGGTCAATTAATGCCCCTCGTGTCAATGGAGGTTTGACATTAGTTCGAGTATGAGTGATGCCAACCTTATTGAGTACGCCATATATATCATACTTACGAAAGATCATGACCGATAAGTCTTGAATGAATGAATGAATTAAGTTAATTAATAGCTAATTTAATATTAACAATGAACATATTTTTTGTACAATATGAATTTATAAGAAAAGGAAAAAGAAAACTGGAAATTGCTGAGAAACCCAATTTCGGGATGGGCTTTTATGAAATGCCCACCCGCTGGATAAGTTTTATGAAATACCCAGAATTAAGTATTTTCACGTTAAATATTCCAAGATTCCCTTTTAGATGCCACCCGCTAGAAACTGCTATTTTTATAATACCGAAACTACCCCTCCGCGCGAATTGGTCATCTATATGTATTTGAATTCAAAAAACTCAGATCTGGATTGCGATTTTCGTCTTCTTCTTCTTCACGGGAAATCTGAATTCCATTGCTCTCATATTCAGCAGAGATCGCAAAGATCGTTCGTAGTTCGGTGTGTTTTTCTTCAGTCGAACTCAGATCATCGCTCGTCATCATCATCACCATCATCATCATCTTCATCGTAGAGACATTTGAACTCTGATCTTCAATTGTGGAGAGAAGATCTTTCTTCTTCTTTTCCATAAGAATTATCATCGCTTTGAAAGAAGAACGAAACTCTTTATTCCTGAAAAAACTAAATTACACGTTTTAACAGTGGAAATGACCATTCTCCGTCTTAATTAGGACGGAGAATGCCATTCTCCGTTTTATTTAAGACGGAGAATGCCATTCTCCGTCCTAATTAACACGGAGAATGACATTCTCCGTTTCCGTCTTAATTAGGACCGAGAATATCATTCTCCATCTTAATTAGGACGGAGAATGACATTCTCCGTTTTATTTAAGACGGAGAATGGCATTCTCCGTGTTTCTAACACGGAGAATGGTCATTCTCCTGCGTTTTAACACTAGAATGACCATTCTCCGTGATAAATTACACGGAGAATGGCATTCTCCGTCCTAATTAAGACGGAGAATGGTCATTCTTCGTTTAATTTAGCACGGAGAATGGCCATTCTCCGTCTTAATTAGGACGGAGAATGCCATTCTCCGTTTTATTTAACACGGAGAATGACATTCTCCGTTTCATTTAACACGGAGAATGGCATTCTCCGTGTTTCTAACACGGAGAATGGTCATTCTCCTGCGTTTTAATACTGGAATGACCATTCTCCGTGTAAATTAAGACGGAGAATGTCATTCTCCGTCCTAATTAAGACGGAGAATGGTCATTCTCCGTGTAAATTAAGACGGAGAATGCCATTCTCCTGCATTTTATGGTTAGCTGAAACTTTGGAGGGCCATAACTTTTGACTGGGAGGTCGAAACGAGGTCCCGTTTGTCGCAAAATGAGCGTATCGTCGAGGAGACTGAAAGTAACAGCTTCATCGTTAGACGGCCTTCCGAAATTTTAGATTTGCAAAAAAATGATGTTTGGACCTCCGTTTTAGCACTTTTGTCATTCGTCCCGGTCTTTCCGAAAATTTTTGACGAGTTTTTGAAGATTTTTGAGAAGAAAACCTAGATTCGAAAGTGAGCAGCGTATGGAAGAAGATGGAGTATTGAAACGTTTTTTTAAGAGCAGTTTTGTGGGTGTTTCCAATAAATTAAAAGGAAGGGCAAAAGGGTCATTTGGAACCCGCTTTGGATAAGTTTCTCTAATTCTGGGCACGCGATGAAAGTTTTTTTAGCGGTGGGTTTTACATAAAACTTTTTTAGTTTTTGGGCATTTCATAAATCTTCCCAAAAGAAAACTCAAGTCTAATGAGTCAATTATAACCTATAAGATCAACAAAAGGTTTTACTACCAAACAACTTTTAACAATACTCCTAAATAAAATCAATTGAAGAAAAGAAATATCCTATATGAAGCCCAATTTAAGTAGAGTTTTTTAGATACTTAATTTTCTAATTTACAAAGTCAATAAAGAGAGACATGCAACTATGAGAACTCATCCCGGCATGGGAATGAAGAATCACATGCACTCAACCATGAACTATTCATTACGTACAAGGTTGGTAACTAATTTAGCTTTCTAATAATCTTATTTATATTTGGGCTAGACCCTACATTTTTATGAGTTTATAGTTTAAGTCCTGACATATTTAATTAAAATATTTTGACCATGAATTTAAGCCCTTACATGTGTTGGTTATTGTCCTTGTACTCATGTTCAAGATATAATGAAAAAAAAAAATTTAGGATCCAAACTTTCAATTCAGACATGTCAGGACTTAAACTCTAAAGTAATAGAAAATTCAAGATCTAAACGCCAATTCCCCCATGTGCCTATTATCTATTTGACTTGATCACATAGCTTACAAATCGATCCGATGATTTATATCCTTGGATTAAAATTCACTCTTCCCCTTTACAAAGAAGAGAACATTAACAGATGAAGTTTAAGAATAATTATTTATTTTATAAAAAAATAACCGAAGATTGCAGGAAAAATATTTATGTTGTTTTAATTACAATTCATCTCACTTGGCTCTTCTTTTTTAAATTTAAATATTAAACAATGGCTAATAGAAATAAAAAATGTCAATATGATTTTTTTAATTACACCTTAAACCTTTTTGAATGGGTTTGGAATTATTTATTATGGATACTTATACTTATCCTTGTAAAAAACATTAACAGATGAAGTTTAAGAATAATTCACTTTCCACATTGTTTGTTTTTAAAGTATATGGTATAACGTTTTAAAAAACTTGTCTACCACTTCTTGAAATGCAACAACAATTCTAAGACTTCCTTTGAAATTGCTGGTGCTTTTAATAAAAAAAACACAATTGAAACAACTTTTGATAACATGTGAGAGGATGTTGTCAAAAGTTTTCACAAAATTGAATCGAATTTTCAGAAGTTTGTTAGTTATTGTTACCACATAGCCTTAGATAGCTTTCCAAGATGAAAAGCATAATTTGTCCCTAATAAGGCTTAGGTTGGGTTGGGTTTGGTTGGAATTGCTTATTGAAGGTTGCTATTTTTCTCTCTTTCGAATAATAGTATAAGTTTATTTGGTAACAACAACTTATCAATTTTTTTAAAAAAATCAATTCAATTTTATGATAACTTTTTGACAGTAGCACCCTCCCCCCAAATTAAAAAAACCCCACATATGTGAAAGTTGTTTATGTTGTGAGAATTTAAAAGTAGTCACGTCTCAAATCCAGCATATTTGAGCTTGTGTTTTTTCAGACAAGAAACTTTTGACTCCACGTGAAATATTACTGTCGAAAGGTATCCCAAATTTAATTTACTTTTAATTATTTTTCCTAAGAAGAAAAGGCATGACTTGCAAATCCCAAACTCAGCCTAAACCAATCATTTGGCAACAAGTTTCACTTTTTTGAATACAACTCACATAGACCTACACATCATTACGGTTGGACTGTAGGGCTGTGCATAATTAAGTCAAACCGACCAAATCGAACCAAGTCAAACCGAACCAATTGGTTTTAAACCGAACCGATGGTTCGGTTGGTTTGGTTCGGCTTCAATCTTTTCAAAACCGACCGGTTCGGTTCGGTTCACGATTTGGTTATGCCAAAAATCGTCTAAACCGAACCGAACCGAACCAAATCATTGTTAAATAATTAGGGTTGGCCGGTTGGGTATGGGTTCATTGGGTTGTATTATACCGGTTTGGTTCATTTATTCACATCACAACCATTTATCAAGTTGAAGTTGAAAGAGTTCTCTCTCTCTCTCTAGTCTCAAAGAGGAGTGATGGCGGCTCATATTCTTTTCTAATTGTTCATGTGCACATGAAAGGGACTTTTGGTTGAATGTATATAATTTTTTACATGTATAATTGGCATTTCTTCACCTGCAAAGCGCAAGTTGAATTGAAGCTGCTAAATTGTATTTATTGTTACAAAGTGCAAGTTGACTGAGGTTTCACAAAAAAAAGCATACAGTCTATTTTTTTATGTGATCAAAATTGACCAAGTCGAACCGATCCAAACCGAACCAAATCGGTCGGTTTCAAAACCGAACCGACCATTTGGTTGGTTTGGTTCGGTTTTGTTTATTTTTAAACCGATTAACTTCGGTTCGACTTCGGTTGGGACCAAATAGGTCGACCACCGACCGATGCACACCCCTAGGTTGGAGGGTGTTAGCTGCTCTTGCAGTTTTTGAGCAAAAGCTCAAGTTCTTTGTTTCCTATAGTCCCATATCGGATAAAAGTGTGGATTTGTGAGTGCTTATAGGGTAAAAGTGTGGACTTGTGAGTGCTTATATTCCTTCACCCTCCTTTGCTTCATTGAAGTGTTGTGTGAGAACCCTATGGGCCACACGTGCACGCTGCCGTCCGGCCCGGCTCGGTTCGGCGCGCGTAACGGGTGCGGGTACGTGCCCACATCTGCGGATGTCGAATGCCAATTCGATTTTCCTCTTCGTGTTTGGGATGAGACCCTAAAATTTTTTTTGCTCCTCATTATTTATTTTTTGACCGTTACTGCTATTCATTAATTCTGTAACGTTTGGATACATGAATTCCTGTCCAAATTCAATGTATCATATTTTTATCATGTGCTGTAACGTTTGTAATGTTAGATTTTAATAGGCTGATTTAATATCACCATTATTCCCATCCGTTGGCAAATAGCCTATATGTTAAGGCTTTTTTCTTCTTCTCTTTCACACTGAAAAAATCGTTGCGAAAACTCTCTAAAATTCTCGTCACCTCCAAATACTGTTTCTTCTTCCTTTTTGCTCTGGACAGAGCTAAGTCGGTGGTCACTCTCTCGACGTTGTGTGCAACTACGAGATACCGGTGAAGCGGAGATTTTACCACTAGGAGCGTTCGGATAAAGTCTGCACATAGACGTCCCGGATTAACTCTTAGGGTAGTACTTCGTGCGCGACTTTTCCGGAGGCCGGTAACGTTTACATTATTTATTTTGTTTGCAAATATTATATAAAGAAGGAAAGTAAAGAAAACTCCAACAGACTAAGAGTTAATTCATTTTACAGAAAATACTTATTTGCTATTAATATTTGTACGAAAAGAATTGTGTGCTGCCACAAATTCTTCATTACATATGCTTCTGTTAGCATATCAACTTACTTTCTGTTAAATAAATTTTCTAAACATATAAACCTTTTGCTATCACTTCACAATTGCTACTGTTAACGTTTCTTTAACAATTTAAATTTTGCTATCAACTTGCTACTGCTGACACATCAACTTACACAAAGTTTTGTTATCAACTTGCTACTGCTAACATTTTATTTTTAACATAACCTTCTAACAACATTAAAATCTATTGTTGTGTTTATTTAATTAAAATGCCAATAAATATAATATTTTGGTAACAACAATTCTAATTGTTATCAACTTTCCATAGACTAGCTTGCTGTTATTTATTTATTAATTGCATGTGTTGATAACAATAAGTGCACCTTTATTGGGATTCACATTTTGCAATTAGTACATTTTGACTCATAAGTACATTCTGCAATGATCTCTTAACAATAATATTATTATTTTGTTTAATAATATCATTTACAATAAGTACATTTCTTTTTATTAATTAAGAAGCCAAACTTTGTTCATAAAGTGTAACAAATTTTGTTGTTACCATTATACATATATACTTGGTAACCGAATATTTTGATTTGGCACTAATTACATATTATGTACGAATATCTTGGCAATAAATATCATAATTTAACAATATTGTATTAGTACCTCTTTTATCAATACTAGTTGAGAAGTTTCCTTTACTCAATATTTTACTTTACGCTAAATCAAATAGTTAATTGATTTAGTAAAATTTCTTTAATTTTAAAGTTCTAAAGTAGAGATTTGTTTGGGAACAAGCCGAAAGGGTCCTTCTGTCAACAAAGCAAAAAATTGTCTAAGCGATCGGTACTTAAGTGTTCCTAATGAACCTCCGTTTGCTGGGATCCGGCCCCTACAGCTAACCCAACCTTATCAAAACTTGAAAAACTAAAATTTTAAAGGTAGATTAATAAAATAATTTGAATTGTTAATTTTAGCTTAAGTCATCTTATTGAGTAAATATAAAATTTACAGACTTTTAGAAAACATGTCTGCTAAGGAAGAGACCTACACTGCAAAGCCCTATAAGTTCAATGGTACATACTTCAAGAGGTGGCAGAGCCAAATGAAGTTCTGGCTTACAGCTTTAGGATTGATTTTTGCTATTGATGGGTCCACACCCATGGAAAATGATTCTGACGATATTGAGTCTGACATAGGAGTAACCAAGTCATCCTCATCCTCCAAACCAAAGACCCCTAAGGAAATAGATTATCATTGTTTCCACAGAATCTTAAGCACTATGTCTGAGTCTTTTTATGACATATTTTTGAATACAAAAGTGCTAAAGAACTATGGGATGCTTTGGAAGATGAATATGGTTGTGATGATGCTGGAATTGAAAGTTTCAATTCCTCCACATTCAATAGATATGTCATGATAGCTAAACCTATCAATGACCAAATTTATGAATTCTAAGAACACATGAGGCATGTTCAATCTAAGGGTACATTCTTTTCTACTGAGCATAAAATAGGATGATTAATAGACAACCTCCCTCCTTCTTGGTCTAATGTGGCAAAGGATCTCCTCCATCTACAAGGAACTATTACATACCCTTAAGCTCTAAAGAGACTCAGAACAGAAGAAGAGTATAGGTTAAAGTCCAAAGCTAGGGTAAACCTTGTAGAAAGCCATGAAAAACCCAAGGCTAATCACCATCTCAAACCCAAGAAAAACTTCTTCAAAAAGAACCAGAGTTTTCAACCATATCACCAATGTAACGACCCGCTCCGCCCTAGCGGAACGCTGATTCAAACGACAAGTGCAATGACTTATTTCAATCGTTGACTCGAAGAGTTGCATTGACCCAATGAAGTATCGATGTGAATCGATGTAAGAGTTACGTTGGTCCTTCAGAAGAATCCAGACTTAGACGTTTAAAGGCGCGCTCGGAGTCTCGCTTGGCCGATGAGTTCATCGCTAAGGTGGGTGGCTCCGATGAACCTGTCTTTGCTTAGTCTAGACACATAATAATACGGACTATTTGCTAGAATCACTAGGTGATAACCCCATGCATGCTAATAAAATGACTCAACGTACCTAGCTAAGGAAATAATCCCATCTTGTATGCTTGTGTAGAACATGAAAATGAACTTGAGGATTTACTTGAACCCTCGCACCGCACTCCACGCTTGTGCCAACGCACAACTTACGATCGATTAGATTTCCTTACGTACTCAATAAATGCATGAATTGCTTGTCACATAGAACGTACTACAAACTTGAAGCACTAAACAATAAATGGTTCACTGGAATGAGGCAGGAAGACTATCAAATAGTCGTTCCGAGCAGAGTATTAGAAACATCAAAAGGTTTCGGGACCGTTAGGTCGCCAAGGCGGTTCTCGTACATGGTGCTGCATAATGAATGAATGAACGAATGAACAAATGAATAAGTGAATGAATGTATGAATGAATGATCGAATAAGTGAATGAATGAAAGAAAAGAAAGATAATAAGAGAAGAATGATTAGTGATTGGTATGACGGGGACGTACAACGTGGCTCGCTACCCGCGTTGCACGTATGTCACCGCCAACCTAATCGGTAATCGACTATGACTCAAAGACAGCCTATGGCTCAAAGATAGTCCGTTAAGTTAAAAATGACAAGACAATACGAAATGGTCGCGAACAACTCAGTTCATGAGGGAAAGAAGTAAATAAGGATTCCAAGGCAACGATCAACGCCATCGTGGCCGGCCTAGACGGAATCATGGTTCACAGATGACTTGGGTGCGGGCTCGGCCACCTAGAGGTGTAAGTCGGGTATTGCGTGGCCTATCAGGGTGTACCAGCCATCACCGGCTGATAGAGAACCACGATAACAAGATGGATAGTCCAAATGGCTTGTGGTGTCAGCGGCCGGTGCATATAGATTAAGTTGGCTCGATTGCGGTAATCCACGTGCGAGACCTTGCATTGAACAAGTAATCGGTGAAATCTGAACAACTGAGTAACTGAATGAAACATATCCGAAAAAGAACAAAATATCTTGACAAAATATGAGTACCTGAACGAAACGCAACTGAACAAAGTTTAAGTTTGACAAATCTTGGCAACTTAAGTACATCGTTCACCGAGACAGAAACACGTCCATGACGCTCGTATTTTCCTATGAAATCAATCAAGTCATTATATATTAAATGTTGCCTAACTTGGTTTTCTTGGACATGGAAGATCGTATAGTAAGTATGGTAAGTTGTGCATGTTATTCATATACAACATTTGATATCGGTAACACGAGATAGGATTTAAACTTTATGCCATGAAACTGATCCTAAGGTAAGATTAGTAAGACAATCAAATGATAGATGGTTCACAAAAAATAAAATAAACGTGTTTGGTAATGATAGCGAGTGGGCGAGCTATGTAGTGCCCCGCTCCTCGCAGTCCACTATATAATATCCATGGCTTGCTAACTCAGTCTTGAACTGAGTATTTGGGAAAACCTTTGCCGATATCGATTGATCACGGATAAAATGTAATGGACCTTTCCAACTAATGGATCGACTTCTATTGAAATGAATCTAAGCATTTTGTTGGATGCTTTCTTTCGCTGCTTGGTTTTGATGAATGCATTTTCGTGTTGATTTTCGATGATTGGTTTTCATTGTTCGCTTTCATTGTATTTCGTATTCATTCTGAATCTTGAGAGGAAGAGACTGAAGTATGCTAATCGATTGTTGGTGCCAATGCAGGAGGATGCATAGACAGAGCGTGAACGATGCGTGAAGTCCCTCGTTCTCTCAATAAGATTCAATCTCAGTGAGTTGCTTCAACCGGACAAACATTTATCTGTACGCATAATAAAAATGATCCCTAGTCTACTCTTTTGTTGTGTTCCGCTGATCAACGATACCAAATCAACAAAAGATAAGAAATAAAGAATTGACTCAGATGCTAATCAAAGAACAGTTGCCTTACTCGTGTTCGATATGAATAATTACAAGCTCATTATGCTGCAAAGAGATTTCTATAAATGTTGCTAAAGTTACATGATAGAGATGATACGTCTTGTCGTATAGAGAGCAAAGAGTAAGACGGAAACACTGAAAGATGCATATGTTGTCATAATAGAGACTTGGTTGATAGAGTTGCATTCATGCATTGGTCTCGGACAACTTGTGTACAAGGGCAATCCTTACGACCAGTTTGGGGGCACCTGAACTGCTCGACCTAGGAGAGATTAGCATAACACCCTGAGGTAAAGAAACCTAGGGGTGTATAGAGTATCCATTAGCGACGAGCTGAACCAAGAGTCACAGCAGCTAATCACGGGGAATGACTCGTGGACCAACGAATAGTTAGGTTCATGCATATAGGCAAGAGTCATTGCAAACCTAACATGCAGGGACAAAAATTCAGTATGCTTTATATATACAAATTTTGCTAACCTGTCTTGTGCAGGGATGACTGTCGGCAATAGGTAAGATTGGTTATACAAGTGTTTCTACTGCTATGTTTCTTATGAATTGTTAAAAAGAACCTAGACAAGTAGAAAGACCACTAGTAAAATGTTAGCTTCACATGTTGACTTAGTGTAGAGTTTTGCGAGTTCGGCCAAAAGTTGCTCACTAGTACATGATGTGTACTGACCACGTTGTGGGCACCCTTTTCAGGAAGCAAGGATACAGAGGGATTTCAAGTGAGGCACTAAAGCTCGTCTAGCCCAGTAGAGCATGTGGATTACCTCGAGACCACTTTTCATTTCCAGTCAAGTCGCAAGTTTTTTTTTCTTTGAAGGTGTCTTTACATTTCAAGTATGTAATAAAGGGATATGATGTATGGACATTGTGGCTATTTACAAAGAGAGTTTCCAAAGAGAATTATGTAGCCAAGATAAGGCACTATGAGTTTGTAAAGCTTTGTACATGTATTTATATTAAGTTTATCAATAAAAGAAGCATTTCCATTTCAAAGCTCTGTGTCCAATGTTGGTTTATATATGCTGTGTGCGTGTGTTTTGCTTTTTCTAGTTGTTTTGTGCATGTACTGGCCTTGTGCGAGTGCAACTTAGGCTTGCACGATATCATGCCTTAGCGAGGATGAATGATCCCCCATAGATCAAAGCGAGAATGAACAACCCTAGTAGGATCGGGGCGTGACAAGCTATGTCACGACCCGCACCATGTTTAGGGGCACGAGCACGTGGGTACGTCCAGCCTACGCCGCAGTATCGACGGTAAAACGCTGTAAAGGTCATCTAGAATATATAGAATCTAAGACACAAATATAATATGTCATCTCCGCACGGAGGAATATAACCACAACTCAATCACATAATTCTAAGGAAGAAAAACACGATGATAAAGATAAAGATGAGATAAACAGTCTGAAACAACTCTGAGTCACAATCACAAGTTCAGAGGCCAAGACAAAAAATAATATCCCAAAATAAATACTACAAGTCTCAAAGTATCAAACTGGAATGTAATCAAGACAAAATTTAGGTGAACTAGGTCACTACTGGCGGCGTGTCCTCTACGAGCACCGGGTCCACAGGCTGGTCCTGGTCGTAGGCTCCATCTATGCCAAACCCGTAGTAGGTCGGGCAATCTGCATCTAAATCCTCTGAAAAAAATATGAGTTATCCTGTCAGGATATAAGCAAGTACAAACACCAACAACAGTTCCATGTAAATTGACAAATACTATAAGAGATAATCATAATAAAATACAAGATAAAATGTCAAGACTGAAAGTAAAGCAGTACAAAAGAACTGGATATCATGTCATGTGTGAGATATAATATAAAACTGGAGTATAATCAATGGAAAGTAATCTGAGGTAAGCTGTAAACATAAAAATAAAGTAACATGAGATATTAGAGCGTTGTGTGATCGGCTTGGGTCAAGATCAGGCTGTTCCATTTGACCGAATATGCACAGGTAGTATAATAGTATAGGGATCAGGCCAGCCAAAATGGAAAGCTATGCACAAGTAGTATAAGGTCAGGCTACACCCTACGTGTGGTGAGGGTGGAGCTATGCACAAGTAATAAACAAGTAGGGGTATGATCACATAACCTCTAATAACTCCCCATCCTCGAGTAGTATAATAAATCCAGACATGACAAGTCATGACATGGGATTCGAAGAGCAGGGGGCCAGCCCACTCCCAAATTGGTGTCTATACAAGTACATAAAACAATATCGAACAATGTACTCATATACCAGGTAAACCAGGAATGACATCTCATGAAGAGATTCACGTATACTAGTCCGTGTATCCTCGTGTCGAGAATCAAGTATAACACTACAACTGAATCGGATATAGTAGATATCAAAGGAATAAAAAATATCAGAGAATGTACTTGCCTGCTGTCCTGAGCTGAGAAAAATGACTCTACCAATCACTCAAATAAGCCACGAGCAGTCAACTCGCACAACAGTCTCCTAATGCTGAAACAGACATTACCAACGTTCTTAGAATGGTCAAATTAGCTAGAAACGTCTACCCATAAGTCCAATTCTGGAAACAGGGTAAAACGGTAATTTCGGATCAAAATGGTGTCCGCCGTTGGATCCACTTTGCACCAAAAAATGTGCCAGAACCTACAGTCTCTAAAGTCATCAAACTATATGTCTACATGTCCAGTTTGATGAGACGAACCCAACCGTATGTCCAAAGTTGAATTCCGGTAGGCTGTGCACAAATTTGCCCGTTGGATCGGGTCGCGGGCCCGCCAAAATAGCGTTCCGATCGACCGTCTCAGAATCGGACCAAATTTGGCATACAGGACCAGAAAAATGATACGGTCCTGTTGGCGTAAGTTTCGTCTCGATATGACGAGCGTGCACAAAGTAATTGACAAATATGCAAAAGGTCGATACGGTGAATTTTGACGGATACACATCAAATTCGTCGCGCACACGCGACCAATTTGAATTCCGACAAAGCCCACACGTCCACGAAGTCGATACGCACCTTTCGATACTTTCGGTTCGTGACCATGTCGCCCGGATTGACGGGACGGATGGCGTATCGGGAATTTTTTTTCTAAAAATTCAGTTTTTGAAAACAGTTTTTTCTTCAACTTCACAAACCAATAACTTCCTGTACAGTGCATGAAATTTAATTCTACAAAATGGTTTCAAAGCCCAATAGATTGTCTACAAGTCTCTTCAAACCGATTTTGAAAACTTGCAACACGCTAGTCGCAACTCGGCCACAAAGTTGAAATTTCGGGACAGTTTCTAACGTCCAATAAATCAAGTTTTTTTCGATTTTGGAACTCATTTTTTGTCGCACATGGTGCGAATTGGCACGAACTATTTGAAGAGAATTAAAGGTGTATATGTTAGAATCATACCTGATCAAGTGGTTCACAAAACGACGGAGCGAGGAAGGATAAATCTATTTTCGAAGTTGGCTCTTCGCTGACAGCTTCCGTGCGCGGGTGGACTGCTCGTTGCACATTTTCCGGCGATGGACGGCCGCGGGTTGGTCGACGGCGACATTGGGGCGTACGCTGGGTTGGGAGTGACGGCTAGGGTTTAGGTTTTGTAAAAAATCCTCTCTCTCTCTCTCTCTCTCTCTTTCTAACGAAATATATAAAGGGGGTTTCGTTCGGTTAAATAAGGAAAATGGGTGGTGTGCTCGGATTAGTTAGCAGCTACTATTGCTGTGTTATTTTTGTGTGTATGAGTTTGATTTTGACTAACTGTTTGCCATTAAAATCTTTTTATTTCAATTTCAATTACAAACAGAACAGTGTTACAATGTAGGACTTGGATGTAGTCCTAGGAGAACACTTTTGTTTATCTGGGTCCCTGTGTCGATGGAGCGAGTGGTAATGCGTTGACTCCGTTGACGATCTGACGACGGTTCTCGGTTCTCTGAAGGTCTGAGTTGCCCCGGGTGCTGGAGTTTGCAGATGGGAAGAAGACGTTGAGTGTCTCTTCCGATCTTGGTGGATGATAACTCTGATGCCTTTTTCTGTCTGTGTACGTATGTATATTACGTGGTCCGTCTGTGTAAGAAGGAGATGATCCCTCTATTTATAGTTTGCAGGCTGGCTGCTCATGCGCGCATATGTAGGATGCACCTATACGTGGGGATGCCACGTGGTTGGAGCTGCAGGAGGTGCATGGATGATGCACCATCATTTATGGGTTGAATCCTTCATGCTGTATTTGTAGGCTGGCACGTAGCAGAGGAGAGGATCTTTCTGTTGCTGAGATCTTGGGTGATTAGCACCCCTTCATAGGCTGAATTGAGTCAAATGACATGTGTCGTAGGTCCATGGCTCAAAGATCTCGGATTTGGTGGAGGGTGATCTGGTAGGATGCACCTGGGATTGGAAGCATGAGTTTGGCTCACAACCTTCAGAAGTTACGAACCAGTCTGGACGCACGGATTTTGAGGTGCATGCGAGTCTTCAGGCGCATGGCTGCTGAGGTACATGCGAGTGGTTGGTCGTCCACATGGGTCATAATCGTCGGAAGAAAGTAATGATGATGCTGATGTCAGCGACGCTTCATCTTCTAAAAAAGTTGCTAACTGTCCAGTCCTCGGGGGACGTGCTGCCAACTCTGTCACTTGAGCATTAATTGTTTGATGGGTGACGAGCCAAAATGGGCGCATGGGTCCATGTTTGATTTAGGACGCATGGATATGTGCTTTGTTGGGCGCATCCATACGGGGCACTTAGAACTGACGGGCGCGTCTATACGATGCGCGGTGTCTGACCGGCGCATCCGTTTGCATGACGCACCATTATTGGTCCGACTTTTGTGTTCTTTAAGTGCTTTAAATAGCCATTTTGACTTGGCCGAATTTGAAGCGTCAGGTTCATCACCATAAATACAAATTTATTGCACGGGATTCGGAGAGCCCGCCACTTGGCGCATGGGTTTGATTTGCTCGGCCTATAAATAGTGGCAAGGAGAGAGTTTGCTTCTCATTCTCTCACGTCTTCCCGAATGGATTTGTTTGCTCGAGCACATTCTGTTGACGAGATGCTCCCAAGGGTGAAGATGCGACGACGTGTCTTCGTTCATGCACTTGAAGGTGACTGTTACATCCAAAAGTCGGAGTCGAGGGCTTATGAGGTAGGCGAAAGGTGCCTGTTGCATCCAAAGATCGGGATGCTCGAGCCTCGTCTCCGTTATGCTGGAAGAGCCGCAGATCGGAATTGCGGTGCTCTCATCTTCCTTGGGCTTTGGAGAGCTCTTCCTCCTGCAAGAGTGGGTGTTGCCCATTCTGGTTGTGTTAAAAGCTGCTCCTTTAGCCTCGGAGGAGAGCTCTTCCTCTAGCTAGGGTGGGGTTGACCGCCCACCCTTGTTCTGCTCAATAAATGCTTCATTAGTCGAAGCATTTGATCGGGTCAAAGTAAGGCACATATGCTGAGACTTTATGATGTGCATAACTGAGACGCTGAAGAGATGCGCCTGACTAAAACGTTGAAGGCTGCGCCTGACTGAGACGCTGAAGAGACACGCCTGACTGAGACGCTGAAATGATGCGCTTGACTGATGATGCGCCTGGTGGGGGCGCATGGCAGTTTGCTGCGCCTGGCTGTAGTCTTAGGATCTTTCTTTTTTTGTAGAAATTCTTCTATGTAAAGCCTTTTAGACATGTAATAGACTTTTATATGAAATAAAAATCTTCTTTTGCTGTCTATACTTTTGCTGTCTTGCTGTGCCAAGTACTTCGTTTGAGTTCTCCGGCGCATGTTCTGAGTAGTATTTGAGTGCATAAGAATTCTGGCACATAGATGCGCCCTGAAATTCCATGCTTCTACAGGACCCCTTCAAAGTTTTCAAAACTTTTTGTCGAGTTTTGGAATACTTTGAATAAGAAGTCTGGTGGGGTCTTCAACGGGGCGCATGACTGTTCGAGCGCATGATTACTCCGCGCATCAGTGATGGGGCGCGTGCTCCTCTCAGTTAATGCAAATGATAACGCTTCGAAGTAATCACAAAAGATTAATGATGATCTTTTTGGATTATTTGCAGTTATCTTTTTGCAGAACCCCAAGCGGTGGCTGACGTCACTCTATATCGGTTTCCGCGTATGCCCAAGCCTATAAATAGGCGTTTGATGGAGAGAGAGGGTTCTTCTCCTCTTTGCTTTCTTCTTCTCTAGAGTTCTTCTTTCGAAAAACCCTAACTTCTTTTCCCGAGATGGCTCCCACGACTGCTCGTGGTGGTGCTGGCCAAGGACGAGGTAAAGGGAAAGAGCCCGTGGAGGCTGCTGTGGATGATGTCCCCCGGACGCCCATCGACGTTCGGCCGGCGGTGATTGGTGGGTTTCATCATTCCTTACCGTACCTTTCTGTACTTGAGTAGACGGTTAGAACTCACATACGCCGACGCGCATGGACCTTGAGTCCTGATGATGTGCTGAAGCTTTTTTGCCGACGTGCATGGGTTTAGACCCTGATGATGCACTAAAGCTTCTACTGCTGACGCGCATGGGTTTAGACCCTGATGATGCACCGAAGCTTCACTGCTGACGCGCATGGGTTTAGACCCTGATGATGCGTCGAAGCTTCACTGCTGACGCGCATGGGTTTAGACCCTGATGATGCGCCGAAGCTTCTACTGCTGATGCGCATGGGTTTAGACCCTGATGATGCGCCGAAGCTTCACTGCTGACGTGCATGATTTTAGACCCTGATGATGTGCCGAAGCTTCACTGCTGACGCGCCTGGGTTTAGACCCTGATGATGCGCCGAAGCTTCTACTGCTGACGCGCATGGGTTTAGACCCTGATGATGTGCCGAAGCTTCATTGCTGACACGCATGGGTTTAGACCCTGATGATGCGCCGAAGCTTCTTTTCAGATGCGCCTGAGCCTTGGTTCAGGGTATGCACTTCTGATGAGAACGTGGCTCAGATTCTTTTGCTGTTTCTAACATATCTGAGTCTTTACCTTCTTTTGTTGACCACCAGTATCGATGACCGTCCCGCTCTTGAATGAAGTGCTTCTGGACGCTGCCCTCTGTCAGATGGGAGTAGATTATAACGAGAAGGTAATAAATCCTGCCCAAGCTGCTATTATGTTAGATCAGCCTCCCGAGAGAATGACCCAAATCCGGGAATAACATTATAGGTTCCTCCAACGGATGATGGAGCGTGGCGTTTTAAAATCTTCCATTTCTGATAATGTGACTTTCTTGAAGCCTGAGTTCCTGTTTGGGGATCGCCTTACTTCTACTGAAGCAAAGGTGTTAAAGATCAAGGAAGATTGGTTCTTTACAGCAAGAGGGGTGCACATGACTCTTAAGCAACTTGAGCGTCAATGGCCTTTGACGACTTTCTGTCGTCTTGCTTCCAAGAGGAGGATGTCTTGGGAGCTAACCCCGTCTCAGGGGGGAGCGGTAGCAGGCACCATCAAGATCGACGCTACCTCCAATCAGAGGGATACTTTGGCCGCCACGCGGGCTGGGCCTTCCTTCACCTGGCAGACTCTGCGTCCTGGGAGTATTTACAGTGACGTCCCTACCAACACTTTTGCTTTTGGCGTTTCGACTTTTGCAAATCGTATGCTGTCGTTGAAGCGATCGTACACGAAAGGTGAATTTCGGATAGAGGGTTGGTGTCACTATGTCTCCAAGTGGGACAGGCTGACGCTCTGGGTTCTCACGAAGTTCCAGACCGAACTTAGGGAAATTGGGCTGACTGTCGCAATTCGTGCCACCCAGGCAGGCTTCAACATTAAAAGGCATATGTTCCTCGCGCTCCCGGAGATGTTTAATACCCAGACCGGGACCTTCTTCACCCCGGTGGGAGAGCTGGGATTCGTGCTTCATGAAATGTACGAGGTGTCGAGGCTTCCTTGGGGATCAGAACCCTATGAGGAATACTTCTCGACCAACGAGGAGTTCCAAGTCCTGGGGGACAAAGAAGAGGAGATGATGGCCGTCTTCAAGGAAGTGGCGAGTCATCACTATTATATGCAGAAGAGGGATAAGGGCGGGTCACAGCCTCATGTGACCACTTGGAGAGATTATGTCTTTGTGCAGGACAAGGAAAATCCCTCTCAGTTTATAACTCCACCAGCGCTTTCCAGTACCGCGGTGCTCTCTGAAATGAGCAGACTAAGTGAGAAGAGTCCCCAGGAAAACGAGGACCAGCAGTCGGACGAACGCTCCTATAGCTGTTTCTGGCACCTTACTCATCGGATGTCGTCCAAAGCAGTGTTGGCTGCTTATCTGATGATTTGGCTCCGGGATTATGTCTTTTCAAGCGGGTCAGGCTCTGTGGAGAGGGTGACCCGGAACCTAATCCTGCCAGCTGTGAAGTTGGTTTTTGGCCATCGCCTGGCTCTACTCCCCGCGATGGTGTGTAACCTGCTGCGAGGCTTACGAGAATTTACGGGTAATGTCGTTCATGAACGAGGTAAGAATGACAACTTTCCCCGTGCCAAACTGCCGTTTCATTATTTGATGGGGTTGTTAATTTTGCACTATCCCAACGTGATGAGCCCGGGCCCGGAAGAAGATCACAGGGCCGGAGATGCATTCCTCCGCCGTTTCCACCAGAGGTAGTGGTTGCATACTGGTGTTCCTGTTTGCAGGAAAGTCTTATCCCACCTTCACGGGTGGGCGATCACCAAAGTTGGTTTCGTCTTTTTGGGTTTTGAGGCCAACGAAGACTTAACAGATTCGGGTGAAGATGCCACAATTCTGCCTCTATAGGGATTCTGCTGGTTGTAAAGCATCCGGCCGTCCCATCTGGTGTATCGGAATAGGAACCAGTGTTACCTGGAACCATATTTGCCGAACCGTTTTGCACGACAATTCGGCTATGCTCAGTTGATGTTGGAGAACCCCAGTATTAACCTGGGGTATACTTGAAGTTTGCTGGACGGTGCACGAGCTTGGCATTACTACAATACCGGATGTACCGGAGTTCGCTTTACTCTGCCAGTTCAGAATTCGCGGCCGCCGATTCTTTTTTCGACCGCCAAATTTTACTGTGCCATGAACGCCATGCCCCCTGGATTTGATAGGGAGACCAGTTTGATTGTCGGCACCCAGTTAGAGGCGACTGGGAACCTGTTGGCGAAGGCTCGGTCGTATCGCCCGTCGGAGGCGGGTTATCGAGATACCCCTGCTGTATCCACGGGAGGTCAGGCAGAGCCCTCGGCCGATCAGCCGAAGAGACGTGCTGATACAGAGGCTGACTCTTCTACGCCAAAGAGACAGATGAAGGCGATGTCGCCAACAGACTCAGCTTCCGTGGAGGTAAGGATGTCCTACATAGTCTGGTTAGTTCCACCATTTTTGTGACATATGCTTTCTTTTTGTAGGAGCCGCTGAAGAGGAGACCCCGAGCTCCAAAATCGGGTGCTAGCAGACCAAAGGAGGTGGCAGACTCATCTGAAGAGCGCATTCTGCCGATTGTGATGTCTCCCATGGAGGAGAATCCGGACGATGTCGTCCCTGCGGAGATTTTAGTATCTCCAAATTATGTTAGAAAGAAAGCTGAGGATGCAGCAGTTCCCGGGAGGGTGCAAGCCGTCGTGGGGGCCTCTGGCATTGAGGACCCAGCAGACACAGAGCTTGCAGATGAGGAAGTGGAGTGGAGTTCGTCCTCTTCAGATGACGTTCCTCCAGAGATGAGTGAGCCTGTTGCAGGAGCAACAGACATGGTTGAAACAGAGAAGAGGGCTGATTCCCCTCCTTGTCATGATGAGGGGAGGTCGGCTGCAGCATTGTCGAGCCCTACCCTAGACTCAGCAGCAGAGGCTGAGGTGGCTGCCGATCGGGAGGTACCGACAGATTCTATCCCCGCGGAGGGATTCGGTGAGGAAGATGAGACTCGTCCACCGAGCCTGACTCCAGGGGAGCCGAGTCAGGAAACAAGTGCTGATCTTGCTGCTTTGCCAGAGGGGGAAGGTCCCGTGTGGCCTGCTGATAGTGTGTTGGATACGGAGGAGATAGCCCCTGACGTCGGTGGTCCCTCCGAGCTTGAGAAGGGTAAGGGTTTGCTGGAACCCCCTATTGTTCCTTCTACTTGGAGTACGATATCGACGCCCTTCTCGGCTCTTTCTGCTCTCTTGGCTCCTTGGGCCAGTGGCGAAGTTCAAGCCCCTGTTGAGGGAGAGTCCGTTGATGTCGAGGTTTCAGCCTCGCAGATTGAAGTCGGTGGGTCTTCTTCAGGCCCGCCGTCTATCACAGTACCTCCTGCAACTCCTGCCATGACGCCTCAAGTGCTGGCTGATGCAGATGAGTACGTCCAGTTTGTTGTTGAAGCAGTGTACAAGATGCTGCAGAAGGGCATATCAACGGTACTGAATGCAAATAGGAGTTTTACGACGGCGAAAGTCATGGCGCTCTCTTCCATTGGTTTGATACGTTTGTACCGTGGCCACGATCACATGGCTGTAATTCTGGAGAAGTCGGTGGTTGAGCTCGACCAGCGTCTTTCTGAACTGCAGAGTATCTAGCGGAATGACTTTTCTGCTCTGATAGAAGTAGAACAGAAGAAGTTGATAGCTGAGGTTGAGTCGTCTTATCAGGCCACGGTGGCCATCTGGGACGGTGAGGTGGCCGCTGCTGAGGCTGCAGTAGAGAGACTGTCTCAATCCACACAGGAGCAGGTGGAGCTGCGGGCCTCATTGGAGGCAAGCATAGCGGAGGTTACTGCCAGGATTTGCCTCTTAGAAGACCAGAGGGCCCAACTTATGTTAGATCTTGAGCGGGCCCAGGCTGAGCACATCTCGTCCAAGGAGGAAGAGGCAGTTGTTACTCGCCATATTCTTTCTCTGACTCACCAACGGCAGGAGTTGGACGCCAAGCATGAGAACGATACTGCTCCCGAGGCTGTGGAGATGATGCGGCAGGAAGCTGAACGCCGGGTCCTAGCGACTGCAGAGACCCGGGCTGCAGACTTGAGGCGTCGAATCGAAGAGCTGTCCGCCAATCCCAATGATGCCTAAGGATTTGTAGTCTTTTTTTGTTATATGCTGGGGATGTAATCCTTTACCTTTTAGATGAAAAATAAAGAATTTTGTGGTGTGTTCATCTTTTGTTGTCATGAACTTGTGATTTGTGTGGACCTATTATCTTTTGCGCACCTTGGTCGTTAGGTACAGATAATAAGTTTGAGAGAACCGACATGTTTGTTCAGAGGTAATGTGGACGTGACAAATATGGGGTTCAAATCATAGAATCTTCCTACTCAGAGGTGTTATGGACGTGGTAGGAATGTCTCTGGGGAGATACGCGAAACTACTCAGAGGTAATATGGACATGGAAGTTCTGCGATCAATGTACGGCAACGCGGGGGGTTGTCTGTATGGGATGTTTACTCAGAGGTAATGTGGACGTGGTTGTCCTTCTACTGGAGATATAATGCAATGGAACAACTGGGTTCCGATAGCATAGGATTTTTGTGAAAGGGAGGTGTATGTGAGCTCTGATGATCAGGTCCACTGACTCCCTTGCTAGGTAGAGGTGGAAGTACATATCTGAAAGATATCAAGAGTAGTACTTCTTTAGGAACTTACCATTGATGGGCATCATGAACAAGTCCTCGTTTGATTGGGCGAGGCGGTAAGCACCGTTTGAGTATACCGTCGCTATGTTGAAAGGTCCCTCCCATTTGGGCTCGAACTTTTCTGGTATTTTATGAGTCACCACCATCGGCCTCCTGACTGCCAGAACCAGGTCGCCTACTTGGAAATTCCTCTGTTTGACCTTCTTGTTGAAAGCCTGTGATATACGGACTTGATAGAGTTCGATGCGCTGTTGAGCTAAGAGATATTTTTCGTCAAGTGCCTCCAATTCTCGCAGACGGTGATGTTGATTGTCTTCTTCTGTTAGTTGATTTGTGATCGCTACACGGAGTGAGGGTATCTGGATCTCGAGAGGCAGTACCGCTTCGCTCCCGTAGACTAAGGAGAATGGTGTGTTGCCCGTCGGAGTCCGTACTGTTGTGCGGTAGGCCCAAAGGCATTCGCCGAGCTTTTCGTCTCAGTCGCGTTTGTTAGTTGATACGACCTTTTTGAGTAGCTTGACGATAGTCTTGTTAAAAGCCTCGGCCAATCCGTTTGCTGCCGGATTATAGGCGGTTGATGCTACGTTCTGAATACGGTTCTTGTCACAGAATCTGCTGAAAACATGACTAATGAATTGAGGACCGTTATCGTGGATAATCCTCCGAGGTACCCCAAAATGGTAGATAGCATGATCCTTGATGAAGCTGATCACCCTAGAGCTCTTCACTTCCGCCAGTAGAACTGCTTTTGTCTATTTGGTGAAGTAGTCAGTGATAGCTAGGATGAAGCGGTGTCCCCTCGATGAGGGAGGGGTGATGGGTCCCACAATATCCATGCCCCAAGCTTCAAAGGGCCAGGAGACGACCGTAGGATGTAGTGGTTCATATGGTGTATGGATGAAGTCGGCATGAAGTTGGCAAGCATGGCACTTTTTGGCATAGTCGACAGCGTCGGCTGTCATGATTGGCCAGTAGTAACCCATGTGTCG
Source organism: Iris pallida (assembly GCA_029216955.1). Classification (NCBI taxonomy): domain Eukaryota; kingdom Viridiplantae; phylum Streptophyta; class Magnoliopsida; order Asparagales; family Iridaceae; genus Iris; species Iris pallida. Next base: position 24,071,977 of record JANAVB010043419.1, read on the forward strand.
CAGTCAATCCTGTAACTTGGGCCCAGGTTGATGAGCCCCACAAGTTCTGTCATAAGCTTCTCGAAGGGCTTCGGCTGCTTCTTCGTTGGACAGGCATCGAAGGAGAAGTCCATCGTAGGAGCGTCGGTACAACATTTTAGTAGCTGTATCGTAATAGAATCGAATGGAACGCCTCCTGACTGAGACGGCTTCTTTCGGGTCTTCTGGGAGAATTCCGTAGACAACGAAATCGATGAACAGAAACCTCCAATCTCGGACATTAACACCAGCACTTTTTGTCATGGCGTGGTCCACTTGTGAGCATAGGTTGTTTTTAGGACAGACCAAGTCTCGACCAGCTACCGTGACGTAGTGTTGAGTCCCGAGGGGTGCTGCCAATGAGGCTGCGAGGCCAGCCAGAGCGTCAGCCTCCAGGTTTTGTAACCGAGGTACGTGTTCTATGAAGAACTTGGTGAAGGTTGAAATAATGTTCAATGCAACTTCATGGTAAGGAACCAGATCTTTATGGCGAACTTCGTATTGCCCTCTGATCTGGTTAACGACGAGTTTTGAGTCACCATAGGCTTCCAGATGATCCACCTCCAGCTGTTGCGCCAGCTGGAGTCCCATGATGAGAGCGTTGTACTCGACAACATTGTTAGAGCACGGCTTCGAAAGGGAGTAAGCACGCTGGATGACCAGCTGATCGGGGGAGACTAAGACTACCCCCACTCCGACGATGATTCGGCCTTTGGGGCCTGTTTTTGATGCGCCATTGAAAAACATCCACCAGACGGAGCTTTCTTCGGTGACGTTTGATTCCTGGACCTCATCCGGGATGTCTTCATAGAGTCTGGAGGACTCTGGGATGGGGTGCACAGCTAAAAAGTCGGCCAGAGCTTGACCCTTGACGGCTTTTTATGGAACGAACACCATGTTGTACGGCGTCAACAGGATCGCCCATGTAGCTAGCCGGGAGTTCAATGATCCTGGCTTCGTCATGAGAACCCTGAGCAGATTGACTCGGGAGATGACATGAATTGTCTGGCCGGAGACATAATGGCGAGTCTTCTGGATGGCGAACACCAAAGCCAAACACTTCTTTTCTACGGGGTTGTATCGGTGTTCGGCCCCAATCAGTATCCTACTGAGGTAGTAGATAGCATGCTCATAGCCCGCATCGTTGTTCTGAATCAGCAGAGCGCCAAAGGAATGATCCATGGCAGGGACGTAGAGGAGAAATGGTTTGCCTGCACGGGTACCACCAGGACTGGCAGGCTCGTCAAGTAAGCCTTGATATCATCGAAAGCTTTATGGCATTCTTCTGTCCAGACGTAGGAGACTCCCTTCTTCATGAGCTGGGTGAAGGGTTGACATTTTTCGAAAAGGTTTGCTATAAACCTTCGGATGTTGTCACGACCCGCACCCTAGAGTAAGGGCACGAGAAGTGGGTACGTCCAGCCTACGCCGCAGTGTCGGCGGTAGAACGCTGTCCTAGGTCACAACATCTAACAATATAATGCTAAGCAGTTTATACTCTCCGAATGGAGGTGACATAGCAGATACAGTCTCAATCACATCTAAGGTATAGCATGATAAAAGATAAATAAGACATTAAATCCACAAAGAGATACAGCAGATAGAAGTCTAAGTGTCTAAAATACACAAACCCAGAAAATATCTCAAAGCTCAAATACAGTAATCCATAGAATAATACAACTCAAGACAACTGAAATAACTATCTATACAACTTCTACTGTGTCTCCTCTAGGCTAGCAGGCAATCTCTAGGCTATCTGTAAAATTTATCAACAGGTCCAGTCAGGACAGGAGCGAGCACAGTACATCTCAACAAAACATAGCAGGTTAGAAAATATAATCATGCAGTAAAGTAAGATACAGAAAACTGAAAGAAAGTACAGAATGTAAACAGAGAGAGAACTGTAATAGAAATATCTACTATAAGTAGAGAACTAACTGTGGCTAGTGAGTCAGAGTACAATATAAACATGTGAATGGCATAGGAGATTATGATGAGACACTACGGAGGTGATCAGATGAGATACTACTTGGATATTATTCACATGTCTACTTCTACTCCTCCGTACCCCCAATCAATACACAAGGATCCAGCCAGGTTATGTTATGATCCATGCAATGGCCCACAAGGGGTGATACATGGTAGGCCCAAAAATGGGTGATTCTAGGAATGCCCATAAATGGGTGATTCAAGGAAGACTCTGTGATCATGAGAGTACATGTCACAAGTGATCAATGAATCATGAAGCATAGTGATACACAATGTAAATGAAACGCACAGAACATGTAGTATCCGATGCTCCCTGAGGGGATAACATCTCAAGAAAGGATCCATATAGTACTAATCCGTGTGACCAACGTGACAGCATCAAGTAAAGTAATTTAAAGCAGGAGAATAATTCTAACATGATATGAAATGATCAGAGAATGTACTCGCCTGATAACCTGAACAGCTGATAGGTATAGAGGTCCAAACTGAAGCCACAGAGTCCTATTTAGAGCAACACAGGTCAAGATGTATACGAGAGATGATAAATGAAATGTACAATGCATCTGCATGCTGTCTAGGTCAAACTAGACTAAAGTCAACACTTGGTCAACTCTAGTCAACCACACTAGTCAAATTAGGTCAACTAGGTCAAGTCCTAGTCCAAACAAGTCTAACAAGTCTTATTAGGCCTAACCAAGCCTAGGCTAGCACTCACACAATCACAAGACAATGTGAACCACAACAATGCATAATATAAAATAGATAATATATATAAATACAAACCTTCATACATACATGCATATCCACATTACATACATATTTATATATATAGGCATATGTCACATCATGCATATTTACATAGTTACATAGATATATACATTCATACACATTTACATACATACTTTTATACATTGTATATGTTAACATTCATTACAATGCATTATATTTTACTTATACCTTTGATTGATTGATTCATTCATATATGACATTCATTCATGCATTTATACATTCATTCATATCCCATATGCATGCATATTTTAGTTCAGGCATTATATCCATTCACATATCATTAAGTTGTATATATATACTTATTTTTATTACATACATGTCATACATGCATATTACATACTTACATGCATCTATACATTATATATATTGTATACAACATGTAAAAATAGAAGAGGGAAAAAGGGGGAAAAAACTGAAAAGTAAAGAGAAGGGAAGGAAAAATATAAGAAAAAGGGAAACAGTAGACATATACATGCTTGCATCATATATTCTACATTACCATACATGCTATCATTATATATTGCATTACATTATTTATACATTATGCATTCATATCTATCATTACATGTATATCTTGCATTCATATCTAGCATTCATTATATACTTTCATGCATACATTATATATCATTCTTTCATTCATGCATTTATGCATTGCTTACATACATTACATTGATTGCATTCCTACATGCTTGCATTCAACCATATATATATATATTAGTTTAAAGAAGATACATATCATATATATATCATTTCATTCATCTAACATATTATGTATTACGTACTCTACATTCATTTAATATCCATACTACGTAGGCTCATAGGTTACACAAAATGCCTATATCGTATAGTCACTCTTCTACTTAAAATCAATACTGTACCAATTGGGCCTCTACTAAATTCTAGGATTAAAGTGTATTGTAGCCCTTCGTGTTAGCTTTCCGAAACTTCAAACAGATCGCATTTTTGTGTCCGGAAGCTCCCGAAATCACGAAAATACTGAAACGCGTTCGTCTTTCGTACAGCTAACACTCAAATAATTCTACAGAAAGTTACAGAAAGAATTTGGCTTATTAAAATATATATTTGGAAAGCTAACTTTGATACAGTTCTTTTAAAAAAAACGGAAGATAAATCGGAGTTCTAAGCTAAAAGTTATGACATTTCTAAGTTGCTTTGGTTAATAAAAATGTGGATGAATATTATGACGAATTTGAGTTGTTTTGGACAAAAGAACACATATAGGCCAAGATACTTGGATACAAACATAGGTATCCAAATAAAACTCATTCTAACCATCCTAACTAAGATCAATCCACTCTCTAACCATTCTAAAACTGAATTTAAATATCTATTTAAACTATTATCATACATACATACACATGGGGTGTCCTAATTTGGGATCTATCAAGTAGGACACAAGACACATATCTAAAATCCTCAAGAGAACTCCAAATGACCTCAAATTTGAATCTAAATGGGACACATGCATGAGGATGGATCCTACGAATTTAAAACTAATTTATATGCAAAGAAAATCGATTTAGAGGATGGGTTTTACCTATTGGGAGTGGAATCCCAATGAAATTCTTTAGGACACGGCTCCGATACGAAGATCCCTCAAAGTGGACACTCCTCCTTGCACTCCTCTTCCAATCCTTGGTAGCACCCTTCCCTTGGAGAATGGGAATGATTGAGGGAAGGTTTGGTGAAGGAATGATTTGATTTGGAGATCAAATCAATGGGAAGGCTCTCTAAAATTAGGGAAGAACAAAAGGAAAATAAAAGAGGCAAGATTGTAATGAATGAAATGAATCATTCTCCCCTAAAGGTGGCTGTCATAAAGTGTCCATTAGGGCTAATAGGAAATGTCATAATTGCCTCTCTCAAGTCTCATATGGTTAAGTCTAGACTAGGTTCAAGTTTGGGGTCAAAATGATCTAGTTTTGAGTCTCTAACTTAACCATTCTAACATGATAAAAATTAGTTTAATTAACTAACTTAAATGTTGGATCTTGTGAGCCATGCTTAACTTAATATTGGGTCCCATCTAGAGTTTAAGCTACCCGGATCACAATACAAGTCGGAACGAGACGAAACTCAAACCCGACTAAACAAATCCAATAAAAACAATATTAAAAATATAAAATTTTCCCAAAATATTAAAATATGAAAAATGTCCAAAATCATAATACATTAATTTAAATATTATTAAAATAATCTAAAATTCACCAATTAATTAAAATCCTAAATAATTCAAAAGTCACAAAATGACCAAAATACCCTTAGCCTAAAAAGTTGTAAATAGTCATTCTAATCACATGGTTAGGTCCCCACGGTCATGGTTAGTCTCTAGGCTCAACAGTTCTAGAGTCACTAGCTAACACATCAAAATTATAATTCACCAATTTTAAATAGTATTAAATTAATTAAAAATTCCCATAAATCATAAATCCTATTATTAAATAATAAACTTTTACAAAAGTTCAAAATTATCCTCATTTGGAAAACTGGGTGTTACAATCCTACCCCCTTAGAAAAATTTTGTCCTCGAAATTAAAATGTTCACACTCCTTCTAGGTCAAACCCCCACAATCAAAGTCTCAGAACTTAAACAAATCATACGATTTAAAAGGACGACATACACGGTCATGGCATATGGTGGTAGTGAAAGTCTCATCTAGGTATACTAGTCTTTCTAAACCAAAACGGTCATAGGGTATCAAAATATATAAGCAATCAGGGGTGTGAAAATGGAAAAGATACAGAAATAACAATCATCAAAACTGTAAGGCAGTCTACCATCCTATATGAAAACTGATACTTATCAAAAAATAAAATAAAGATAACTACCAATTATCTATAAAGGGGTACAGAAAAAATCAAAATCAAAAGTTAAAGAATGAAAGTCAATTGCATTGAAATCCACTCATAATATATAGGATTCTCTTAATCCTGTTAAGACTAAATTGTAAGTTCTAAAGGTTATGTGGTTCGTGTGTGTATGGGTGTATGTGGACATGTTAATATGGTTAGATAGTAGGCATGTGTGTATGTGAAATATACATGAAAGTGTATAGGAGGATTTAGTTTTCAAACAATAGTTATCAAGTTACACTATTCATGGCATATTGGTTAAACAATCTACAATACACAAACTATTTACTCATAACATGCATGGCTAACCATATATATATATATAAAGAGGTAGAGATTTTGTTATGTATCTATATACATTATAACATGTATGCATAAACTCTATATATCTATATAGATATATGAACATAACATAGAGAGGAAGGGTTAGGTTTATATGGCAGCGTATACTATGTTAGTGTGTGTGTGTCCTTGTACAGGGTTATAGCTTAGTATTGAAAGGTTAAATCCAGTTTTAGTTCAGCATTTACATACAAAATCTGAAAATAAGCTAATATTTAAACCAGTACAATATTAACATAATGCAGTTTCAGAATTTAGGGGTTTGAAACATCACAACCAACTTAATGCACCTAACCCAACCTAACATGATGGAGATGAACCCAAACATACTATCCATATATTTATCTATGCATACAGTTCAATATTACATATTAATCTGAAATTGAACTAACATTTGAAATAAATGTGGAAATGTTAACATGTATTCAGTTTTAGGATTTTGGAAAAATTCGAACATCAAACCATCCCAATGTTTATCACAACCTAACATGTAAGAATATGAAACCTAACATTATATCCCTACATACAACAATATATACAGCTTAAAATATTACATTTAAAACAGCAAATTGAACTAATCACTTAGAATCCAGTATTAAGGGTTAATATGCACACAGTCTCAGATTTGACAAATTCAAACACAAAACTCAACCAATTTCTTTAAGAATTGAAACCCTGTATATAATATACATGTGCAGTGATGTAAACAAAACTAATAACATGAAATCTATATTTAATTTACGAATTTAAACTGAAAAAAATAGAGAACCAGTCTCTGATACTGTACTGTATCAGAAATATTGGGGTTCTGAGAATTTAAACATCAACAACATATTAATATGTATTTAGATAGGTTGGTAATCAAAGTGTAGCATGCATACGTATCAGGCAAGTGTCTGTGTCCACTATATATATTCTCATATCCTATTATATATATTCTTATGTCCCAATATACAAATCAAATTCTATATCAAGACCAATATTTAGATTCCTACCAAGATTGCAAAGTAGGTGACTGATGTAATCAAGACAGTTTTCTTATTATTATTATTTCTAATACAAGAATAATAGCAAGAAGGAAATAACGATAAAATCTGTTCTGCTTATCTGTTTAAAAGAAGGAACCATTTTGAAACCAGAGCTATAATATCAAATCCAAGATAAGGTCTAGCAAAAATCATCAATTCATTGTATTAAGAAGAAATTCATAACAAGAAGTTGCACAAGGTTTATAATAACAGCTAAAGCTACTCCTTCTCCTAAGTTAAATAATGAGAAGCAAAACAATCAAAACAAAACACTAATAATTTTTTTTTGAAAGACTTAAACAAAAGTAGAGAAAACATGTTCAAAATCATTTAAGGTACAATCTGATAATCATATGCGTCTATCCAAAATCATGGTACTCTAAATCCTCGTCATGCTAGTAAGCATGGCTACGATAATCACAGAGTCCTTGACTAAGGCACATACCTCTAGAATCATGGTATTTAAAATTTTTGCATTGCCGCATGCGACGGCGAAAACCTTAAATTCTCACACCGGAGAAATATGTCCAAAATATGACTATATGTCCTCACTATGCCAGCTAACACGACTATGAAGATTCTAGCTGAGGTGATCTAGCCCATATGATTTTCTCAGAAGAAAAACAAACGTAACACAAGAACAACAGAACAAATTGATCAGTCAACAAGGAGCAGATGGAATCGAATTTTAAGATAGTTATAAGAGGCAATTGTGGAAATGGAATCGAGAAGATCGGAATCCTGCAGCAAGATCTCCAATGGCCTGTGCATCCTCGACTGTCCTGGCGAAGCTCGCCCTCGCTGGTTTCCTCTGGCCTGCTGCTGGTGATGCAGGTACCTCTGCTGCTGAAAGAAATTGGGAATGACGGGAAAAGGTCTCTGTACAGACGAAGGTGCACCTCCAATGTAGCAGAAATGCCAACCTGAGTCGGCACAACATGAGCTACGGTCTCGAGGCCCTGATGAACAGGACGAGAGTTGGCCAGCCTCTCGATAGTATTCCCCGGACCGGAGCGATAAGATCGTATCTTCATAACCATCATGAAGACAGATCAAAACAAGAAGCAATTTCTGAGAATGGAGCAAAAATTCAAAAAGGGAATAGTTTATATTCAAGGGAAGTCAATAAGCAATAATTTAGATAAAAGGAATCTGATTAAGAGTTTTTCCTAGAGTGATTGAGTACCCTCAAAAATATCCTAATCCTACTGCAGGCTGTAATGATACTCTAGTTCGAATGCCACTACATAAACTCGACCTGCATGGGCCACCACTAAAAACGTGTCACGACCCGCACCCTAGAGTAAGGGCACGAGAAGTGGGTACGTCCAGCCTACGCCGCAGTGTCGGCGGTAGAACGATGTCCTAGGTCACAACATCTAACAATATAATGCTAAGCAGTTTATACTCTCCGAATGGAGGTGACATAGCAGATACAGTCTCAATCACATCTAAGGTAGAGTATGATAAAAGATAGATAAGACATAAAATCCACAAAGAGATACAGCAGATAGAAGTCTAAGTATCTAAGATACACAAACCCAGAAAACATCTCAAAGCTCAAATACAGTAATCCATAGAATAATACAACTCAAGACAACTGAAATAACTATCTATACAACCTCTACTGTGTCTCCTCTAGGCTAGCAGGCAACCTCCAGGCTATCTGTAAAATTTATCAACAGGTCCAGTCAGGACAGGAGCGAGCACAGTACATCTCACAAAACATAGCAGGTTAGAAAATATAATCATGCAGTAAAGTAAGATACAGAAAACTGAAAGAAAGTACAGAATATAAACAGAGAGAGAACTGTAATAGAAATATCTACTATAAGTAGAGAACTAACAGTGGCTAGTGAGTCAGAGTACAATATAAACATGTGAATGGCATAGAAGATTCTGATGAGACACTACGGAGGTGATCAGATGAGATACTACTTGGATATTATTCACATGTCTACTTTTACTCCCCCGTACCTCCAATCAATACACAAGGATCCAGCCAGGTTATGTTATGATCCATGCAATGGCCCACAAGAGGTGATACATGGTAGGCCCATAAATGGGTGATTCTAGGAATGCCCATAAATGGGTGATTCAAGGAAGACTCTGTGATCATGAGAGTACATGTCACAAGTGATCAATGAATCATGAAGCATAGTGATACACAATGTAAGTGAAACGCACAGAACATATAGTATCCGATGCTCCCTGAGGGGATAACATCTCAAGAAAGGATCCATATAGTACTAATCCGTGTGACCAATGTGACAGCATCAAGTAAAGTAATTTAAAGCAGGAGAATAATTCTAACAGGATATGAAATGATCAGAGAATGTACTCGCCTGATAACCTGAACAGCTGATAGGTATAGAGGTCCAAACTGAAGCCACAGAGTCCTATTTAGAGCAACACAGGTCAAGATGTATACGAGAGATGATAAATAAAATGTACAATGCATCTGCATGCTGTCTAGGTCAAACTAGACTAAAGTCAACACTTGGTCAACTCTAGTCAACCACACTAGTCAAATTAGGTCAACTAGGTCAAGTCCTAGTCCAAACAAGTCTAACAAGTCTTACTAGGCCTAACCAAGCCTAGGCAAGCACTCACACAATCACAAGACAATGTAAACCACAACAATGTATAATATAAAATAGATAATATATATAAATACATACCTTCATACATACATGCATATCCATATTACATACATATTTATATATATAGGCATATGTTACATCATGCATATTTACATAGTTACATAGATATATACATTCATCCACATTTACATACTTACTTTTTTACGTTGTATATGTTAACATTCATTACAATGCATTATATTTTACTTATACCTTTGATTGATTGATTCATTCATATATGACATTCATTCATGCATTTATACATTCATTCATATTCCATATGCATGCATATTTCAGTTCAGGCATTATATCCATTCATATATCATTAAGTTGCATACATATACTTATTTTTATTACATACATGTCATTCATGCATATTACATACTTACTTGCATCTATACATTATATACATTGTATACAACATATAAAAATAGAAGAGGGAAAAAGGGAGAAAAAAACTGAAAAGTAAAGGGAAGGGAAGGAAAAATGTAAGAAAAAGGAAAACAGTGGACATATACATGCTTGCATCATATATTCTACATTACCATACATGCTATCATTATATATTGCATTACATTATTTATACATTATGGATTCATATCTATCATTACATGTATATCTTGCATTCATATCTAGCATTCATTATATACTTTCATGCATACATTATATATCATTCTTTCATTCATGCATTTATGTATTGCTTACATACATTACATTGATTGCATTCCTACATGCTTGCATTCAACCATATATATATATTAATTTAAAGAGGATACATATCATATATATATCATTTCATTCATCTAACATATTATGCATTACATACTCTACATTTATTTAATATCCATACTACGTAGGCTCATAGGTTACACAAAATGCCTATATCGTATAGTCACACTTCTACTTAAAATCAATACTGTACCAATTGGGCCTTTACTAAATTTTAGGATTAAAGTATGTTGTAGCCCTTCGTGTTAGCTTTCCGAAACTTCAAACGGATCACATTTTCGTGTGCGGAAGCTTCCGAAATCGCGAAAATATCGAAACGCGTTCGTCTTTCGTACAACTGACACTCAAATAATTCTACAGAAAGTTACAGAAAGAATTTGGCTTATTAAAATATATATTTGGAAAGCTAACTTCGATACGGTTCTTTTAAAGAATACGGGAGTTAAATCGGAGTTCTAAGCTAAAAGTTATGACATTTCTATGTTGCTTTGGTTAATAAAAATGTGGATGAATATTATGACGAATTTGAGTTATTTTGGACAAAAGAACACATATAGACCAAGATACTTGGATACAAACATAGGTATCCAAATAAAACTCATTCTAACCATCCTAACTAAGATCAATCCACCCTCTAACCATTCTAAAACTGAATTTAAATATCTATTTAAACTATTATCATACATACATACACATGGGGTGTCCTAATTTGGGATCTATCAAGTAGGACACAAGACACATATCTAAAATCCTCAAGAGAGCTCCAAATGACCTCAAATTTGAATCTAAATGGGATACATGCATGAGGATGGATCCTATGGATTCAAAACTAATTTATATGCAAAGAAAATCGATTTAGAGGATGGATTTTACCTATTGGGAGTAGAATCCCAATGAAATCCTTTAGGACACGGCTCCGATACGAAGATTCCTCAAAGTGGACACTCCTCCTTGTACTCCTCTTCCAATCCTTGGTAGCACCCTTCCCTTGGAGAATGAGAATGATCGAGGGAAGGTTTGGTGAAGGAATGATTTGATTTGGAGATCAAATCAATGGAAAGGCTCTCTAAAATTAGGGAAGAACAAAAGGAAAATAAAAGAGGTAAGATTGTAATGAATGAAATAAATCATTCTCCCCTAAAGGTGGCTGCCATAAAGTGTCCATTAGGGCTAATGGGAAATGTCCTAATTTCCCCTCTCTAGTCTCATATGGTTAAGTCTAGACTAGGTTCAAGTTTGGGGTCAAAATGATCTAGTTTTGAGTCTCTAACTTAACCATTCTAACATGATAAAAATTAGTTTAATTAACTAACTTAAATGTTGGATCTTGTGAGCCATGCTTAACTTAATATTGGATCCCATCTAGAGTTTAAGCTATCCGGGTCATAATACAAGTCGGAACGAGACGAAACTCAAACCCGACTAAACAAATCCAATAAAAACAATATTAAAAATATAAAATTTTCCCAAAATATTAAAATATAAAAAATGACCAAAATTATAATACATCAATTTAAATATTATTAAAATAATATAAAATTCACCAATTAATCAAAATCCTAAATAATTCAAAAGTCACAAAATAACCAAAATACCCTTAGCCTAAAAAGTTATAAATAGTCATTCTAATCACATGGTTAGGTCCCCACGATCATGGTTAGTCTCTAGGCTCAACAGTTCTAGAGTCACTAGCTAACACATCAAAATTATAATTCACTAATTTTCAATAGTATTAAATTAATTAAAAATTCCCATAAATCATAAATCCTATTATTAAATAATAAACTTTTACAAAAGTTCAAAATTTTCCTCATTTGAAAAACTGGGTGTTACAGATGTATGCAAGACGCCCTTGCAGGTTTCAAAGTTCTCGGAGATTCTTTGGAGGGTCCATGTCAAGGATGGCTTTGGTCTTCTCGGGATCGACATGAATGCCTTTCGCCGTGATAATGAAGCCCAAGAACTTTTCGCTAGAAACCCTAAGGAAGGATTTAGCGGGGTTCATCTTGAGTTGATGCGCTCGCATGAGATCGAAGACTGCCTTCAGGTCTTGTAGGTGATCCCCTTTGAGACGGCTCTTGACTGCGATGTCATCAACATAGTATTCCACTATTTTGCGAAGATGTTGACAAAAAATGGTACTCATAGCTCGTTGGTATGTAGCACCAGCGTTCTTCAAGCCGAAGGGCATCACTGTGTAGCAGAAAACCTCCTTCGGAGTCCTGAATGACGTGTGTTTTACGTCATCGAGAAACATTTTGATCTGATTGTAGCCCGAGTACCCATCCATGAAAGACATGCGCTCGAAGCCACATGTATTGTCGATCATCACGTTAGTAATAGGAAGCGAGAATTCGTCCTTCGGGCAAGCAGTGTTGAGATCCCTGAAGTCGATACAGACTCGTATCTTTCTATTCTTTTTGGTGACAGGAATGACATTGGCCACCCAATCCGGGTGTTGTTCTTCACGGATAAACCCGCTGGTCAGGAGTTTGTTTACCTCTTGATCGATAGCGTTCATGATGTCAGGACGAAAATGTCGCTGTTGTTGCTTTATAGGCTTGGCATCAGGTAAGATGTTAAGCCTATGCATCGTGATCTGGGGATCAAGTCCCGGCATATCTTCGTAGCTCTAGGCGAAGACGTTGATATATTCTTTAGGCAGTTGGATTAAAGATTCCTGGTCTGGTCCCTTTAGACTCTTGCTGATGAAGATGGGTTTGGAAGAAGATCCATCCCCAAGGTCGATCTGCTCGACTTTTTCTTCGGTAGGGGGTTCGCATAATTCAAAACGAGACTCCCACTGCACTGCTAGGCGTTGAGCCCAAGGTTCTTCCTCGAAGAATTCCGGCATTTGGTCTTCACCTTCATCTTCTTGAGATTGTGCAGATGCCATGTTGACTGATAGCATATTCTTGAAGACTGAGTCGATACTGGTATCAGAATCCCAAGTTGATGCTTCGGACGAATGAGAATATTCTACTTCTTCTGCCTTCGAACTCTCTGGAGTTGCGGGTGGCGTGACATAGCCCACCCTCCATCGAGTTCGATGATAGTAGTCCTGCGGCTTTCCTTTAGGTGTTGGGAGCCGGAGAGGAAGACGTCGACCCTTGTCGTAGTTCAGGCCTTTGTTGCTTTTTTGATCATAATCCTTCTTTTGGATGAGGTACTTTGCCTTGTCCGTGTACCGATAGACTTGTATTCTGTCGGTATCTGGTTCTTGCTCGAGTGGTGGGAGGTCTTAATGACGCTCGACTTTGTCGAAGATGATGGATTCTTCGTCTCGATTCCGCGGTGGGACTACAAAACAGACCCCTTGGGACGGGACTACTCGATTTACATGATTGACAGTCGTTATTTGTGTTTGCAACGACCGTAGAGCGTTATCTAATGTATACATGGCATTCCAATGTGGAAGACTAGAATAATTAAAAGACACTCTATTATTGATAAAACACGCGATTTTGTCCCGTGGGATTACATTGTCCAGAGAGGGTGCATCTACATCAGCAGATATGTACTCCTTTAGCTCTTCATCTGTGAGTACTGGGTAGGTTCGGGAGAGTCCACCGCAGCTTTGACCTTGGGGTCCGAGAGGGCTATGTGGGCCTTCTCCGGCAGCTTGGATGAGATGGATGATTACGGAGGCTTGCCTTTAAGACGCACCTTCAGAGGTGCCTCAACTGCGCCTTCAATGATTGGTGCCTTCCCCTGTAGTTTTTCCACAAGGGGAGCCGATGTTTGAGGCGGCTTTCCCTTGAGCCGTATCTTCAAGGGAGCTTCAGTAGGTGTTCTACCTAGAGAAGTTGGTGCTTTTCCAGGTAGCTTGATGGTCATGGGAGGCAGCATCTGAGGCGGTTTCCCTTTGAGTCAAATTTTCAAAAGAGCATCGGGAATCATCTCTGGCTCCATGTCCGGCTCTGCTGCCATTTCTGCTTCATTGTCAGCATCATTGGCTTTCCCTTCGTCGGGCGACTTGTACAGGGTAGATCAGTGAAGTAGGCTTTGACCCCCTTGAAAGGGTCAATGTCTGCGAACTCTGTCCGGATGATGTCATTGGTGGACACGTACTTCATACATTGGTGGAGTGTAGATGGTACCACCATGTACTTATGCAGCCACGGACGATCCAGTATAAGGTTTTAGTTGACGTCAGCATCCACGACATAGCAAGTCACCTCGGTTCGGAGGTTACCGATATGACATTTCAGCCGTATTTTACCCAGCGGTTCACTTTTGCTAGCATTGAAACTTCTGATTGTAGTATTGGAAGGCGCCAGACGGTATATTAGGATCCCCAGTGTTGAAAGCAGCATCTTCGGGATGATGCTAAGGGAAGACCCTGGATCGATCTGAATCCGCTTCACCTTGATGGAAATGACATACCCTGTATAATACAGTTGTATGTTGTGTCGGTTGTGCTTGAGCAGCATGTCTTGTTGGGTGAAAGTTATATTGGGGATAACTTCATCCGTACAATGGCAGTGTGCACATGTGGTCGGGGTATCCTCAAGCTGCTTGACCTGACTGATGAAGGATTCAGCATCCTTCAGGGCTTCATAGAGAGCTTCGCAAGTGTCCTTGGAAAGACGAAGAAGCTCAAACAGAGATAGGCGGGCAGGAGTACTGGTAAGTTATGCCAGTATGTCGAAGTTGTGGGGCTTGGATAGCCCCGAAGCATTCTCCTTTCGCAAAGGCTTGTCGAAACGGGCCTTTATATGCTTCTGTTTATTGGCTGCTGGAGGCCTAGATGGGCCCTCTTCCTGGGCAGCAGGTGTTTTTCATAAATAAATTCACTTTATTTATTTTATATCTGAGAAAATTACAACTGTAGGAATCTAATCTAGAAGACGATTACTTTATTCCTTGGACGATGCGATGAAGAAAACTCGAAATTTGAAGAACTTGGACAGCAACTGGGCAATCTCTCTGTTCTCTCTGAAATTGACTGTGTGTCTGATAAAGATGAAGAAACTCTCTTTTATAGAGTTCTGGATAACTGTTCTGAAGCATACGCTCAGTCAGTTACTTGACGTGTGCATAACTGGAGGGACGCGTGGCGAATTCTGGTGAAGACACATTGGAGTGCGGTTGAGAGTAGTGGAATATATCTAGGAGAGATTGGTGGCATGGATGCCACGTTGCATAACTTCTGAATAACTGAGTAACTGAGTACAGGACACGTGAGAACGTGTGTTGACTGTACATTGAAAGTCATCCTGGATGCCTTTGCTGTGATACGCTGTCTTTGAAGAAGAGTCATAAGCTAGCTTTTGAAGGCACATGTCTTGCATACGCTGACTTGGATCATATAAAGCTGATACGCTCACTTGATTGGGAAGGAGTCGTATGGGGTCCATACGCTCACTTGGCTGGGAAGGAGTCGTATGGGGTCCATACGCTCACTTGGCTTGGAAGGAGTCGTATGAGGTCCATACGCTCACTTGGATGGCAATGAGTCGTATGAGGTCCATACGCTCAGTTGGATGGCAAGGAGTCGTATGAGGTCCATACGCTCACTTGGTGGAGAAGAAGCCGTGTGGATTGAGGGAGTAGACACGTGGCTGTTCTCAATCTTCTCAAACACGCCATATCTTCAAATACTGACAAATATTTCTTGAGCGTCGTGCTGCAGATATGATGGCTGACAGACTGTCAGAAATGACAGTAATGATGGCTCTTTATTTATGATGGCTGCTGAGCTGTCCTCGTAAGAGACAAAATCCTTTCTCGAAAACCTATACGACGGCTAATCTTCATAGGGCAGCTGTCTTTGCACGAAAGACGAAGTGTCAGATTCATCCTTCATTAAATACATGCTGTGCTGTCATCTCAAGAAATATTAAAATATTCACTGAGCGTACGGCCTTTAGATGAGCGTAGGGCCTTGGCTGAGCGTATGGCCTTGAGCGTATGGCTTTGACTGAGCATATAGCCTTGAGCGTATGACTTGGGCTGAGTCTTATGTCAGCGTATGGCCTTGAGCGTATAACTTGGGCTGAGTCTTATGTCAGCGTGTCATAATTTTCACACCCTACAAGACCCCCTTCAAAGTTTTCGAACTTTATGAATTTCAAAAGTTCGAAATTACTTTGAACTTAAAATGGGAATAAGTCCTGACACGCTGGCATAAGTTTGTTATCTTCCTCAATATCAGTGCAAATCTTTAGGGATTCTGTTTAAAGCATATCCGTCGTTTGAACTTCTTCTTTTCTTCTATAAATAGGTCTTCCAAGACCTAATTTATTTCTTTACTTTTGCATTCATCTTCGAGAGAGAAAAAGAAACTCAAGACTCAACTTCTTCTTCTTCTTCTTCGACTCAAGCTTTATCAATGGCGCCCAAGGTTGATGCTGCTGCGAAGAGAAAGGGGAAGGCTCCTGCGGAGTCATCTCAGCCCGCCGCCGCCGCTGCTAAGAAGACTACCAATGAGCGCGTTCGACGAAGTGAACGCCCATTGAAGCCTCTCTATGGTGAGGATGATGATGATGAACAGTAACTATCCCCTATTTAGGGCTCTGGTTAGAACAAAATTATAAAACGTATCCCCTTTTTAGGGTCAAATACGTCAGAAAATACGCTTCCCACTTTAGGGTTTAGCCATATCCCATATTTTTTGTTTATACGAAAAATATGTTTGGAGCGTATTCTGTATGATACGCGTATTTTTGATAGAAATATCAAAATACGCTGTCTTGAAAGAATATGCTATGGCGAGTTGTCTCACTGAAATACGCTAACTCCTGTGTTAGCGTATGTTTTTGATGATCATCTTATCAACCATACACTGATACGCTCAAACTGAACATAAACTGAACTTTTAAAATCATTCACTTAAATAAACTGAGCGTAAAAAGTGATCTCTGAATTTGTCATACGCTTAGGATAAACTGAGCGTATATGGATCTTCGAGTCTGCCATACGCTAAGGATATACTGAGCGTATGCTGAACCTTGAGTCTGCCATACGCTAAGGATATACTGAGCATATGCTGAACCTTGAGTCTGTCATACGCTTAAGGAAAACTGAGCGTATGCTGAACCTTGAGTCTGCCATACGCTTAAGGAAAACTGAGCGTATGCTGAACTTTGAGTCTGCCGTACGCTTAGTAAAAACTGAGCGTATGCTGAACTTTGAGTCTGCCGTACGCTTAGTAAAAACTGAGCGTATGTTAAACTTTGTCATCTCTTGATGTTGAAGATTTCTAAGGTTTTATTCTTCTTTTGCAGTGGATATTCTGGCTCAGGAGGCAGAATTTGAAGGATGTGTGAGAAATAACTATAGAAGTGATCTATCACATATTCGTTTTCTCCAATTCGATGGACCTCCTACAAGGATAGCTCTTTTAACAAATCAGGAAAATGACACCTTGCTGAACTTGATGAGTGGACTGCCTTTACAAAGTGTGGATGGTGTTACCCACTCGAAGCCAGCATTTCTTTTCGGAGATGCTATTGACATAAACTCTCAGCCTGCTCTGGACAAAGTATCATACTGTTATTATAGGGATGGTGATGTAAATCAGCCAATGTATTTGACTGGTTTATCAAAAAGCATCAACATAGCTCGTTTATTTCATGCGAGTTGTCAAAGACAGATGAAGTGGAATATCACTCCATCCCGACAAGCAAAGGCTGGGTGGATAGGATATCGTCAAGGAAGATTCTGCAGTGGTACTGAACCACATGTCACATCTCTGCGAGGACTGCTACCTGTCACCATCCCTCCTGAGGACTCGGCACTGCTGAAGCCAGTCAGAGTCCCAATTTTTGCAAACGAATTTGCTCAACTGGAAAATGCCATCTATCCAAAACAGTCTATGAGGCTGACTGGTCTGGTAAATCCGGAGAATACCAGATGGACTGCTCTTGTGAAATAGATCCTGAAGAATTTTGGTGAACAGTTACAAGTGATAGGCCTATATGATGCCATTAAGTGCACTACCTATGGTTTCAGGCCAAA
This sequence comes from Iris pallida, assembly GCA_029216955.1. Classification (NCBI taxonomy): domain Eukaryota; kingdom Viridiplantae; phylum Streptophyta; class Magnoliopsida; order Asparagales; family Iridaceae; genus Iris; species Iris pallida. Next base: position 24,090,350 of record JANAVB010043419.1, read on the forward strand.
CCCGAATTTGTTCTTGGCGTTAGCGGAGAGGTATAACTACCGTACCGGCACCTTCATGACCCCAAGAGGCGAGATGGGATTCGCCCTTCATGAAATGGCATATATTTCTCAACTGCCAACAGCAGATCTGCCATATGAAGAGTATATCCCTTTCGTTGATGAAATGAATAAGATCTCCGAAGCCAACCCACTTGTTCTTTATGTCTTTGAAGAATTGATGTGCCATTACAGTATTTGTAAGGCTTTTTATAAAGGACAAGGTGGAGAAGGTGATTCCAACTGTTATTCTTCCAAATGGATGGCCTATTTATTTCAAGGCCGTACTGATGAAGTTCAAAAGAAGAAGAAGTCTGAGCAGTATGTCGGTGAATTTAAACCTCTGAATGAAGCTGAGATTGACAGGCTCATCCGGGATACCACTCATGACGACATTGTTATTGAGGAAGACGAAGGCACTTATAAAGCCGGTGATAGGTTTGAGACCTATATTAAGCAGGGCAGCCGAGAATTATCCGCTGAAGGTCATCTGGCCGGATTTATCTCTCTCTGGCTGAGAAAATTTGTAGTTCCTGGCACCTGTTCAGCAGACAGGATGCATAGAGGAGTTGTCTTCGCAGCAGTCCGTCTGGTTTTTGGGTATAAGATGGATTTACTGACAGCAATAACATGCCGTCTAAATGCTGGATTAAGGGCATACACAGACAGAATGTTCGAATTGGCAAGGAAGAGCCTTACATCCTTTTCTCGGGTAGAAATGCCCTTTACATATTTATTTGGATGGCTGCTTCTGCATTTCGAATCTCTTATGAGTGCTGGAATGGCTAGACCAGATGACACCTTTCTGGAAAGATACAGTCACACACCAAAGTGGAAATATGACACTTTGACAGATTGTAGAACTATATTAAACAGGGGAGAACTATAGAGCGTCACTTGTGTTCCTCCACCTGTTAGTTATGAGACCATGCCTGGAAGGTTGATTGATGGCATTGGTGGCAATGAATTGGATGAGATTCAACATGAATGGCTGAAGAGGATCAGACCATCTTATTTAATTTGCAGCCGTGACAACATCACTTATCTAGAACCATATCTTCCGAGCAGGTTTGCTCGGCAATTTGGTTACGATCAGTTGCATGTAGGCAATGCAACGACGTGTTTTGGTTATCAAGGCGGGTTGATTGATGGTGCCAGAGCGTGGATATATTACATTGCTAAAGGTACAGGAGCTACCTTTTCTATGCCAGATCCGGTCACCTATCAGAGAGGAGCTAGAATATTGGCGTCTTATGCCAAATTCTATGTATCAGCTAATACCTTTGATGAAAAATTCAGCATCTTAGGTAAAAGCTTTATTCATATTGAAAAGAAATCAACCAAGTCAGCCCTGCCTAGAGATTGCCATGATCAAGAAGATCCTTTGGCTACCGATGAAGTTGATGATGAAGTTCTAGAAACTTTCTTCTCTGATGACCTTCATCAACCATTACATGTACCCATCGGGAGTGCTGAAGAAAGTATATCTGCTGATAATACCCCGAAGAGGAAGCGGGGCAAAGGTGCTGCTGGGCCTGCCCCAAAAAGAGTCACTCGAGCAGAGACTCGAAATCGTGGAGGAATTACCATTCCAGGGATTTCTCCTGTTTCCAATCGAGTCAGAGATGCTGATGAAGCAGGTAGTGATCCAAAAGACAATTATCCTACTGTTCCATTCACAAAAAGAATAGGAAGGAAAGTGATAGTTTCAAAAACTAAATCCGTAATTTGTCTCGATGCAGAGAGTCCCACCGATCGTGCTGTGCGATTGGCTTCAGAAAAACAAGCTGCTTTTGATTTTTCTGTAAAGACAGAACCTGTTGAAGAAGATATTCCTGAACCTGCTGGGTCATTCATGCCTTCTGATATAGGATCGATTTCGCCAATGGTCGATGATACGCAGGAGATTAGTCAACCTGCGGTAGAGGCCGAGCATCAGACTGAAACAGCTAATGACTTACTGATTTCGAGAGAATCAGTGAAGGAAGCCACTTCTCTCAAACCAATTGCTGAAGCTTCAGAGAGCGAACAAGTTGACTATGAACCGTCGTCTCATTCTTCTGGAGAAGAAGACATGGAGATAGACGATGAATCACCGTCTAAAACTCCAATTGATGTACTGAAGACCATTGGTCAACACTCAGGGTTGACACCAGAGCCGGAGAGGCATATAGAAGTTCAAGTTCCGAGTACTTCTGGGGCGGGAAGCAGTAAAATGAATCTCGTGTCAGAAAGTACTCTGAACAGACTACGAGCCGGGCTGAATGATCCGAAGGAAACTGAATATGAACCAACTCTAGGTAATATTTTATTCATCAAAGTTTTGTCTTGTCTCTGCTTTATTGTCTTTTGGTTTTGATCATGCTTCTTTGATTCCAACAGCTGTAGGAACTGCACCGGCTATGAGTTCTACTCAAGCCCCACTTGTTCAAACTGATGTGGGTGAGGGGAGTTCACATTTGCCGAGTTCTCCAAAAGCACTAACTTCAGCTCCAAGAATGGAGGTTCCTCCTGCTCCTTCCCTTATTATTGCAGCGACTCCCGGTTTTGATACAGGGATAGCAAAGATCATGGGGATGTATTCAGATATTATATATTCATATCTGGATACATTCTCAAGACGACTTATGAAGGATGAGACTATGCCCTTTTCGAGTCTTCGAGAGGCGACTAGTTTTCCACTTTCAGCTTTGAGACAGGCTAGTTATGGGACCCAATGTGTCTTCTTTGAACATCTCCTGAATGATTTAGAAGCAAACATCCATAAATATTGGGAGATAAAAAAGGAGGATATTAATTCTCTGACTGCAGCTGAGATTGCTCAATTGGAAAATGAAGCTCAAGCTCAGCACATTGCTCTGACAGAATTCCTTGCTCAGTCTTCTAAAGAGTTAATGGCGAAAGATGAAGAAATAATAAGCACTTGTCAGAATATGGAACGCCTAGAAAAAAATGAAGCGTCAAAAGCTGAAGAGCTTAGAAAGTTGAGGGAAGAGCTAGCTCGTCTTCAGGAGCAAATTGCCTCCGTAGAAAAAGAACAATCAGAGATTGCTACTGATCGTAAATCTGCAGCTGAACGCTGTCAAGTTTTACAGCAAGAGCGAGAATTGATGCAAACCAATCAGATTGAAGAGACCAATCGCCGTAGCTCTATTATTGTGGAATATGACCAACGGATGATTGGAGCTGAAACAGCAGAGCGAATCAAGAAAGCTCATGAAGAAAAGATAAATAATGTAATCGTTCGTATTCAGGAGATAATCACTCCTCCTAAATAGATCTTTTACATTTATCATGTATTGAAATTTTGGTATCCAATTGTAATCAATATTTTGATTCTGATTAAAGAAATGAACATCTTGGCTTGATTTCAATTCTGTGGATGATATTTTTGTAGAAAATATATTCAGAGGTAAATAATACATGACATATTTCAATAAAATAGAATATACAAATAAACTTTGTAACTCTATCATGATACTAAACCAAAGAAAATTTTAGTTTAATACTGATTAGAGAAAACAGAATTCAGATATAAAGATATCTTTGGATTCTATTTTCCATGATCTTTGGACTCGAAAATCAAAAGACGAGATATCATTTTCCTAGAATAGAAAATATGATACATACTGAGATAGAAAATTCAGAGGTAATATGGACATGATTTTCTATACAAGATCTTTATTAAATCCACTGGGGATCTAATAAGACAAAATATCAAATTCTCTAGGAAAATGATACATAGTAGAATATCAGTTTCCTCTGGGGATAACGATATCGAGATAACTTTTGTAGAGAAGAATTAACTTTGATTTTTATATTTGCTGGGGAATGATGAAAATATTATACATAATATTTCTTTAAGAATTTGCCATTGATAGGCATCATCATGACTTTCCCATCCATAGAGGCAAGCTGGTATGCTCCGTTAGAGAAGACTTTGTTTACTACGAATGGGCCTTCCTATTTCGTATCAAATTTGCCTTTGCTCATATGTGTCATGGTCATAGGACGTCTGACAGTAAGGACCAGTTCTCCCTTCTGATATGCTCTGACTTTGACTTTTCGGTTAAAAGCTTTTGAGATTCGGGCCTGATACAACTCGATATTTTGTTGAGCATACAATCGTTTTTCATCTAGAGCTTCCAATTCTTGAAGTCGAAGACGATCATTGTTTTCTGTTGTAAGTTCATTGGAGATTGCAATTCTCAGAGAAGGAATCTGGATCTCAAGGGGAAGAACAGCTTCACACCCATATACTAAAGAGAAAGGCGTACATCCGGTCGTATTGCGAACTATGGTGCGGTAGGCCCATAAACATTCACCAAGCTTCTCGCTCCAGTTGCGTTTGTTGGAAGAAACGAACTTTTTCAAAAGTTTGATGATCGTTTTAGTGAAAGCATCTGCCAATCCATTAGCTGCTGGATTATATACTGTAGAAGCTAAATTACTGATCCGATGATCATCGCAGAATCGAATAAATTTCTGACTGACGAACTGCGGTCCGTTATCATGAATAATACGTCGAGGAACACCAAATCGATAGATGACATGATGCTTGACAAAGTTGATAACATTAGAAGTTTTGACTTCAGATAACGGGATTGCTTCAGCCCATTTAGAAAAGTAATCAGTTATTGCTAGAATAAACCGATGTCCTTTTGATGATGGTGGGTTGATAGGACCAATGACATCCATGCCCCAAGCCTCAAAGGGCCATGATGCCGCTGTTGGGTGTAAGAATTCTGACGGTTGATGGATAAAGTCTGCATGAATTTGACAGGCTTTATATTTCCGAGCATATTGAATGGCGTCAGCCACCATCGTGGGCCAATAATAACTCATACGTCGGATACGATCTTGAAGTTTAGGACCTGGTTGATGGGCTCCGCAAACACCATCATGTGCTTCACGGATTATCTGTTGTGCTTCTTCACCAGCGATGCATCGAAGGAGAAGGCCGTCGTAGGCCCGACGATATAGTGTCTTCGTTGTATGATTATAATAGAATCTGAGAGATCTACGTCGAATAGACGCTGCTTCACTCGGATTATCGGGAAGTATGTCATATAATACAAAGTCTAGAAATGGGCGTCTCCAGTCTTCAGTTATGGCTTCTGTTTCATTAGAAAAGACATATTCCATAGTAGAATCGGAAGAAGACAAGGACACTTTGTCAAGCTTTAATCCAGCATCAAGGTTGAGAAAATCTTCATAGGGATTATGGAGAAAAGCCAAAGCCAAATTATTCTCAACGCAGAATAATTCTCGGTTATAAACCACTATTACTTGCTGACGTCTGATTGATATGGCTAATACAGCAGCAAGATTAGCCAAAGCATCAGCTTCTGCATTATAAGCTCGTCGAACATGTTCAATAAAGAAACCTTCAAAGGAGGAGGCCATAGAAAGTGCTGCTCGATGATAAGGTATCAAATCCTGATGACGAACTTCATATGTTCCTCTGATCTGATTGACAATAAGCTTGGAATCTCCATAAACTTCTAAATATTGAATATCTAGATGTTTAGCAAGTTGAAGACCGATGAGCAATACATTGTATTCGGCTACATTGTTTGAACATGATTGATCCAGAGAATAAGCCCTCTGAATAGTTAGTCCTTCTGGGGATACAAGAACAATCCCAACTCCGGCGACAATATCGCCGTTAGGACCTATTCTAGATGCTCCATCAAAGAATAGACACCAGGTAGGAATTTCTTTAGAAACCAGATTTGAATCCAGAACTTCATCTGGGATCTCATCATATAATTTAGAATCTTCTGGAATCGTATGAGCTGCCAGAAAATCAGCAAGAGCCTGTCCTTTAACTGACTTCTGAGGAATATAATGCATATCGTATTGAGCTAACAAGATTCCCCAATTAGCTAGTCTGGAGTTGAGAATACCGGGTTTCTTCATCATAATCCTAATGGGATTCACTCTGGAAATGACGTGAATCGTTTGACCAATAATATAATGTCGCGTCTTCTGAACAACAAACATTGATGCTAGGCATTCTTTCTCAATTGGAGAATAACGCGGTTCAGCGCCTGTCATTGTGCGACTGAGATAATAAATAGCCTGTTCATGGCCATCTTTATTTTTCTGGGCGAGTAATACACCAAGAGAATGATCCATGGCTCGAACATATAGAAGGAATGGTATTCCCGAAACGGGAGGTACCAAAACCGGAGGGTTCATGAGATACTGTTTGATATCGTCAAATGCTTTTTGACATTCTTCATTCCAGACGAAAGATACACCTTTCTTCAGAAGTTTGTTGAATGGTCTGCAGCGTCCTGATAAGTTGGAAATGAATCTCCTGATATAAGCAATTCTTCTTTGAAATCCTCGTAGCTCTTTTAAGGTGCGTGGAGGACGCATCTCTTGAATGGCTTTGATCTTCTCGGGATCCACGTGTATACCTTTAGCGGTAATGACGAAGCCGAGAAATTTACTACTAGAGATGCCCAGGAAGGACTTAGTAGGGTTCATTTTAAGTTGATGCTGGCGCATTAAATCAAAGATAGTCTTCAAATCTTGGATATGATCCTCCTTTCGTCGACTTTTAACTGCAATATCATCAACATAGCATTCGACTATTTTTCGGAGATGTTCACAGAATATAGTGCTCATTGCTCGCTGATATATTGCTCCTGTATTTTTGAGACCAAACGGCATCACTGTATAATAGTATGTACCGATCGACGTTCTGAAGGAAGTGTGCTTTTTGTCGTCTGGAAACATTTTGATTTGATTGTACCCCGAATACCCATCCATGAATGACATCCGTTCGAAACCACATGTGTTGTCGATCATGACATCTGTAATTGGAAGAGGAAACTCGTCTTTAGGACAAGCTGCATTGAGATCGCAAAAGTCTATACAAACTCGGATCTTGCCAGTCTTTTTAAGGACAGGAACGATGTTAGCCACCCATTCAGGATGTTGTTCCTCTCGAATAAATTCGGAAGCCATAAGCTTGTTGACTTCAGCTTCAATTGCATCCATAATGTCTGGACGAAATCGTCGTTGTTGTTGTTTGACTGGTTTAGCATTTGGCATGATATTAAGTTTGTGCATTGCAATCTTTGGATCTAATCCTGGCATATCTTCGTAACTCCAGGCAAAGACATCGATATAATCATGAATAAGCTTGATCATGTCTTGCTTATCCGTTTCTGAAAGACTTTCGCTGATGAATATTGGTTTAGGGGACCCTTCTTCACCAACATCAATTTGGATCAGTTTATCTTCAGTAGGAGGTTCCCTTTGCTCGAACCTGAATTCCCATTGATTATCTAATCTTTGAGCCCATTGTTCTGATTCAGGTGATATTTCAAAATCATCCTCCTCTTCATCATTTTCTTGCGGGCCATCAACAGAGACCATATTGATGGATAGAACAGAGCGATGGAGATCGCCAATACTTGTGTCAGAATCCCAAGAGAGGGAATCGGAAGACTCAGATCGTTCGTCTTCATCAGATTTTGAATCTTCATGGACTATGTTGATAAAGAAAGTAGGAGCAATGTAACCTAAACCATATTTTGTCCTTCCGTATTTTAATGGAGGAATTCGAACAGGCATTTTTCTTCCTTTTCTATTATTGAGGCTGGTTCTGAAGTCATAACCTATATTCTTGATGATATTTTTGGACTGTTGACTGTAGCGACGCAGTTGTAACCTTCCAGTATCGTCGTTTGTGTCATCTTCTTCCATGTTAGGAGGATTCTGTGGTCCTTTATAGAAGAATATTGGATTTTCTCCCTTCTTTCTAGTAGGGACCACGAAGTATAATTTTTGTATGGACTCCAATGATACGTCTGTATGAAGAGTTTGAATAACTCCTATAGTTAGTGGCTCTAAGCTATCTAGCAATTATAAATAACCTTGTACATGATTACAGACATCAATATACTGCAAAGGAGATGCTTCATTAATATTAGATACTGTATTTACAATAGAAGGCTGAGCCTTATCAGACTTAGTCAAATTAATGACAAAAGGGGAAGAGGAAGAGCGATCAGAAGTTTTGTTTCGATTAAGATCGATAACAAAAGGCTCAGAAGAGGTGAGCTCCCTTGAAGAAGATCGTGGATAAGTAGTACGTCCACTGACTGGAATGACTAGAGTATCTGGTCTAGCCTGAGAAGATAGAGGGGGAGTGGCACATCCACTGACAGGAATTATCAGTGAACTTTATGGAGCTTGAGAAGACAATACAGTAGTACGTCCACTGACAGGAATTATCAGTGAGCCTTGTGGAGCTTGGGCAGGTGATGAAGTAGTACGTCCACTGACAGGAATTATCAGTGAGTCCTCTTCAGATGATTTAACAGACTGCGGAGGAGTGATACGCCCTTTTACAGGAATAACAAAAGTGTCGACTTTTGATATCTCATCGTCATTATCCATAGCTTGCAACACTTTTGAGTATTCGTCTTTGTACATGCGAGCGTCATTGAAGTAAGCTTCAACTCCTTTGAATGGATAGAGATCTGCAACCTCCTTTTGAACTTCTCCATTATCATCAACATATTTGAAGCACTGATGAAGAGTCGAAGGAACGACATTATGTTCATGCAAAAATGGTCTCCCCAATAGAGCATTGTATGAGCAACCATGATTGTCGATGATGTAAAAAGTAACTTTAGAGCGAAGATCGCCTATTTGAAATTTGAGGCAAATCTTGCCCAAAGGCTCACTTTTTCCTTGATTGAATCCCAAGATAGTAGTGATAGTGCTGGAAAGACTATGCACAGGTATCTTCAGTGTATCTAGCATAGCTTTTGGCATAATACTGAGAGCGGATCCTGGATCAATCAGTAGACGATCAACCTTCATAGAATCGATATATCCTGTATGATATAAAGGACGGTCATGTCTATTATCCTCTAGCAGCATATCATCCTGCGTAAAGGTAATGTTTGGAATAAATTCCAATATATTATGGCAATGAGAAACAGGTTCTGTTTCCAACTTCTTGAGGAGAGTTAGGCAAGTTTCTGCTTGCAGCAGTGCTTCACTCAGAGTTTCTCGAGTCTCCTTAGAGAGGCGTAAGAGCTCAAAGATTGATAATTTAGCTGGTGTATTGGCTAGTTGAGCCAATATATCAAAATTATAAGGCTTTTCAAGTCCTGTAGGAGATGACTTCTTCAGTGGTTTGTCGAAGCGGACTTGTTGTTTGCCTTTGTCAGCTGTTGTTGGTTTAGAAGGAACTGTCTCAACAGGAACATTTAAAGGCTCTTCAGTAGAGACTGGTGTTGGAGCCGTAACCGGAGGGACATCAGAAGTTTCTTCAGGAATTTCAGCATAATCTTTCAGATATATTTTTCCTGACCGAGTTCCAGCATGAACTTCGACTTCAAATTCTGGTTCAGGGTCTATGGAAACCATGTTGCAATTCTTTATCTTGCTCTTGGTTCTTTTATGCTTGATGAGAGTTTCATTCCAGAAACCAAGGCCAACATGAGATTGATTATGTCTCATAGTGATGGCTAAAGGTGCTCGGAGTCCTTTGCCTGAGTTCAAACCAGGAGCAGTAGCTAAATCATAACCCATCTTCGCCATTAATTCACGAGATTGTGAACTGTATAGATAAAACATAGGCTTGTACCTATCTTCAGATTGAGGTACAGATTTTATCTCCGTAGGGAGTGAATTTCCTGCCAAGATGAAAGTAGAAGTTAAATAAAAATCGGGTGTGAAACTAGAAGTCACATTGCATGACTTAGTCTTCCCGAGCTTCTTTTTAGACGAGGGAGTCTTCCGAGGAGAAGAGGAAGACGTCTCAAACTCCGTCATTAAATCCGGGTGAATCCACATGATCTCTCCCTTCTTAGTTGTGACAGGAACAAGTCCTTTATTCTGTGCTGGTGGGATGTTCACAACTTCGAGAGTTGCTTTGGGGATAGGAACAATCCTACTTTCCACCATTAAAGGAGGGAAGTCACCGAACTGCATTGAAATTATATTTGCTGTGACTGTCTTGTCTTTGGGTGTCAGTGTCACAGCTCCTGATTTAATCATCTCTTGGATCTTTCCTTTTAATACATAGCAAGACCGGATTGTATGACCCAGCATTCTATGATATGGACAGTATTTTGGATGATCTGTCTTATTGGCTTCATCAGGCTTTTTTATTTTTGGCAATTGAATCTTGTTACCTTTGAGCAAGCATTCAAAGATACCCTGAACATCGTCATCATCGAAAGAATATTCTTCCTTCGGCCGAGGAGGTCTCTGTTGTTGATTTGTTGGAGCTGGAGTAGCTTGGGTAGCCTTTACCTCTTGACTACTGCTTTGGAAATTGACTTCAAGAGCTTCTTTCTCTTTGCAATTATTGGGTCGAGTACTATTGCTAGCACTCTGATTTGATTCCTTGGGAGCCATTTGTACCCCCAGACCCTTGAAGGTCTCAGCACTGACTTCAGCAGTCTTGGCACTGACGATGAAAGAAGGCAAATCTTGGAACTGAGTGGACCCTGTCCACATGCTGATGATTGGTAAGAGATTCGACTTGCACGTGTCGATAGTAACAGCATCGGGAGTTCCGATAGGCATTTAGAGGGCTTCTCTTCTGAATCTTTCAATGAAGTCTTTGGTGGTTTCATTATTTTTCTGTTTAATTCTTATGAGGGCTGACATGGTCATGTCATTGAGCCCTTCATAGAATCGTTCAAGAAATATTTGCTTGAAACCGGCAAATGAGGTAATGCACCCATCAGGGAGACTTCTATACCATTCATAAGCCGTTCCTTTGAGACATCTGACGAACACCCGAGTAAGGAGGGCATCGCTTGGTTGCAACTGATCAGTCAATACTTCAAAGTGATTAATGAACTGACTTGGGGAGGTAGTCCCATCAAAGAAAGAGATGGTCGGAGGTTTGTATTTTGGTGGATACGATACCTGCTTCCATTCTATCGGATAAGGTTGTTTGATGCCTAACCTTTGCAAACCATCCTTCTGTTTAAATGCCTCAAATTGAGTTTGGAGATTCCTTACTCTTCAGTAACAATTCCGGAAGATTGTGGAGTTGTAACTTGTTGAGTGTAATTGGGAGGAGGGACTGCAGCATATATACCACCCCCAGCTCCGGACTGACTTGGAGTGGGTTGTACAGGAACATTAGATTGTACCCCCGGAATAGTAGAGGGTTCTGGGTTTGGAGCAACATGAGTATTTAATACAACTGGAGGGGCTGTCTGTTGGACTTGCTGAGTTTGATGCTGAGCTTGCATAAGAGTGTGCATAGCATTCAATGTATCTGCCATAGCTCGTAACTGTTGTTCCAAGGAAGAAATCCTTTGTTCATGAGCTTCGGTGCTAGTTGAAGGTTCATGATTGCCCTCTGCCATGTAAGTGGTAATCATTCGAGGAATAGATGATGAAACAGTCTGTTCTGAATCATCACTGTGTGAGTCAGTATCTTTCCCGGGGCTATTTACAGAAGTCAATACTGGAAAGTTGGACTCTCCAAGGAAGTCCTCTGTGATCTCTGGATTACCACTTGGATGAGAAGAAGAAGAGACCCTGGCCAAGGCTCCGGTCTTAGATCGGGTGCCGAGATAAACACCATCTTCAGAATCTGATATAGCATCAGACCGTATGCTACCTCCAATATTTTTGGAGGTCATGTTGACAGAAGCATAAAGAGGTTCATCCTCATCCAATATTGGTTCATATTGAATCCGTTCGAAAACAGATCGTCTTTTTGGTGAACAACAACACTGAATCACAACCCGAGGTTGGAAGTTACAACCATGCTTTTCATGGCAAATATGAGCAATGTCATAGCCTGATGGAGTGTCGATTCTCCGTTTATTTTGTAAATACTCCCGGAGATCTGTAGATACAGATTGGGAAGTACTTGAAGATAGTTTCTGTGTAGAAACTTGTCTTTTGTTCTTCTGTCTTCTCGGTTCTTGAGTGTATAAAGACTGATTAATTTGAGCCACAGTTCTTGGCATATTCTGTATCAGAGTCTAGTATACTTGTCTCAGTGGAACCGAGATGATTCTGGTTAAGCTTGTTACGAAGATCCGTAGGAGATATGACTTTGGTATCAGTCTTGGATACTTGTAATTTGCCTTTCTCAGATCGAGAAATTTTGAGAGAAGGAAGATGGGTATTATTCCGACTAGGAGTCGGTAATAATCCATCTTTAGAGGAATTAGCCAAAAGGCGTTTTCCTTTGTTTGATCTAGTAAGAGTACTAGTCAAATTAACTCCAGAGGTAAAGACCTTAGGAGTAGAGGAGTTGACTAAAGAGTCTTTCTCCTTGGTTGGCACAAGATGTACAAGTTGAGGGGGAATCATTTGTATGTTCTGTGGAAGAGAACCCCCAGCTTGATTTTGAGAAACAGTCAAAGGACTGTATCTGTTAGCATACGCTGACTTCGGTTTGGACTTCTGGTCATACGCTACCTTTTTATTAGCATACGCTGGCTTTGGCTTAGCGTACGCTGCCTGATGTTGGCTTTTGTACGCTGCCTTTGCCGTACGCTGCCCTTTGACTGCCATACGCACAGAGTCATTAATGACTAAAGAGCCGACTGCTGTCGTAAGAGTAGAGGGAGAAGAGACTTTGACATGTCCAGAGATGGTTTTCCTTGGACACGCTGACTTGGTTAAAGAACCCACTTTGTCAGCGTGACTAGGAGAAGCCACTGTTGCCGTGTTCAGAGAAGCTGAAGTGTGTTTCGTTGAAGTTGAAGACGTGTTCTTGTCAGCATGAGAAGTGACAGAAACGTCTTGGGCTGTTGAAGAAGACTTAGGGACATAGACAGAGTGTCCCTTCTTCTTGACAGCAGAAAGAGCGGAGGAAGCAGTTCGGCCCTCCTTCGCCTTGAGCATTTCTTCGTAAGCAGATTGGTCGAATTGTACGACCATCGTCTTCTTCGTCGAGCCGATCGACGAAGTATCGCTTTGAGTTGTTGCTATCTCGTTGGAGGAGACAGCTATCCCCAGCAGAGTCGCCAATTTGTTTTCCATAAATAAATTCACTTTATTTATTTTGTATCTGAGAAAATTACAATTGTAGGAATCTAATCTAGAAGACGATTACTTTATCCCTTGGACGATGCGATGAAGACAACTCGAATTTTGAAGAACTTGGACAGCAACTGGGCAATCTCTCTGTTCTCTCTGAAATTGACTGTGTGTCTGATGAAGATGAAGAAACTCTCTTTTATAGAGTTCTGGATAACTGTTCTGAAGCATACGCTCAGTCAGTTACTTGACGTGTGCATAACTGCAGGGACGCGTGGCGAATTCTGGTGAAGACACATTGGAGTGCGGTTGAGAGTAGTGGAATATATCTAGGAGAGATTGGTGGCATGGATGCCACGTTGCATAACTTCTGAATAACTGAGTAACTGAGTACAGGACACGTGAGAACGTGTGTTGACTGTACATTGAAAGTCATCCTGGATGCCTTTGCTGTGATACGCTGTCTTTGAAGAAGAGTCATACGCTAGCTTTTGAAGGCACATGTCTTGCATACGCTGACTTGGATCATATAAAGCTGATACGCTCACTTGATTGGGAAGGAGTCGTATGAGGTCCATACGCTCACTTGGATGACAAGGAGTCGTATGAGGTCCATACGCTCACTTGGATGACAAGGAGTCGTATGAGGTCCATACGCTCACTTGGTGGGGAAGAAGCCGTGTGGATTGAGGGAGTTGACACGTGGCTGTTCTCAATCTTCTCAAACATGCCATATCTTCAAATATTGACAAATATTTCTTGAGCATCGTGCTGCAGATATGATGGCTGACAGACTGTCAGAAATGACAGTAATAATGGCTCTTTATTTATGATGGCTGCTGAGCTGTCCTCGTAAGAGACAAAATCCTTTCTCGAAAACCTATACGACGGCTAATCTTTATAGGGCAGCTGTCTTTGCACGAAAGACGAAGTGTCAGATTCATCCTTCATTAAATACATGCTGTGCTGCCATCACAAGAAATATTAAAATATTCGCTGAGCGTACGGCCTTTAGATGAGCGTAGGGCCTTGGCTGAGCGTATGGCCTTGAGCGTATGGCTTTGACTGAGCGTATGGCCTTGAGCGTATGACTTGGGCTGAGTCTTATGTCAGCGTATGGCCTTGAGCGTATAACTTGGGCTGAGTCTTATGTCAGCGTGTCATAATTTTCACACCCTACAGCAGGGACGGTGCAAGGAGGCACCACCTCGACGGTAGCTTCATTAGGTTGGGCGTTCTGATGTGAACGTGTCTGTACATGAAGTGCCTCTTCCGCAGAGGAAGAGACCATACGGCAAGACTTGATCTTCCTGCCCTTGGTTTTGGAGGTAGAGCGTACCCCCGGTTGAGTAACTTCGGAGACGAGGTCAGGGTGAACCCATAAGACCTCTTCCCGAGATGTGGTGAGTGGGATGAGTCTACTCACGTTGTCGCGAGTAGGTGGTAGGTTAACCACCTCTATTGTCGCCTTTGGGATGGGGACGACGCCATCTTGTGTTGTGGTTGGCGGTAAGGTGCCAAATAGGAGTGACATGAGGTTGGTCGAGACCATTTTCTCCTTGTAGTCGACGGAGATGACATCCGCATTGATCATACGCTGGATGTAGTTCTTGAGGACGTAGCAGTCCTTAGTTGGATGTCCGACAAACCGATGGTAGTGATAGTACCTCGGATTGTCCACTCTTCCAACCTCGTCAGGATGCTTTGGGTCCGGTAACTTGATCTTGTCACCCTGCTTCAATATCTCGAAGAGTTGCAGGGTGTCTTCATCGTTGAAAGAATAAACCTCCTTTGGCCTTGGTGCAAGTGGAGGCTTCTGAGTAGGTGTTGATGCACCTTTGGAGGCATTGACAGTCAACGTCTGCTTCCCCTTCGTCTCTCATCCAGGATTGTTGGCTGCAGGCCGTTTTCTCTTGTCCTCAAAAGCAGGAAAATTGACTCCCAGAAGACGAGCATTGGACGCCTTCTTTTCTGCTGCTTCGGCCTCGATGATCAATGAACTCCAGTCGGGAGGAGGAGTGGAGTTGAGCCATAGTTTGATCGCAGACAGCATGTTCATGCTGCAGGAGGAGAGGAGTGCATGTTTTGGCATGCCCGGGGGCAGTCTGAAGTAGGCTTGTCGGAACCGTTCGATGACTGTTCGAACTGTTTCCTTCTCCTTCTGACGTATCTCTATGAGGGATGCCATTGTCATGTCCTTCCCTCCATCGTAGAAACGATCGAGGAAGAGATGCGTCAAGTCGTCGAAGGAAGATATGGAGTTGTCGGGGAGACTGTAGTACCAGTCGTAAGCCACTCCTTTCAATGCCCCGACAAATATGCTGTTGAGTAGCATGTCTTCCTTCGGGAGATATCCTGTTTGAGACTGGAAGTACGTCAGATAGCGGCATGGAGAGTCCTTTCTGTCGTATGGCATCAATGTGGTTTATACTTGGGAGGATAAACCACATTGTTCCATTCGAGGGGGTATAGTTGTGGAATCTCTATTTTCTGGCGCTCCTCCTGTCTGTTCTTGGACTCGAAGCGCTCACACAAGTCCCTGATCATCTCAACCACGTCTTCCGTGGAGCTGGGAGTCGGGGAAGGTGGTGCAGCTTGGAGTTGAGCATTTGATGGCTCCGATGTCCGAGGTGCTTCACGGCGATCTGTATCCAAGGATACCCGTTGAAGGGGTACACTTGATTCTCCATTGGCCTTTGGGTCAGGACCGGTAGAAGGTGCCCTGGCCAAGGCTGACCGTATCTCAAATACTGCTTGAGTCAGTGTTTGCATGGAGGCAGAGAGGGTTTTGAGTCCCTCTTCCAAAGTATCCATGCGCTGGATGAGGTCTGCTGGCGGCGCATCTGACTCTGTATCAACCCCAGTCTTGTATACTGTCATGACATGGCTGGAAGTGGATGGATTGGTTGAAGCCTCGCTCTCTTGTAGAGGGGTCACTTCTCCTGGAGCTTCATCTTGACTACCCCCAGCTATGTTCTGGGGAATATTTTCGTCTTCGGGATGAAGATCGGCAAGGACTTGGCTACCCCCAGCTGTGCCTTGGAGGACGTCTTCGTCTTCAGGAGGACGATCAGCAAGGATTTGGCTACCCCCAGCTATGCTCTGGAGGACGTCTTCATCTTCAGAAGGAGGATCAACAAGGGCTTGACTACCCCCAGCTTCCTTCAAGATCTTCTTTCTCCCCCGAGTGCCTTCAAACACTCCAGAGAACGGGACAGTTGTCTTAGTTTTCCTCGGCTGGCTCTTGGATGAGGACGAGACCGAGGAGTTGCCAGTCACCTTTCGGATTGACGAGGAGTTAGAGATTACGTTGCAAGAAGCAACCTTTAGTTCTGGCTCCTCTTCAATTGACACCTTCTTCCCGAGGCGACGTTGGAGGGGTGTTGATGATTGCAGCCGCTGGAACACAGATTGCCTTGGTGGTGGGACTGCTGTTTTGCAACAACAGTTGATGGTGACTACAGCGCGGGTGTGCCCTGTGAGGGGCGCATTGTGCTTGTTAGTCAATTCTCCTGATCGGCGCTTGTGACTGATCACATTACGTAAATCATTGGAGGAGAGTACCACCTTCGCACCCCTATCAGGCGCATGACAAGGCCAAACGCCAGGGTGGTCAAGTGAGAGTGCCACCTTCACACCCCCATCAGGCGCATGGCAAGGCCAAGCGCCGGGGTGGTCAGGTGAATGCTGCGCCCCCTGAACCAACGCAGAAGATGCGCTCAGATCAGTAGTGGGGGTACAAAATTTATAGTGACTTAAACTAGCCACATACGCACATCCTATGTAGGCGCTGGGGTTCAGGATCACAGAGTTTGCCTTGCTCGACTTGTTTGCGAACGCAACAGATGCGCCCAAGTGAGGCAAGGACTTTGAAGGTCGGCTCGTTTCTGGCGCAGAAGCACCCGAGTCGATCTTATACAGCTTACCATCCGCAGCGCGCATGATTGTGAGCGCATGTTTCTGGTTTGCTGTCGGCATAGCACGTTTGAGGCGCATGGCCCGTGCTATCTTGGACTTCTTTGTACCAGCCCGCTGGGGTGCATAGTACACAGAGTCCAAATTCTCCTCGCCACGACAGCGAGTAAGTCTGTCAAAGACAGAAGCCTTTTGTGGCACATCAGAGTTACTGTGCAGGGCGTTAGATGCGCCCTTGCTCCGTCGGCGCATCTTTCTTGTCTGAGAAGGAGATGGCTGGGGAATGTGGTCAGCACCACGTTTTTCTGAGAGATGCGCTGCACCGGTAGGCGCATCCTGGCTGCTGAGGACGTCAGCGAGAAGGGTGGACTGTATCGGCGCATCCCCTTCAGTGGTGGTGCCAAGGGCCTCGACCTTGCATACCCAGACTTGGTGATTCTTCTTCGGTTTTGGTAGCCGCTTCGAAGGACTTGCGCTGCCTTCAGAGATGAACTCCTCATACGCCTGTTGATTGAGGCGTACGACCAACATCTTGTGGAAGGAGCCCACCTTCACATCGTCGGATTGTGACACAGCTTTCTCGGTGGAGGAGAAAGAGGTCTCCAGCAGAGTCGCCAACTTGTTTGCCATTAAAATCTTTCTATTACAATTTCAATTACAAACAGAACAGTGTTACAATATAGGACTTAGATGTAGTCCTAGGAGAACACTTTTGTTTATCTGGGTCCCTGTGTCGATGGAGCGAGTGGTAATGCGTTGACTCCGTTGACGATCTGACGACGGTTCTCGGTTCTCTGAAGGTCTGAGTTGCTCCGGGTACTGGAGTTTGCGGATGGGAAGAAGACGTTGAGTGTCTCTTCCGATCTTGGTGGATGATAACTCTGATGCCTTTTTCTGTTTGTGTACGTATGTATATTACGTGGTCCGTCTGTGTAAGAAGGAGATGATCCCTCTATTTATAGTTTGTAGGCTGGCTGCTCATGCGCGCATATGTAGGATGCGCCTATACGTGGGCACGCCACGTGGTTGGAGCTGCGGGAGGCGCATGGATGATGCACCATCATTTATGGGTTGAATCCTTCATGCTGCATTTGTGGGCTGGCACGTAGCAGGGGAGAGGATTTTTCTGTTGCTGAGATCTTGCGTGATTAGCACCCCTTCATAGACTGAATTGAGTCAAAGGACATGTGTCGTAGGTCCATGGCTCAAAGATCTTGGATTTGGCGGAGAGTGATCTGGTAGGATGCACCTAGAATTGGGCGCATGAGTTTGGCTCACAACCTTCAGGAGTCACGAACCAGTCTGGGCGCACGGCTTTTGAGGCGCATGCGAGTCTTCAGGCGCATGGCTGCTGAGGCGCATGCAAGTGGTTGGTCGTCCATGTGGGTCGTAACCGTCGAAGGAAAGTAATGATGATGCTGATGTCAGCGACGCTTCGTCTTCTGAAAAAGCTGTTAACTGTCCAGTCCTCGGGGGACGTGCTGCCAACTCTGTCACTTGAGCATTAATTGTTTGATGGGTGATGAGCCAAAATGGGCACATGGGTCCATGTTTGATTTATGACGCATGGATCTGTGCTTTGTTGGGCGCATCCATACGAGACGCTTGGAACTGACGAGCGCGTCTATACGATGCGCGGTGTCTGACCGGCGCATCCGTTTGCTTGATGCGCCTATATTGGTCCAACTTTTGTGTTCTTTAAGTGCTTTAAATAGCCATTTTGACTTGGCCGAATTCGAAGCGTCAGGTTCATCACCATAAATGCAAATTTATTGCACGGGATTCAGAGAGCCCGCCACTTGGCGCATGGGTTTGATTTGCCCGGCCTATAAATAGTGGCAATGAGAGAGTTTGCTTCTCGTTCTCTCACGTCTTCCCGAATGGACTTGTTTGCTCGAGCACATTCTGTTGACGAGATGCTCCCGAGGGTGAAGATGCGACGAGTTGTCTTCGTTCATGCACTTGAAGGTGACTGTTACATCCAAAAGTCGGAGTCGAGGGCTTATGAGGCAGGCGAAAGGTGCCTGTTACATCCAAAGATCGGGATGCTCGAGCCTCGTCTCCGTTATGCTGGAAGAGCCGCAGATCGAAATTGCGGTTCTCTCATCTTCCTTGGGCTTTGGAGAGCTCTTCCTCCTGCAAGAGTGGGTGTTGCCCATTCTGGTTGTGTTGAAAGCTGCTCCTTTAGCCTCGGAGGAGAGCTCTTCCTCCAGCTAGGGTGGGGTTGACCGCCCACCCTTGTTCTGCTCAATAAATGCTTCATTAGTTGAAGCATTTGATCGGGTCAAAGTAAGGCGTATATGCTGAGACTTTATGATGCGCATAACTGAGACACTGAAGATATGCGCCTGACTGAAACGCTGAAGGCTGCGCCTGACTGAGACGCTGAAGAGACACGCCTGACTGAGACGCTGAAGTGATGCGCCTGACTGATGATGCGCCTGGTGGGGGCGCATGGAAGTTTGCTGCGCCTGGCTGTAGTCTTAGGATCTTTCTTTTTTGTAGAAATTCTCCTATGTAAAGCCTTTTAGACATGTAATAGACTTTTATATGAAATAAAAATCTTCTTTTGCTGTCTATACTTTTGCTATCTTGCTGTGCCAATTACTTCGTTTGAGTTCCCTGGCGCATGTTCTGAGTAGTATTTGAGCGCATAGGAATTCTGGCACATAGATGCGCCCTGAAATTCCATGCTTCTACACTAACTATCCTATTTTGACTTCTATTTTACTATTCTTTCTTTATTCCATTATTTATTTCTTATGTATATATATATATACATTATATATATAACCATATATATAACCATGATGACCATTAATATTCTCCCCTTTATACAAATATATATATATATATATATATATATATATATATATATATATATATATATATATATATATATATATATATATATATATATATATATATATATATTTGTATAAAGGGGAGAATATTAATGGTTTATGGTTTATTTATATATATATCCCATAAATGGAATAATACCTATATATATATATATATATATATATATATATATATATATATATATATATATATATATATATATATATATATATATATATATATATATATAAAATCAGAATTTATTTATAAACAAAAACTAAATATTTTATTTTATATATTTATTAAATATATTGAAGCTTTTTATAAATAAAAACTCTATCAAAAAAATACCTATTTAACTAATAATATAAAAACAGCAACAATAATATTTAAATAATATTTAAATAATAAAATATTATAAATGACTATATTAGTCCTATTCAGGAAAGTGGGGGTGACAAACCTACCCTCCTAAAAAAAATTTCGTCCTCGAAATTAGAGCAAACTAGCATAATCACAGTAGCAAGAACAAAGAAAAAAAACCTTAAGGCTCGAAGAGATAAGGGTAACGCTCCCGCATCTCGTCCTCCCTCTCCCAGGTAGACTCTCCTGGAGAGTGATGCCTCCATGCGACACGAACCAAAGGAATAACTTGGTTCTGGAGCACCTTCTTCCGATGATCCAGAATCTCCACAGGCTGCTCTGGACTGCGGAGAGTAGGCCCCACCTCTAACTCGGAGTGATCCAATACGTGACTAGGGACTGTCACGTACCGCCTCAACTGCGACACATAGAACACGTTATGGACTCCTTCGAGCGTAGGCGGCAAGTCTAGTCGATAGGCCACAGCACTGACCCTTCCAAGAATAGTGAAAGGTCCGATGAAGCGCAGACTAAGCTTCCCGCCTCGGCCAAAACGAATCGTTCCCCGTGTCGGAGAAATTCTCAGGAACACCATATCGCCAACCTATACACAATACAAGACTTAATACAAGACCCTAAAGCAAACAATCACAAACAAGCACAAACAGAAACAAATACTAACCTCGAACTCTAACGGTCTCCGGTGGCTATCGGTCCAATGCCGTTGTCTATCCTGAGCCACCCGAAGTCTATCCCTGATTAACTTAACCTTCTCTGCTGCATCCACCACCATCTCCAGGACAAGCAAAACTCTTTCACCGACATCGTCTTAAGACAAAGGAGTGCGACATCTCCGTCCGTATAGAGCCTCAAATGGTGACATCTCTATACTGGCCTGATAGCTATTGTTGTAAGCAAACTCTACTAGGTAAAGATGGTCCTCCCAAGATCCCCCGAAATCTAATACACGAGTGCGAAGCACATCCTCGAGTGTCTGGATGGTCCTCTTTGACTGCCTGTCTGTCTGAGGGTGATACGCGGTACTGAACTTGAGCTGGGTGCCCAAGCAAGTATGCAAACTCCTCCAGAAGTGGGAAGTGAAAGGATTATCCCGATCCGAGACTATGCTCACCGAAACTCCGTGCAATCTGACTATATGCCGCACATACACCTCTGCCAGATTCTCCGTAGATAGTCCCACATTGAAAGGCAAAAGTGGGCCGATTTGGTCAATCTATCAACGATGACCCAAATCGCGTCTTTCCCTCATGAAGATCGTGGAAGTCCAGATACAAAGTCCATAGTGATGTGCTTCCACTTCCACTCTGGAATGGGTAGTGGCTGAAGCAGACCACCTGGCCTCTGTCTCTCGGCTTTCACCTGCTGGCACACTAAGTATCGAGATACAAACTGAGCTACCTCTCGCTTCATGCCATACCACCATACGTGCTCCCTCAGGTCTTTGTACATCTTGTTCGCTCCAGGATGCATAGAGTACTGGAAATGATGCACTTTCTGCAGAATCTTCTTCCGAAGCTCTCCATTCGGAATGCACAATCTAGTACCGTACCTCAGCGACCCATCTTCGGCTATAGAGAAATCGTCTAGCAATCCGGCCTGCACCTGCTCCCTGATGCTCCTCAAGGTCACATCATCAAACTGTGCTGATCTGACTCTGTCCATCAACGTAGACTGAATCTGTAAACCCCACATCTGAACTCCATGCCCGGAATGATCACCTCGATACCCAAACTATCCAGATCGCCCAATAGATGACGATCTGCCGTCAAATACATAGCGACTGATACCTGCTCAAGGTATCTGCAACTACGTTGGCCTTCCCTGGATGGTACTGCAAAAAGATATCAAAGTCCTTCATCAGCTCAAGCCAGCGCCTCTGCCTCATATTTAATTCCTTCTAGGTTAACACGTACTTCAAGCTCTTGTGATCCGTGAAGATCTCAACTCGCTCTCCATACAGGTAGTACTTCCACAGCTTCAAAGCAAAGATAACAGCTGCCAACTCCAGATCATGGGTAGGGTAGTTCTTCTCATGAGGACATAACTGCCTGGATGCATAGGCAATCACCTTCCCGTGCTGCTGAAGAACGTAACCCAAGCCCTTTCCAGAAGCGTCACTGTAGATCATGAAACCACCAGTCCCAGATGGCAATGTCAAGATAGGAGCTGTAGTCAACCTCTTCCTCAGCTCATCAAAAGCAGCCTGAAACTCCTCGGTCTAGACGAACTCCACGTCTTTCCTGGTGAGTCTAGTCATCGGCTCTGCAATCCGAGAGAAGTCCTGAACGAACTTCCGATAATAGCCTGCCAGACCCAAAAAGCTTCGAATATATGCAACTGAGCTCGGTGTGGACCAAGACTCAATTGCTGAAATCTTCTTCGGGTCCAGTGAGATCCCATGCTCGGTCACAACATGACCCAAGAACTCTACCTTCTCTAGGAAAAACTCGCACTTCGACAGCTTCCCATACAACTGCTCCTTCCTGAGAGTCTCTAGCACAATCCGCAGATGCTCCTCATGCTCCTCCGGTGTCTTCGAGTAGATCAATATGTCATCTATGAAGACCACCACGAACTTGTCAAGGTACTGATGGAATACCTTGTTTATCAAGTTCATGAATACCGCTGGGACATTGGTCAACCCAAATGGCATAACAGTGAACTCATACTGGCCATATCGAGTCCGAAATGCCATCTTCGGAATATCCTCCTTCTTCACCTTTAGCTGATGGTAACCGGACCTCAAGTCTATCTTCGAGAATACCTTTGCGCCGCTCAACTGATCGAACAAGTCGTCAATCCTCGGCAATGGGTACTTGTTCTTGATAGTGAGGTTGTTGAGCGCTCTGTAGTCGACACACATGCGTACCGTCCCATCCTTCTTCGGTACAAACATAACAGGTGCGCCCCAAGGTGAAGAACTGGATCGGATGAATCCCTTGTCTTGCAACTCGTCGACTTGTTTCTTTAGCTCTACCAACTCGCTGTTGTTGATCCTATAGACATGCTGTGAGATAGGCTCAGCGCCCAGTACCAAGTCTATAGAGAACTCAACATCCCTGTCTGGTGGCATCCTCGACAACTCATCAGGGAAAACATCCAAGAATCCTCCTATCAATGGATGTGGTAATTCCTGCTCCGTCAACATAGCTCCACAGAAACCATATCCTGGCTCAGCTCCTCCTCTAGTGAATCAAACTCTGGCTCTCCCAGTGGTCTAAACAAAACTCTCCCTCCTTTACAGTCTATACTAGCATGGTGCCTACTCAACCAATCCATACCGAGTACCATATCATAGCTCAGAAGGGGCATTATGAGCAAGGATGCACTCAAATTTTGGCCTCCCAGTGTAACTCTCCACCCCTTGCAAATATTATTAACCAGGATAATGCCCCCCCAGTCATAATCTTGCAAGTCCTACTCAGTGGTTCAGCAATAATATTGTGTCTAAGTACAAAAGAGACAGATACAAACTATGCGTAGCACCAGAGTCAAACAAAGCTAATACATGAAACGAATCGAGTAGAACAGAACCTGCCACCACGTCTGCTATGGGCTCGACCTCCTCGACCGTCAGTGCGAACGCCCTACCCTAAGCTGCTCTCCTCTGATGCTGGGCAAAATGCTGCTGCTGGATCGGAAGTGGCGGACCCCTCTGCTGAAAAGCTGGTCCCACTGGAGCTCTAGCAGGAGGTTCTCTGTCCTGACCTCCCCGAGCTGGACGAGTAGGACAATCTCTCAACTGGTGGTCGGGTGCTCCACAGAATAGATAAACGTCCAACCTCTTCCTACAGACCTCTCGGGTGTGCCTCGGCTTCCCATAAAAAGCACACTGTGGAATCTGCTTCTGCCCCTGCTGATGCTGTGCACGTGCTGGTGCCTGGTGCTGCTGATGCTGCTGCTGGTGGAACGACTTCTGCTGAGTCTGAGGTCGCTTGGCTGGTCCTGCACTGGAACCAGCACCCATAGCATGACTACTCCTCTTGGGCCTGAGACCCAAGTCCTCCTCTGTAATCTGAGCGTCCATTAGAATGTCCTCAAAGGTCGCAGTACGATGCCCAGACGTGCGTGATCTGACGATGTGGTTCAGGCCCCTCCTGAACTTGCAGGCCTTCTCTCCAGCATCCTGAACCATGCCCGGGGCGAACCGGCTCAGATGGAAAAACTCTGCCTTGTACTCGTCCACAGATATGTTCCCTTGTACAAGTCCTACAAACTGGCCTTTCGTGCACTAAGAGCCACATCAGGAAAGAATTTCTCCTTGAATAGCTACTTGAAGTTCTCCCATGTCAAGCCTGTCACTGTCACGCGAGGGTCTGTGCGGTACCAAGTCAAAGCAATATCAAAGAACTGATTCGCTGCTGCTGACACCCGTAGTCCCTCTGGAAGCTGTACAAACCCCAGGCTCCGCTCAACATCCTCTAGCCAATCATCGGCATACAGGATCCCTTCTGTTCCCTTGAATTTTCGAGGAAACATCTTCTTGAAATCTATCATGGAGCCAGGTTTCGCCTGCTGGTACTGTGGCTGCTGGGCTGGAGCGCCCTGAGTCTGAAATGCAGTCACCTTCTCTACAACGGCGAGCGCTAACTGATGCGTATTCTCCATGCTCTGCCTCAAAATCTCTGTCTACCGCTGTGAAGCCTCAGCCTACGCTCGCTGTGCCTCCATCATCCGCTAGAGGAGTGCGAATATCTGAGTAGCGTCAATCGACAACGCAGGTGGATGTGGAAGAGTCTCCGGCTGAACAGGTACAGTCCTCGGGACTTGTGGAGGAAGACCCCCCGCTACTGTTGCCGCTACCTCTGGAACGGCAGGGATAGTAGGGTCAATCTCCTGATCCGCAGCTCTCTCAGTCAGAAAAATAGGTTGCGACGGATCGGACCTCTCCGGTGCTGTACTGGATCCAGCTGCCTGAGCTCGAGTCATTGTCATCCTGGAGACAGATTCAAGCAAAGAAATCAATATGGCACATGATAGGATATCATCAAGGAAGGACAATTTATTTCGAAATGCAAAAAGAGTTTGTCATGGAAATCAAAAGATTGGAGTTTTCCTAATATGTGATTGAGTAACTCCTATCATAACCTAAAACCTATATCCTAACAGCAGGCTCGTAATAGCACTCTAAGTCGAGTATCATTACGAAATCACACTAGTTGCGACTCTGACCTGCATGGGCCACCATAAAAATGTGTCACGACCCGCACCCTGTTTAGGGGCACGAGCACGTGGGTACGTCCAACCTACGTCGCAATATCGGCGGTAGAATACTGTAAAGGTCATATAGAATATATAGAATCTAAGACACAAATATAACCTGTCATCTCCATACGGAGGAATATAACCACAACTCATTCACATAATTCTAAGGAAGATAAACACGATGATAAAGATAAATATAAAGATGAGATAAATTGTCTGAAACAACGCTGAGTCGCAATCACAAGTTCAGAGGCCAAGACATAAAACAATATCCCAAAATAAATACTACAAGTCTCAAAGTATCAAACTGGAATGTAATCAAGACAAAATCCAGGTGAACTAGGTCACTACTGGCGGTGCGTCCTCTACGAGCACCGGGTCTACAGGCTGGTCCTGGTCGTAGGCTCCATCTATGCCAAACCCGTAGTAGGTCAGGCAATCTGCATCTAAATCCTCTGAAAAATAATGGAGGTTATCCTGTCAGGATATGAGCAAGTACAAACACCAACAGCAGTTCCATGTGAATTGACGAATACTATAAGAGGCAATCATAATAAAATACAAGATAAAATGTCAAGACTGAAAGTAAAGCAGTACAAGAGAACTGGATATCATGTCATGTGTGAGATATAAGATAAAACTGGAGTATAAACAATGGAAACTAATATGAGGTAAGATGTAAACATAAAAATAAAGTGCCATGAGATATTAGAGCGTTATGTGATCGGCTTGGGTCAAGATCAGGCTGTTCCATTTGACCGGCTATGCACAAGTAGTATAATAGTATAGGGATCAGGCCGGCCAAAATGGAAAGCCATGCACAAGTAGTATAAGGTAAGGCTATACCCTACGTGTGGTGAGGGTGGAGCTATGTATAAGTAATAAACAAGTAGGGGTATGA